>CM038792.1:40251335-40429156 GCA_021764765.1 Vicia sativa
TATATATATATATATATATATATATATATATATATATCAAATATAAAATATATTTTGAAATTTAATTTCAAGTATCATTTAAAAAAACTTTGTTTAAATGTAAAATATTCTATTTCTAAGATATGATCACTAAGTGAAGAAATAAGAAGTAAAATTAAATTAATTATCATTGATTACCATTGAATCAAATTAATTGTTATTGACAATATTTAGTTAACATTATATAAAAATATTTATTGGCATTTATCAAAAATCTATCAAAACTATAAAATAATGACTTCAAACCTTCAACAAATTCTAAACTACAACCTCAACTTGTAGTTCCTTCCTTACTACTGTGTGAAAGGAAAAAATAAATAAATTAAAGAACCAACCTTAAATGCAATATCAAGGTAAGGTAAATTTGCGTATAAAATATAAGAAACATATTAATGCAGATTGAATGCTAATTATATAAAACAACTTTCAATCAAATTTTAAAGAAAATAAATAATTTATAGTTTTTATCATGATTGTCATTTCCATAGGCAAGTGATTACACAAGTGATTAAAGTTAACCAGGAACAATGCAAAAATATTATAAAACTTTGGTGTTTATAAGATCATTTATTTATCTTATGAATGACAAACATAATAAGTAAATAGAAGAGTACAATTGCGATACATTTGTTTCTAAACTATTTTTCTTTGTATGTAGGATTATATGTAAAAATAATTTATAAAAATTTTATATTTGATTGCATAAACAGTTTAAATGACAAAAGTTTATTTAATGAATGCTTAAATAAATTAGAAAACTACTCCACAGTTCCCATATAAATAAATTATATATATATATATATATATATATATATATATATATATATATATATATATATATTATATAAAATATATTTTGAAATTTAATTTCAAGTATCATTTAAAAACTTTATTTTAGATGTAAAATATTCATTTTAAGATATGATCACTAAGTGAAGAAAAAGAAGTAAAATTAAATTAATTATCATTGATTACCATTGAATCAAATTAATTATTATTGACAATATTTAGTTAACATTATATAAAATATATTTATTGGCATTTATCAAAAATCTATCAAAACTATAAAATAATGACTTCAAAACTTCAACAAATTCTAAACTACAACCTCAACTTGTAGTTCCTTCCCTACTCGGTGAAAGGAAAATAAATAAATTAAAGAACCAACGTTAAATGCAATATCAAGGTAAGGTAAATTTGCATAAAAATATAAGAAACATATTAATGCAGATGAATGCTAATTATATAAAACAACTTTCAATCAAATTTTAAAGAAAATAAATAATTTATAGTTTTTGTACATGATTGTCATTTCCATAGGCAAGTGATTACAAGATTAAAAGTTAACCAAGGAACAATGCAAAATATTATAAAACTTTGGGTGTTAAAAGATCATTTGCATTTATCGCATGAATGACAAACATAATAAGTAAATAGAAGAGTATAATTGCGATACATTTGATTCTAAACTATTTTTCTTGTAAGTAGGATTATATGTAAAAATAATTTATAAAATTTTATATTTGATTGCATAAATGTTTAAATGACAAAAGCTTATTTAATGAATGCTTAAATAAATTAGAAACTACTCCACAGTTTCCATATAATAAATTATATATATATATATATATATAAATATATATATATATATATATATATATATATATATATATATATATATATATATATATATCAAATATAAATATATTTGAAATTTAATTTCAAGTATCATTTAAAAACTTATTTTAAATGTAAAATATTCATTTCTAAGATATGATCACTAAGTGAAGGAATAAGAAGTAAAATTAAATTAATTATCATTGATTACCATTGAATCAAATTAATTGTTATTGACAATATTTAGTTAACATTATATAAAATATATTTATTGGCATTTATCAAAAATTTCTATCAAAACTATAAAATAATGACTTCAAAACCTTCAACAAATTCTAAACTACAACCTCAACTTGTAGTTCCTTCCTTACTACAGAAAGGAAAAAATAAATAAATTAAAGAACCAACCTTAAATGCAATATCAAGGTAAATTAAATGTATAAGAAAAAATATAAGAAACATATTAATGCATTGAATGCTAATTATATAAAACAACTTTCAATCAAATTTTAAAGAAAATAAATAATTTATAGTGTTTTGCACATGATTGTCATTTCCATAGGCAAGTGATTACACAAGTGATTAAAAGTTAACCAAGGAACAATGCAAAAATATTATAAAACTTTGGGTGTTTAAAAGATCATTTGCATTTATCATATGAATGACAAACATAATAAGTAAATAGAAGAGTACAATTATATTTGATTCTAAACTATTTTTCATATGTGGATTATATGTAAAAATAATTTATACAAAATTTTATATTTGATTGCATAAATGTTTAAATGACAAAAGCTATTTAATGAATGCTTAAATAAATTAGAAAACTACTCCATGATTTCCATATAAATAAATTATATATATATATATATATATATATATATATATATATATATATATATATATATATATATATATATATATCAAATATAAAAATATATTTTGAAATTTAATTTCCAAGTATCATTTAAAACTTTATTTTAGATGTAAAATATTCATTTCTAAGATATGATCACTAAGTGAAGGAAATAAGAAGTAAAATTAAATTAATTATCATTGATTACCATTGAATCAAATTAATTGTTATTGACAATATTTAGTTAACATTATATAAAATATATTTATTGGCATTTATCAAAAATCTCTATCAAAACTATAAAATAATGACTTCAAACTTCAACAAATTCTAAACTACAACCTCAACTTGTAGTTCCTTCCTTACTACAGAAAGGAAAAAATAAATAAATTAAAGAACCAACCTTAAATGCAATATCAAGGTAAGGTAAATTTGCGATAAATATAAGAAACATATTAATGCAGATTGAATGCTAATTATATAAAACAACTTTCAATCAAATTTTAAAGAAAATAAATAATTTATAGTTTTTGCACATGATTGTCATTTCCATAGGCAAGTGATTACACAAGTGATTAAAAGTTAACCAAGGAACAATGCAAAATATTATAAAACTTTGGGTGTTTAAAAGATCATTTGCATTTATCGCATGAATGACAAACATAATAAGTAAATAGAAGAGTACAATTGCGATACATTTGATTCTAAACTATTTTTCTTTTGTATGTAGGATTATATGTAAAATAATTTATACAAAATTTTATATTTGATTGCATAAAAGTTTAAATGACAAAAGCTTATTTAATGAATGCTTAAATAAATTAGAAAACTACTACCTCTATATAAATAAATATATATATATATATATATATATATATATATATATATATATATATATATATATATATATATATATATATATATATATATATCAATATAAAAATATATTTTGAAATTTAATTTCCAGTATCATTTAAAAACTTTATTTTAAATGTAAAATATTCATTTCTAAGATATGATCACTAAGTGAAGAAATAAGAAGTAAAATTAAATTAATTATCATTGATTACCATTGAATCAAATTAATGTTATTGACAATATTTAGTTAACATTATATAAAATATATTTATTGGCATTTATCAAAAATCTCTATCAAAACTATAAAATAATGACTTCAAAACCTTCAACAAATTCTAAACTACAACCTCAACTTGTAGTCCTTCCTTACTACGTGAAAGGAAAAAATAAATAAATTAAAGAACCAACCTTAAATGCAATATCAAGGTAAGGTAAATTTGCGATAAAATATAAGAAACATATTAATGCATTGAAAATAAAAATTTATAATTTTGCAACATGATTGATATTTTATAGGAGTGATTACACAAGTGATTAAATGTTAACCAAGGAACAATGCAAAATATTATAAAACTTTGGGTGTTTAAAAGATCATTTGCATTTATCGCATGAATGACAAACATAATAAGTAAATAGAAGAGTACAATTGCGATACATTTGATTCTAAACTATTTTTCTTTTGTATGTAGGATTATATGTAAAAATAATTTATACAAAATTTTATATTTGATTGCATAAAGTTTAAATGACAAAAGTTTATTTAATGAATGCTTAAATAAATTAGAAACTATCTAGCCTTATATATATTATATATATATATATATATATATATATATATATATATATATATATATATATATATATATATATATATATATATATATATATATATATATCAAATATAAAATATATTTTGAAATTTAATTTCCAAGTATCATTTAAAAACTTTATTTTAAATGTAAAATATTCATTTCTAAGATATGATCACTGAAGGAAATAAGAAGTAAAATTAAATTAATTATCATTGATTACCATTGAATCAAATTAATTGTTATTGACAATATTTAGTTAACATTATATAAAATATATTTATTGGCATTTATCAAAAATCTCTATCAAAACTATAAAATAATGACTTCAAAACCTTCAACAAATTCTAAACTACAACCTCAACTTGTAGTTCCTTCCTTACTACAGGTGAAAGGAAAAATAAATAAATTAAAGAACCAACCTTAAATGCAATATCAAGGTAAGGTAAATTTGCAGATAAAATATAAGAAACATATTAATGCAGTTGAATGCTAATTATATACAACTTTCAATCAAATTTTAAAGAAAATAAATAATTTATAGTTTTTGACATGATTGTCATTTCCATAGGCAAGTGATTACACAAGTGATTAAAAGTTAACCAAGGAACAATGCAAAAATATTATAAAACTTTTGGTGTTTAAAGATCATTTGCATTTATCGCATGAATGACAAACATAATAAGTAAATAGAAGAGTACAATTATGATACATTTGTTTCTAAACTATTTTTCTTTTGTATGTAGGATTATATGTAAAAATAATTTATACAAAATTTTATATTTGATTGCATAAACAGTTTAAATGACAAAAGTTTATTTAATGAATGCTTAAATAAATTAGAAAACTACTCACGTTCCCATATAAATAATTATATATATATATATATATATATATATATATATATATATATATATATATATATATATATATATATATATATATATTATATAAAAATATATTTTGAAATTTAATTTCAAGTATCATTTAAAAACTTTATTTTAGATGTAAAATATTCATTTCTAAGATATGATCACTAAGTGAAGGAAATAAGAAGTAAAATTAAATTAATTATCATTGATTACCATTGAATCAAATTAATTATTATTGACAATATTTAGTTAACATTATATAAAATATATTTATTGGCATTTATCAAAATCTCTATCAAAACTATAAAATAATGACTTCAAAACCTTCAACAAATTCTAAACTACAACCTCAACTTGTAGTTCCTTCCTTACTATTGTGAAAGGAAAAAATAAATAAATTAAAGAACCAACCTTAAATGCAATATCAAGGTAAGGTAAATTTGCGATAAAAATATAAGAAACATATTAATGCATTGAATGCTAATTATATAAAACAACTTTCAATCAAATTTTAAAGAAAATAAATAATTTATAGTTTTTGCACATGATTGTCATTTCCATAGGCAAGTGATTACACAAGTGATTAAAAGTTAACCAAGGAACAATGCAAAATATTATAAAACTTTGGGTGTTTAAAAGATCATTTGCATTTATCGCATGAATGACAAACATAATAAGTAAATAGAAGAGTACAATTGCGATACATTTGATTCTAAACTATTTTTCTTTGTATGTAGGATTATATGTAAAAATAATTTATACAAAATTTTATATTTGATTGCATAAACAGTTTAAATGACAAAAGCTTATTTAATGAATGCTTAAATAAATTAGAAAATACTCCACAGCTCCATATAATAAATATATATATATATATATATATATATATATATATATATATATATATATATATATATATATATATATATATATATATCAAATATAAAAATATATTTTGAAATTTAATTTCCAAGTATCATTTAAAACTTATTTTAGATGTAAAATATTCATTTCTAAGATATGATCACTAAGTGAAGGAAATAAGAAGTAAAATTAAATTAATTATCATTGATTACCATTGAATCAAATTAATTGTTATTGACAATATTTAGTTAACATTATATAAAATATATTTATTGGCATTTATCAAAATCTCTATCAAAACTATAAAATAATGACTTCAAAACCTTCAACAAATTCTAAACTACAACCTCAACTTGTAGTTCCTTCCTTACTACAGGTGAAAGGAAAAATAAATAAATTAAAGAACCAACCTTAAATGCAATATCAAGGTAAGGTAAATTTGCGATAAAATATAAGAAACATATTAATGCAGATTGAATGCTAATTATATAAAACAACTTTCAATCAAATTTTAAAGAAAATAAATAATTTATAGTTTTGCACATGATTGTCATTTCCATAGGCAAGTGATTACACAAGATTAAATGTTAACCAAGGAACAACAAAATATTATAAAACTTTGGGTGTTTAAAAGATCATTTGCATTTATCGCATGAATGACAAACATAATAAGTAAATAGAAGAGTACAATTGCGATACATTTGATTCTAAACTATTTTTCTTTGTATATAGGATTATATGTAAAAATAATTTATACAAAATTTTATATTTGATTATAAACAGCTTTAAATGACAAAAGCTTATTTAATGAATGCTTAAATAAATTAGAAAACTACTCCACCATATAAATAAATATATATATATATATATATATATATATATATATATATCAAATATAAAAAATATTTTGAAATTTAATTTCCAAGTATCATTTAAAAACTTTATTTTAAATGTAAAATATTCATTTCTAAGATATGATCACTAAGTGAAGGAAATAAGAAGTAAAATTAAATTAATTATCATTGATTACCATTGAATCAAATTAATTGTTATTGACAATATTTAGTTAACATTATATAAAATATATTTATTGGCATTTATCAAAATCTCTATCAAAACTATAAAATAATGACTTCAAAACCTTCAACAAATTCTAAACTACAACCTCAACTTGTAGTTCCTTCCTTACTACAGTGAAAGGAAAAATAAATAAATTAAAGAACCAACCTTAAATGCAATATCAAGGTAAGGTAAATTTACGATAAAAATATAAGAAACATATTAATGCATTGAATGCTAATTATATAAAACAACTTTCAATCAAATTTTAAAGAAAATAAATAATTTATAGTTTTTGATCATGATTGTCATTTCCATAGGCAAGTGATTACACAAGTGATTAAAAGTTAACCAAGGAACAATGCAAAATATTATAAAACTTTTGGTGTTTTAAAGATCATTTGCATTTATCGCATGAATGACAAACATAATAAATAAATAGAGAGTACAATTGCGATACATTTGTTTCTAAACTATTTTTCTTTTGTATGTAGGATTATATGTAAAAATAATTTATACAAAATTTTATATTTGATTGCATAAACAGTTTAAATGACAAAAGTTTATTTAATGAATGCTTAAATAAATTAGAAAACTACTCCACAGCTTATATAAATAAATTATATATATATATATATATATATATATATATATATATATATATATATATATATATATATATATATATATATATATATATATATATATATATATTATATAAAAATATATTTTGAAATTTAATTTCAAGTATCATTTAAAACTTTATTTTAGATGTAAAATATTCATTTTTAAGATATGATCACTAAGTGAAGGAAATAAGAAGTAAAATTAAATTAATTATCATTGATTACCATTGAATCAAATTAATTATTATTGACAATATTTAGTTAACATTATATAAAATATATTTATTGGCATTTATCAAAAATCTCTATCAAAACTATAAAATAATGACTTCAAAACCTTCAACAAATTCTAAACTACAACCTCAACTTGTAGTTCCTTCCTTACACGTGAAAGGAAAAAATAAATAAATTAAAGAACCAACCTTAAATGCAATATCAAGGTAAGGTAAATTTGCAGATAAAAATATAAGAAACATATTAATGCAGATTGAATGCTAATTATATAAAACAACTTTCAATCAAATTTTAAAGAAAATAAATAATTTATAGTTTTTGCACATGATTGTCATTTCCATAGGCAAGTGATTACACAAGTGATTAAAAGTTAACCAAGGAACAATGCAAAAATATTATAAAACTTTGGGTGTTTAAAAGATCATTTGCATTTATCGCATGAATGACAAACATAATAAGTAAATAGAAGAGTACAATTGCGATACATTTGATTCTAAACTATTTTTCTTTTGTATGTAGGATTATATGTAAAAATAATTTATACAAAATTTTATATTTGATTGCATAAACAGTTTAAATGACAAAAGCTTATTTAATGAATGCTTAAATAAATTAGAAAACTACTCCACAGTTTCCATATAAATAAAATATATATATATATATATATATATATATATATATATATATATATATATATATATATATATATATATATATATCAAATATAAAATATATTTTGAAATTTAATTTCCAAGTATCATTTAAGAACTTATTTTAAATGTAAAATATTCATTTCTAAGATATGATCACTAAGTGAAGGAAATAAGAAGTAAAATTAAATTAATTATCATTGATTACCATTTAATCAAATTAATTGTTATTGACAATATTTAGTTAACATTATATAAAATATATTTATTGGCATTTATCAAAAATCTCTATCAAAACTATAAAATAATGACTTCAAAACCTTCAACAAATTCTAAACTACAACGTCAACTTGTAGTTCCTTCCTTACTACAGGTGAAAGGAAAAAATAAATAAATTAAAGAACCAACCTTAAATGCAATATCAAGGTAAGGTAAATTTGCAGATAAAAATATAAGAAACATATTAATGCAGATTGAATGCTAATTATATAAAACAACTTTCAATCAAATTTTAAAGAAAATAAATAATTTATAGTTTGCACATGATTGTCATTTCCATAGGCAAGTATTACACAAGTGATTAAATGTTAACCAAGGAACAATGCAAAATATTATAAAACTTTGTGTTTAAAAGATCATTTGCATTTATCGCATGAATGACAAACATAATAAGTAAATAGAAGAGTACAATTGCGATACATTTGATTCTAAACTATTTTTCTTTTGTATGTAGGATTATATGTAAAATAATTTATACAAAATTTTATATTTGATTGCATAAATGTTTAAATGACAAAAGTTTATTTAATGAATGCTTAAATAATTTAAACTCCATTATATAAATAATATATATATATATATATATATATATATATATATATATATATATATATATATATATATATATATATATATATATATATATATATCAAATATAAAATATATTTTGAAATTTAATTTCCAAGTATCATTTAAAACTTTATTTTAAATGTAAAATATTCATTTCTAAGATATGATCACTAAGTGAAGGAAATAAGAAGTAAAATTAAATTAATTACCATTGATTACCATTGAATCAAATTAATTGTTATTGACAATATTTAGTTAACATTATATAAAATAAATTTATTGGCATTTATCAAAAATCTCTATCAAAACTATAAAATAATGACTTCAAAACCTTCAACAAATTCTAAACTACAACCTCAACTTGTAGTTCCTTCCTTACTACGTGAAAGGAAAAATAAATAAATTAAAGAACCAACCTTAAATGCAATATCAAGGTAAAGTAAATTTGCAGATAAAAATATAAGAAACATATTAATGCACTTTGAATGCTCATTGTATAAAACAACTTTCATTAAAATTTTAAATAAAATAAATAATTTATACTTATTACCCATGATTGTCGTTTCCATAGGGAAATGATTAAAGTTAACCAAGGAAAAATGCAAAATATTATAAAACTTTGGGTGTTTAAAAGATCATTTGCATTTATCGCATGAATGACAAACATAATAAGTAAATAGAAGAGTACAATTGTGATACATTTGTTTCTAAACTATTTTTCGTTTGTATGTAGGATTATATGTAAAAATAATTTATACAAAATTTTATATTTGATTGCATAAATAGTTTAAATGACAAAAGTTTATTTAATGAATGCTTAAATAAATTAGAAAACTACTCCCAATTTCCATATAAATAATTTATATATATATATATATATATATATATATATATATATATATATATATATATATATATATATATATATATATATATATATATATATATATATATATATATATATATATATATATATATATCAAATATAAAATATATTTTGAAATTTAATTTCCAAGTATCATTTAAAACTTTATTTTAGATGTAAAATATTCTTTTCTAAGATATGATCACTAAGTGAAGCAAATAAGAAGTAAAATTAAATTAATTGTCATTGAATCAAATTAATTGTTATTGACAATATTTAGTTAACATTATATAAAATAAATTTATTGGCATTTATCCAAAATCTCTATCAAAACTATAAAATAATGACTTCAAAACCTTCAACAAATTCTAAACTACAACCTCAACTTGTAGTTCCTTCCTTACTACACGTGAAAGGAAAAAGTAAATAAATTAAAGAACCAACCTTAAATGCAATATCAAGGTAAAGTAAATTTGCAGATAAAAATCGTAACCCGCTGAGATACGCCTGCCTCAAAGCCCGAACTGAGATTATCATTTGGCAGAAACCAGTCAAGCAAGATAAAGCCACCGATAAAATAAACTCAATGTGATCAAAACTATATTGACAACTATACACATCATGCAAATGGCGTAATATGGGTAACTGTATGCTAATTTTGTTGATCGCAACTTGTTTCAAAGATCGACCGCAGATGTGCATCGCTGAGTATATGATAAGAAGGGCAAATCTAAAGTTTTGGTTAATCCCATATATGCCCATAACCAACTTGAAAGGAGGAAAGCTTTATGGAGGATATGATAACTCTTCACCGCCTATTAGTGAGCCTTAGTGTATATGGGGATTTCAATAATGGGTTATATCAAGATAATATAGGGAAACCGTAAGTATTTAATATCAAGACTTTGGGATATGATGGCAAAGACAAGTTTGAGATGGATAAAGGGGATTACTTCACTTGGAACAATAAACATGTTACCTTGCTATTTACTCTAGGATTGATAGAATCGGGAAATGTAGCATGGTTTCAAGATAATTGCATAACATTGAAGATACTTCCTCCAAGTGTGTCACATTATTTCTTAGCAGGGAAGGAAATGGCCCTAGAAGAAATTCTTCTGCATTCAAGTATTATAATTATCAACGACTTACCGTGATACAAGAATGGTAAGGAAGAAATTGGGAAAGCCTATGTGGAGACCCTATGTATATATGTGGACCAAGCTTCAAAGATTGAAACCGGATCTTACTTTATTAGAGACAACTATCTAATATTGCTACCGAGATTGTTAAAGGTGAGGAAGGAGTCGGAGATACCGTGAAAACCTAATGTTGAATAGATGGACAACGAGGCAATGAAAGAACAAGATGCTAACCAAAAGTCATTGAGTGGAATGAACCGAAGAGAAAATGATGTCATAAAGAACTAAAATAGATTGGTCGAGAATGCAAGATGGCAATAATGCTTACTTTATGCATCCTAAAACCAAATGTCATAATGGTTTGTAAGTCCTAGAGAAAAGTGATGGCACAGCTCTAACCGATAAAGATGACATCCAATGGAAGTGCTTGCAATACTATAGTACATGGGATGAAAGTTTTATTCTTAAACATGTTGATATTGAGATTATGAGAAGAAAACAAATCACAAAGGCTCAAGTGATATCTCATTCTATAGTAATGTGAAGAAATTATGCTTTAAATGGGATGGAGACACGAAGGCCCCGGTATGGCTATGGGCTAAATTTTCAAATCCACTGCATATTATCAAAAAGATGTTATAGTTTTGCAGAATTCTTTGAAAAGGCAATCTATTTAGGGCTTTAATGGAACAAGGGTCAACATTCCAAAGACGTAACATACCAAACCGTGAAGGAATAATACCAATCGCAGCTTGCACTACTTTTACAAAATTCAAAAGTTATGACCAATAGATGGTAGGATTCTTCCCGATATCATCCACGTAGCCAGGCACTTTGTTCCGAGCCAAGTGATTCACAACCCATTCTTCTAGCATTTGAGTTAATGAAGTATGGTAGAAAGGTGGTACCCTACATGATGCAAATTACTTTCAAGGCATACGATATGATTGATTGGAATGCACTTGATTGTATTCTTCATGAGATTGGGATGCTCGAAAATTTATAAGTGGATTATGAGAATGGTAACTACCGTGAGCTGATTCAATATAAAATGGTGAGTACTCGATATTTTGTATATGCTAAGAGGGGATTATGCGGGATCCAATCTCCCCGCTTGTCATTCGATGAGTATTTAAATCGAACCATGGTCAATATGCAAAAAGTAAGGAGTTTAAGCATCATAGCAAGTGTAAAAACCGCCATCACCCATTTGTCGCTTGCTGATGATGTGCTCTTATTCACCGGGAGATGTCAATTCATGGGAAAGATGTTTGAGGCTTTCCATCGATTTTCGACCTAACTAACACCGTCAATCAATAATGTAGAATTTTCTATGGAGGATGGATCGATGTGGTCGGAGCTATTCAAAGGTTGATATTAAACTGGCCAATTGCCTATAAGGTACTTTGGGTTCCACTGCTCAGCAAGAGGTCAATGTGACTCATTACCTCCCCGTGGTGGAGAAAATCACAAGTAGGATAAGGCATTGACAAAGAAATTGTTGGCAGAGCCGTAGAATTCAATCGGTAAATAGCATAACAACCGCAATCACATAATTATTGATGAACTGTCTCCTGTTACTAAAGGTTGTCATCCACAAAATTGATCGCTGCGGCCGATCGCTTATTCGAGTGGCAATTCTGGAGGTGAGCCGCAAATGTCCGTGGCATGGAAGAAGACATGTAGCCCGCCAAGGTGGTGAATATAATTAATCTTGATACCGAATTTTGCTGCATTATTGAAATGTCTTTGGAACCGAAGTCAAAAGTTGATACATTATGGGTCAATGGCACGCCGTATTTCATAAATAAAGAGCAATACAAGGAGAGTGTCAATTGTCCAATACTTGTTCATGGATTCTTAAAGCAATTATAACAGAGGTCCTCGCCCTCTTCTCCAAAGAATAATGGAACAGATGTTAACGAGGGCGGTTTGTGATGAAAGAGGTATACTTACAACTATTGAGATAAGAAAGTAGCAGACTGGTGTAAACCTCACGCCGAATAACAGACCAAGAGCCATTTTACATTATGGCTTGGATGTCCAAGACTTGTAACTAAAGATAGGTTGGCAAAAATGGGGATGATTGGGAACACGATTGTGTTGGCAATCGATCAAGAGAACCATGATCACCTATTCTTTGAATGTAGAGTTACCGTAGGTGTGGTCCGGTATTGCAATGGTTTGGGTACAACACTCACCCTAGCGGAATATGAAGAGATGAAGTGGCTTGTGTCACAAACGAAGTGCAAAGGATGGAAACAAGGTTTGTTGAAGTTGGCATTGGCAGAAACTATATACTGCGTGTGGCAACATCGCAATGAAGTGGTGTTTCAACATAGAAGACAAAGCAAGACTATAGTGAATACTATCATTGATACTATTGTTTATAGGAGCTGGATGAGACGTAAATATAGAACATAATAGCAAAAACTTATGATGTAAAGTGTGTTTAGGTATACATAGGTTTCTCTGCTAGTTGTTAGGCAGGATACATTATTGTTCGCCTAGTTGTATTCACTGTTTTTGGTTAATAAAATTCTCTTTTATCCAAAAAAAAAAATTTGCAGATAAAAATATAAGAAACGTATTAATGCACTTTGAATGCTCATTGTATAAAACAACTTTCATTCAAATTTAAAATAAAATAAATAATTTATACTTATTACCCATGATTGTCGTTTCCATAGGCAAGTGATTAAACGTTAACCAAGGAAAAATGCAAAAATATTATAAAACTTTGGGTGTTTAAAAGATCATTTGCATTTATCGCATGAATGACAAACATAATAAGTAAATAGAAGAGTACAATTGCGATACATTTGTTTCTAAACTATTTTTCGTTTGTATGTAGGATTATATGTAAAAATAATTTATACAAAATTTTATATTTGATTGCATAAACAGTTTAAATGACAAAAGTTTATTTAATGAATGCTTAAATAAATTAGAAAACAACTCCACAATTTCCATATAAATAAATTTTATATATATATATATATATATATATATCAAATATAAATATATATTTTGAAATTTAATTTCCAAGTATCATTTAAAAACTTTATTTTAGATGTAAAATATTCATTTCTAAGATATGATCACTAAGTGAAGCAAATAAGAAGTAAAATTAAATTAATTGTCATTGATTACCATTGAATCAAATTAATTGTTATTGACAATATTTAGTTAACATTATATAAAATAAATTTATTGGCATTTATCAAAAATCTCTATCAAAACTATAAAATAATGACTTCAAAACCTTCAACAAATTCTAAACTACAACCTCAACTTGTAGTTCCTTCCTTACTACACGTGAAAGGAAAAAATAAATAAATTAAAGAACCAACCTTAAATGCAATATCAAGGTAAAGTAAATTTGCAGATAAAAATATAAGAAACATATTAATGCACTTTGAATGCTCATTGTATAAAACAACTTTCATTCAAATTTTAAATAAAATAAATAATTTATACTTATTACCCATGATTGTCGTTTTCATAGGCAAGTGATTAAAAGTTAACCAAGAAAAATGCAAAATATTATAAAACTTTGGGTGTTTAAAAGATCATTTGCATTTATCGCATGAATGACAAACATAATAAGTAAATAGAAGAGTACAATTGCGATACATTTGTTTCTAAACTATTTTTCGTTTGTATGTAGGATTATATGTAAAAATAATTTATACAAAATTTTATATTTGATTGCATAAACAGTTTAAATGACAAAAGTTTATTTAATGAATGCTTAAATAAATTAGAAAACAACTCCACAATTTCCATATAAATAAATTTTATATATATATATATATATCAAATATAAAAATATATTTTGAAATTTAATTTCCAAGTATCATTTAAAAACTTTATTTTAGATGTAAAATATTCATTTCTAAGATATGATCACTAAGTGAAGGAAATAAGAAGTAAAATTAAATTAATTGTCATTGATTACCATTGAATCAAATTAATTGTTATTGACAATATTTAGTTAACATTATATAAAATAAATTTATTGGCATTTATCAAAAATCTCTATCAAAACTATAAAATAATGACTTCAAAACCTTCAACAAATTCTAAACTACAACCGCAACTTGTAGTTCCTTCCTAACTACACGTGAAAGGAAAAATAAATAAATTAAAGAACCAACCTTAAATGCAATATCAAGGTAAAGTAAATTTGCAGATAAAAATATAAGAAAACTGTTAATGCACTTTGAATGCTCATTGTATAAAACAACTTTCATTCAAACTTTAAATAAAATAAATAATTTATAGTTTTTACCCATGATTTCGCCCATAGGCAAGTGATTAAAAGTTAACCAAGGAAAAATGCAAAATATTATAAAACTTTGGGTGTTTAAAAGATCATTTGCATTTATAGCATGAATGACAAACATAATAAGTAAATAGAAGAGTACAATTATGATACATTTGTTTCTAAACTATTTTTCGTTTGTATGTAGGATTATATAAAAATAATTTATACAAAATCTTATATTTGATTGCATAAACAGTTTAAATGACAAAAGTTTATTTAATGAATGCTTAAATAAATTAGAAAACAACTCCACAATTTCCATATAAATAAATTATATATATATATATATATCAAATATAAAAATATATTTTGAAATTTAATTTCCAAGTATCATTTAAAAACTTTATTTTAGATGTAAAATATTCATTTCTAAGATATGATCACTAAGTGAAGGAAATAAGAAGTAAAATTAAATTAATTGTCATTGATTACCATTGAATCAAATTAATTGTTATTGACAATATTTAGTTAACATTATATAAAATAAATTTATTGGCATTTATCAAAAATCTCTATCAAAACTATAAAATAATGACTTCAAAACCTTCAACAAATTCTAAACTACAACCGCAACTTGTAGTTCCTTCCTAACTACACGTGAAAGGAAAAAATAAATAAATTAAAGAACCAACCTTAAATGCAATATCAAGGTAAAGTAAATTTGCAGATAAAAATATAAGAAAACTATTAATGCACTTTGAATGCTCATTGTATAAAACAACTTTCATTCAAACTTTAAATAAAATAAATAATTTATAGTTTTTACCCATGATTTTCGTTTCCATAGGCAAGTGATTAAAAGTTAACCAAGGAAAAATGCAAAAATATTATAAAACTTTGGGTGTTTAAAAGATCATTTGAATTTATAGCATGAATGACAAACATAATAAGTAAATAGAAGAGTACAATTGCGATACATTTGTTTCTAAACTATTTTTCGTTTGCATGTAGGATTATATGTAAAAATAATTTATACAAAATTTTATATTTGATTGCATAAACAGTTTAAATGACAAAAGTTTATTTAATGAATGCTTAAATAAATTAGAAAACTACTCCATTAATATATAAATAAATATATATATATATATATATATATATATATATATATATATATATATATATATATATATATCAAATATAAAAATATATTTTAAAATTTAATTTCCAAGTATCATTTAAAAACTTTATTTTAGATGTAAATATTCATTTCTAAGATATGATCACTAAGTGAAGCAAATAAGAAGTAAAATTAAATTAATTGTCATTGATTACCATTGAATCAAATTAATTGTTATTGACAATATTTAGTTCACATTATATAAAATAAATTTATTGGCATTTATCAAAAAATCTCTATCAAAACTATAAAATAATGACTTCAAAACCTTCAACAAATTCTAAACTCCTTACTACAGGTGAAAGGAAAAAATAAATAAATTAAAGAACCAACCTTAAATGCAATATCAAGGTAAGGTAAATTTGCAGATAAAAATATAAGAAACATATCAATGAAGATTGAATGCTAATTATATAAAACAACTTTCAATCAAATTTAAAGAAAATAAATAATTTATAATTTTTGCACATGATTGTCATTTCCATAGGCAAGTGATTACACAAGTGATTAAAAGAACAATGCAAAAATATTATAAAACTTTTGGTGTTTAAAACATCATTTGCATTTATCGCATGAATGACAAACATAATAAGTAAATAGAAGAGTACAATTATGATACATTTGTTTCTAAACTATTTTTCTTTGTATGTAGGATTATATGTAAAATAATTTATACAAAATTTTATATTTGATTGCATAAACAGTTTAAATGATAAAAGTTTATTTAATGAATGCTTAAATAAATTAGAAAACTACTCCACAATTTCCATATAAATAATATATATATATATATATATATATATATATATATATATATATATATATATATATATATATATATATCAATTATAAAAATATATTTTGAAATTTAATTTCCAAGTATCATTTTAAAACTTTATTTTAGATGTAAATATTCATTTCTAAGATATGATCACTAAGTGAAGCAAATAAGAAGTAAAATTAAATTAATTGTCATTGATTACCATTGAATCAAATTAATTGTTATTGACAATATTTAGTTAACATTATATAAAATAAATTTATTGGCATTTATCAAAAATCTCTATCAAAACTATAAAATAATGACTTCAAAACCTTCAACAAATTCTAAACTCCTTAGTGTGAAAGGAAAACATAAATTAATTAAAGAACCAACCTTAAATGCAATATCAAGGTAAGGTAAATTTGCAGATAAAAATATAAGAAACATATTAATGCAGATTGAATGCTCATTGTATAAAACAACTTTCAATCAAATTTTAAATAAAATAAATCATTTATAGTTTTTGCACATGATTGTCATTTCCATAGGCAAGTGATTACACAAGTGATTAAAAGTTAACCAAGGAACAATGCAAAAATATTATAAAACTTTGGGTGTTTAAAAGATCATTTGCATTTATCGCATGAATGACAAACATAATAAGTAAATAGAAGAGTACAATTGCGATACCTTTGTTTCTAAACTATTTTTCGTTTGTATGTAGGATTATATGTAAAAATAATTTATACAAAATTTTTTATTTGATTGCATAAACAGTTTAAATGACAAAAGTTTATTTAATGAATCCTTAAATAAATTAGAAAACTCCACTCCTTTATATAAATAAATTATATATATATATATATATATATATATATATATATATATATATATATCAAATATAAAATATATTTTGAAATTTAATTTCAAGTATCATTTAAAAACTTTATTTTAGATGTAAAATATTCATTTCTAAGATATGATCACTAAGTGAAGGAAATAAGAAGTAAAATTAAATTAATTATCATTGATTACCATTGAATCAAATTAATTGTTATTGACAATATTTAGTTAACATTATATAAAATATATTTATTGGCATTTATCAAAATCTCTATCAAAACTATAAAATAATGACTTCAAAACCTTCAACAAATTCTAAACTACAACCTCAACTTGTAGTTCCTTCCTTACTACAGTGAAAGGAAAAATAAATAAATTAAAGAACCAACCTTAAATGCAATATCAAGGTAAGGTAAATTTGCAGATAAAAATATAAGAAACATATCAATGAAGATTGAATGCTAATTATATAAAACAACTTTCAATCAAATTTAAAGAAAATAAATAATTTATAATTTTGCACATGATTGTCATTTCCATAGGCAAGTGATTACACAAGTGATTAAAAGTTAACCAAGGAACAATGCAAAAATATTATAAAACTTTTGGTGTTTAAAAGATCATTTGCATTTATCGCATGAATGACAAACATAATAAGTAAATAGAAGAGTACAATTGTATACATTTGTTTCTAAACTATTTTCTTTTGTATGTAGGATTATATGTAAAATAATTTATACAAAATTTTATATTTGATTGCATAAACAGTTTAAATGATAAAAGTTTATTTAATGAATGCTTAAATAAATTAGAAAACTACTCCACACTTTCCATATAAATAAATTATATATATATATATATATATATATATATATATATATATATATATATATATATATATCAATTATAAAATATATTTTGAAATTTAATTTCCAAGTATCATTTAAAAACTTTATTTTAGATGTAAATATTCATTTCTAAGATATGATCACTAAGTGAAGCAAATAAGAAGTAAAATTAAATTAATTGTCATTGATTACCATTGAATCAAATTAATTGTTATTGACAATATTTAGTTAACATTATATAAAATAAATTTATTGGCATTTATCAAAAATCTCTATCAAAACTATATAATAATGACTTCAAAACCTTCAACAAATTCTAAACTCCTTACTACAGGTGAAAGGAAAAAATAAATTAATTAAAGAACCAACCTTAAATGCAATATCAAGGTAAGGTAAATTTGATAAAAATATAAGAAATATATTAATGCATTGAATGCTCATTGTATAAAACAACTTTCAATCAAATTTTAAATAAAATAAATAATTTATAGTTTTTGCACATGATTGTCATTTCCATAGGCAAGTGATTACACAAGTCATTAAAAGTTAACCAAGGAACAATGCAAAATATTATAAAACTTTGGTGTTTAAAAGATCATTTGCATTTATCGCATGAATGACAAACATAATAAGTAAATAGAAGAGTACAATTGCGATACATTTGTTTCTAAACTATTTTTCGTTTGTATGTAGGATTATATGTAAAAATAATTTATACAAAATTTTTATTTGATTGCATAAACAGTTTAAATGACAAAAGTTTATTTAATGAATGCTTAAATAAATTAGAAAACTACTCCACATTTCCATATAAATAAATTAAATATATATATATATATATATATATATATATATATATATATATATATATATATATCAAATATAAAATATATTTTGAAATTTAATTTCCAAGTATCATTTAAAAACTTTATTTTAGATGTAAAATATTCATTTCTAAGATATGATCACTAAGTGAAGGAAATAAGAAGTAAAATTAAATTAATTATCATTGATTACCATTTAATCAAATTAATTGTTATTGACAATATTTAGTTAACATTATATAAAATAAATTTATTGGCATTTATCAAAATCTCTATCAAAACTATAAAATAATGACTTCAAAACCTTCAACAAATTCTAAACTACAACCTCAACTTGTAGTTCCTTCCTTACTACAGGTGAAAGGAAAAAATAAATAAATTAAAGAACCAACCTTAAATGCAATATCAAGGTAAGGTAAATTTGCGTATAAAATATAAGAAACATATTAATGCATTGAATGCTAATTATATAAAACAACTTTCAATCAAATTTTAAATAAAATAAATAATTTATAGTTTTTGCACATGATTGTCATTTCCATAGGCAAGTGATTACACAAGTGATTAAAAGTTAACCAAGGAACAATGCAAAATATTATAAAACTTTGGGTGTTTAAAAGATCATTTGCATTTATCGATGAATGACAAACATAATAAGTAAATAGAAGAGTACAATTGCGATACATTTGATTCTAAACTATTTTTCTTTTGTAGTAGGATTATATGTAAAATAATTTATACAAAATTTTATATTTGATTGCATAAACAGTTTAAATGACAAAAGTTTATTTAATAAATGCTTAAATAAATTAGAAAACTACTCCACATATATATATAAATAAATATATATATATATATATATATATATCAAATATAAAAATATATTTTGAAATTTAATTTCCAAGTATCATTTAAAAACATTATTTTAGATGTAAAATATTCATTTCTAAGATATGATCACTAAGTGAAGGAAATAAGAAGTAAAATTAAATTAATTATCATTGATTACCATTGAATCAAATTAATTGTTATTGACAATATTTAGTTAACATTATATAAAATAAATTTATTGGCATTTATCAAAATCTCTATCAAAACTATAAAATAATGACTTCAAAACCTTCAACAAATTCTAAACTACAACCTCAACTTGTAGTTCCTTCCTTACTACGGTGAAAGGAAAAATAAATAAATTAAAGAACCAACCTTAAATGCAATATCAAGGTAAGGTAAATTTGATAAAAATATAAGAAACATATTAATGCACTTTGAATGCTAATTATATAAAACAACTTTCAATCAAATTTTAAAGAAAATAAATAATTTATAGTTTTGATCATGATTGTCATTTCCATAGGCAAGTGATTACACAAGTGATTAAAAGTTAACCAAGGAACAATGCAAAAATATTATAAAACTTTGGGTGTTTAAAAGATCATTTGCATTTATCGCATGAATGACAAACATAATAAGTAAATAGAAGAGTACAATTATGATACATTTGTTTCTAAACTATTTTTCTTTGTATGTAGGATTATATGTAAAAATAATTTATACAAAATTTTATATTTGATTGCATAAACAGTTTAAATGACAAAAGTTTATTTAATGAATGCTTAAATAAATTAGAAAACTACTCCACTTCCATATAAATAAATTATATATATATATATATATATATATATATATATATATATATATATATATATATATATATATATATATATATATATATATATATATATATATATATATATATCAAATATAAAATATATTTTGAAATTTAATTTCCAAGTATCATTTAAAAACTTTATTTTAGATGTAAAATATTCATTTCTAAGATATGATCACTAAGTGAAGGAAATAAGAAGTAAAATTAAATTAATTATCATTGATTACCATTGAATCAAATTAATTGTTATTGACAATATTTAGTTAACATTATATAAAATATATTTATTGGCATTTATCAAAAATCTGTATCAAAACTATAAAATAATGACTTCAAAACCTTCAAAAAATTCTAAACTACAACCTCAACTTGTAGTTCCTTCCTTACTACACGTGAAAGGAAAAAATAAATAAATTAAAGAACCAACCTTAAATGCAATATCAAGGTAAGGTAAATTTGTATAAAAATATAAGAAACATATTAATGCATTGAATGCTAATTATATAAAACAACTTTCAATCAAATTTTAAAGAAAATAAATAATTTATAGTTTTTGCACATGATTGTCATTTCCATAGGCAAGTGATTACACAAGTGATTAAAAGTTAACCAAGGAACAATGCAAAAATATTATAAAACTTTGGGTGTTTAAAGATCATTTGCATTTATCGCATGAATGACAAACATAATAAGTAAATAGAAGAGTACAATTATGATACATTTGATTCTAAACTATTTTTCTTTGTATGTAGGATTATATGTAAAAATAATTTATACAAAATTTTATATTTGATTGCATAAACAGTTTAAATGACAAAAGTTTATTTAATGAATGCTTAAATAAATTAGAAAACTACTCCACGCTATATATAAATATATATATATATATATATATATATATATATATATATATATATATATATATATATATATATATATATATCAAATATAAAAATATATTTTGAAATTTAATTTCCAAGTATCATTTAAAAACTTTATTTTAGATGTAAAATATTCATTTCTAAGATATGATCACTAAGTGAAGGAAATAAGAAGTAAAATTAAATTAACTGTCATTGATTACCATTTAATCAAATTAATTGTTATTGACAATATTTAGTTAACATTATATAAAATATATTTATTGGCATTTATCAAAAATCTCTATCAAAACTATAAAATAATGACTTCAAAACCTTCAACAAATTCTAAACTCCTTACTACAGGTGAAAGGAAAAAATAAATTAATTAAAGAACCAACCTTAAATGCAATATCAAGGTAAGGTAAATTTGCAGATAAAAATATAAGAAACATATTAATGCAGATTGAATGCTCATTGTATAAAACAACTTTCAATCAAATTTTAAATAAAATAAATCATTTATAGTTTTTGCACATGATTGTCATTTCCATAGGCAAGTGATTACACAAGTGATTAAAAGTTAACCAAGGAACAATGCAAAAATATTATAAAACTTTGGGTGTTTAAAAGATCATTTGCATTTATCGCATGAATGACAAACATAATAAGTAAATAGAAGAGTACAATTGCGATACATTTGTTTCTAAACTATTTTTCGCTTGTATGTAGGATTATATGTAAAAATAATTTATACAAAATTTTATATTTGATTGCATAAGTTTAAATGACAAAAGTTTATTTAATGAATGCTTAAATAAATTAGAAAACTACTCCACAGCTTCTATATAATAAATTAAATATATATATATATATATATATATATATATATATATATATATATATATATATATATATATCAAATATAAAAATATATTTTGAAATTTAATTTCCAAGTATCATTTAAAAACTTTATTTTAGATGTAAAATATTCATTTCTAAGATATGATCACTAAGTGAAGGAAATAAGAAGTAAAATTAAATTAATTATCATTGATTACCATTGAATCAAATTAATTGTTATTGACAATATTTAGTTAACATTATATAAAATATATTTATTGGCATTTATCAAAAATCTCTATCAAAACTATAAAATAATGACTTCAAAACCTTCAACAAATTCTAAACTACAACCTCAACTTGTAGTTCCTTCCTTACTACAGGTGAAAGGAAAAAATAAATAAATTAAAGAACCAACCTTAAATGCAATATCAAGGTAAGGTAAATTTGCAGATAAAAATATAAGAAACATATTAATGCAGATTGAATGCTAATTATATAAAACAACTTTCAATCAAATTTAAAGAAAATAAATAATTTATAATTTTTGCACATGATTGTCATTTCCATAGGCAAGTGATTACACAAGTGATTAAAAGTTAACCAAGGAACAATGCAAAAATATTATAAAACTTTTGGTGTTTAAAAGATCATTTGCATTTATCGCATGAATGACAAACATAATAAGTAAATAGAAGAGTACAATTGCGATACATTTGTTTCTAAACTATTTTTCTTTTGTATGTAGGATTATATGTAAAAATAATTTATACAAAATTTTATATTTAATTGCATAAACAGTTTAAATGACAAAAGTTTATTTAATGAATGCTTAAATAAATTAGAAAACTACTCCACACTTTCCATATAATAATTATATATATATATATATATATATATATATATATATATATATATATATATATATATATATATATCAATTATAAAATATATTTTGAAATTTAATTTCCAAGTATCATTTAAAAACTTTATTTTAGATGTAAAATATTCATTTCTAAGATATGATCACTAAGTGAAGCAAATAAGAAGTAAAATTAAATTAATTGTCATTGATTACCATTGAATCAAATTAATTGTTATTGACAATATTTAGTTAACATTATATAAAATAAATTTATTGGCATTTATCAAAATCTCTATCAAAACTATAAAATAATGACTTCAAAACCTTCAACAAATTCTAAACTCCTTACTGTGAAAGGAAAAAATAAATAAATTAAAGAACCAACCTTAAATGCAATATCAAGGTAAGGTAAATTTGCGATAAAAATATAAGAAACATATTAATGCATTGAATGCTCATTGTATAAAACAACTTTCAATCAAATTTTAAATAAAATAAATAATTTATAGTTTTTGCACATGATTGTCATTTCCATAGGCAAGTGATTACACAAGTGATTAAAAGTTAACCAAGGAACAATGCAAAATATTATAAAACTTTGGGTGTTTAAAAGATCATTTGCATTTATCGCATGAATGACAAACATAATAAGTAAATAGAAGAGTACAATTGCGATACATTTGTTTCTAAACTATTTTTCGTTTGTATGTAGGATTATATGTAAAAATAATTTATACAAAATTTTTATTTGATTGCATAAACAGTTTAAATGACAAAAGTTTATTTAATGAATGCTTAAATAAATTAGAAAACTACTCCACTTCCATATAAATAAATTAAATATATATATATATATATATATATATATATATATATATATATATATATATATAAAATATATTTTGAAATTTAATTTCCAAGTATCATTTAAAAACTTTATTTTAGATGTAAAATATTCATTTCTAAGATATGATCACTAAGTGAAGGAAATAAGAAGTAAAATTAAATTAATTATCATTGATTACCATTGAATCAAATTAATTGTTATTGACAATATTTAGTTAACATTATATAAAATATATTTATTGGCATTTATCAAAAATCTCTATCAAAACTATAAAATAATGACTTCAAAACCTTCAACAAATTCTAAACTACAACCTCAACTTGTAGTTCCTTCCTTACTACAGAATAAATAAATTAAAGAACCAACCTTAAATGCAATATCAAGGTAAGGTAAATTTGCGATAAAAATATAAGAAACATATTAATGCATTGAATGCTAATTATATAAAACAACTTTCAATCAAATTTTAAAGAAAATAAATAATTTATAGTTTTGCACATGATTGTCATTTCCATAGGCAAGTGATTACACAAGTGATTAAAAGTTAACCAAGGAACAAAAAATATTATAAAACTTTGGGTGTTTAAAAGATCATTTGCATTTATCGCATGAATGACAAACATAATAAGTAAATAGAAGAGTACAATTATGATACATTTGATTCTAAATTATTTTTCTTTTGTATGTAGGATTATATGTAAAAATAATTTATACAAAATTTTATATTTGATTGCATAAACAGTTTAAATGACAAAAGCTTATTTAATAAATGCTTAAATAAATTAGAAAACTACTCCACATTTCCATATAATTATATTATATATATATATATATATATATATATATATATATATATATATATATATATATATATATATATATATATATATATATATATATATATATATATATATATATATATATATATATATATATATATATATCAAATATAAAAATATATTTTGAAATTTAATTTCCAAGTATCATTTAAAAACTTTATTTTAAATGTAAAATATTCATTTCTAAGATATGATCACTAAGTGAAGGAAATAAGAAGTAAAATTAAATTAATTATCATTGATTACCATTGAATCAAATTAATTGTTATTGACAATATTTAGTTAACATTATATAAAATAAATTTATTGGCATTTATCAAAAATCTCTATCAAAACTATAAAATAATGACTTCAAAACCTTCAACAAATTCTAAACTACAACCTCAACTTGTAGTTCCTTCCTTACTACAGGTGAAAGGAAAAAATAAATAAATTAAAGAATCAACCTTAAATGCAATATCAAGGTAAGGTAAATTTACAGATAAAAATATAAGAAACATATTAATGCAGATTGAATGCTAATTATATAAAACAACTTTCAATCAAATTTTAAAGAAAATAAATAATTTATAGTTTTTGATCATGATTGTCATTTCCATAAGCAAGTGATTACGCAAGTGATTAAAAGTTAACCAAGGAACAATGCAAAAATATTATAAAACTTTTGGTGTTTATAAGATCATTTGCATTTTTCGCATGAATGACAAACATAATAAATAAATAGAAGAGTACAATTGCGATACATTTGTTTCTAAACTATTTTTCTTTTGTATGTAGGATTATATGTAAAAATAATTTATACAAAATTTTATATTTGATTGCATAAACAGTTTAAATGACAAAAGTTTATTTAATGAATGCTTAAATAAATTAGAAAACTACTCCACAGTTTCCATATAAATAAATTATATATATATATATATATATATATATATATATATATATATATATATATATATATATATATATATATCAAATATAAAATATATTTTGAAATTTAATTTCCAAGTATCATTTAAAAACTTTATTTTAGATGTAAAATATTCATTTCTAAGATATGATCACTAAGTGAAGGAAATAAGAAGTAAAATTAAATTAATTATCATTGATTACCATTGAATCAAATTAATTGTTATTGACAATATTTAGTTAACATTATATAAAATATATTTATTGGCATTTATCAAAAATCTCTATCAAAACTATAAAATAATGACTTCAAAACCTTCAACAAATTCTAAACTACAACCTCAACTTGTAGTTCCTTCCTTACTGTGAAAGGAAAAATAAATAAATTAAAGAACCAACCTTAAATGCAATATCAAGGTAAGGTAAATTTGCAGATAAAAATATAAGAAACATATTAATGCAGATTGAATGCTAATTATATAAAACAACTTTCAATCAAATTTTAAAGAAAATAAATAATTTATAGTTTTTGATCATGATTGTCATTTCCATAGGCAAGTGATTACACAAGTGATTAAAAGTTAACCAAGGAACAATGCAAAAATATTATAAAACTTTGGGTGTTTAAAAGATCATTTGCATTTATCGCATGAATGACAAACATAATAAGTAAATAGAAGAGTACAATTGCGATACATTTGTTTCTAAACTATTTTTCTTTTGTATGTAGGATTATATGTAAAAATAATTTATACAAAATTTTATATTTGATTGCATAGAGTTTAAATGACAAAAGTTTATTTAATGAATGCTTAAATAAATTAGAAAACTACTCTTTCATATATAAATTATATATATATATATATATATATATATATATATATATATATATATATATATATATATATATATATATATATATATATATATATCAAATATAAAAATATATTTTGAAATTTAATTTCCAAGTATCATTTAAAAACTTTATTTTAGATGTAAAATATTCATTTCTAAGATATGATCACTAAGTGAAGGAAATAAGAAGTAAAATTAAATTAATTGTCATTGATTACCATTTAATCAAATTAATTGTTATTGACAATATTTAGTTAACATTATATAAAATATATTTATTGGCATTTATCAAAAATCTCTATCAAAACTATAAAATAATGACTTCAAAACCTTCAACAAATTCTAAACTACAACCTCAACTTGTAGTTCCTTCCTTACTACAGGTGAAAGGAAAAAAATAAATAAATTAAAGAACCAACCTTAAATGCAATATCAAGGTAAGGTAAATTTGCATAAAAATATAAGAAACATATTAATGCAGATTGAATGCTAATTATATAAAACAACTTTCAATCAAATTTTAAAGAAAATAAATAATTTATAGTTTTTGCACATGATTGTCATTTCCATAGGCAAGTGATTACACAAGTGATTAAAAGTTAACCAAGGAACAATGCAAAAATATTATAAAACTTTGGGTGTTTAAAAGATCATTTGCATTTATCGCATGAATGACAAACATAATAAGTAAATAGAAGAGTACAATTGCGATACATTTGATTCTAAACTATTTTTCTTTTGTATGTAGGATTATATGTAAAAATAATTTATACAAAATTTTATATTTGATTGCATAAACAGTTTAAATTACAAAAGCATATTTAATGAATGCTTAAATAAATTAGAAAACTACTCCACAGTTTCCATATAAATAAATTATATATATATATATATATATATATATATATATATATATATATATATATATATCAAATATAAAAATATATTTTGAAATTTAATTTCCAAGTATCATTTAAAAACTTTATTTTAGATGTAAAATATTCATTTCTAAGATATGATCACTAAGTGAAGGAAATAAGAAGTAAAATTAAATTAATTGTCATTGATTACCATTGAATCAAATTAATTGTTATTGACAATATTTAGTTAACATTATATAAAATATATTTATTGGCATTTATCAAAAATCTCTATCAAAACTATAAAATAATGACTTCAAAACCTTCAACAAATTCTAAACTACAACCTCAACTTGTAGTTCCTTCCTTACTACAGGTGAAAGGAAAAAATAAATAAATTAAAGAACCAACCTTAAATGCAATATCAAGGTAAGGTAAATTTGCAGATAAAAATATAAGAAACATATTAATGCAGATTGAATGCTAATTATATAAAACAACTTTCAATCAAATTTTAAAGAAAATAAATAATTTATAGTTTTTGCACATGATTGTCATTTCCATAGGCAAGTGATTACACAAGTGATTAAAAGTTAACCAAGGAACAATGCAAAAATATTATAAAACTTTGGGTGTTTAAAAGATCATTTGCATTTATCGCATGAATGACAAACATAATAAGTAAATAGAAGAGTACAATTGCGATACATTTGTTTCTAAACTATTTTTCTTTTGTATGTAGGATTATATGTAAAAATAATTTATACAAAATTTTATATTTGATTGCATAGTTTAAATGACAAAAGTTTATTTAATGAATGCTTAAATAAATTAGAAAACTACTATTCCATATAAATAATTTTATATATATATATATATATATATATATATATATATATATATATATATATATATATATATATATATATATATATATATATATATCAAATATAAAATATATTTTGAAATTTAATTTCCAAGTATCATTTAAAAACTTTATTTTAGATGTAAAATATTCATTTCTAAGATATGATCACTAAGTGAAGGAAATAAGAAGTAAAATTAAATTAATTATCATTGATTACCATTTAATCAAATTAATTGTTATTGACAATATTTAGTTAACATTATATAAAATATATTTATTGGCATTTATCAAAAATCTCTATCAAAACTATAAAATAATGACTTCAAAACCTTCAACAAATTCTAAACTACAACCTCAACTTGTAGTTCCTTCCTTACTACAGGTGAAAGGAAAAAATAAATAAATTAAAGAACCAACCTTAAATGCAATATCAAGGTAAGGTAAATTTGCAGATAAAAATATAAGAAACATATTAATGCAGATTGAATGCTAATTATATAAAACAACTTTCAATCAAATTTTAAAGAAAATAAATAATTTATAGTTTTTGCACATGATTGTCATTTCCATAGGCAAGTGATTACACAAGTGATTAAAAGTTAACCAAGGAACAATGCAAAAATATTATAAAACTTTGGGTGTTTAAAAGATCATTTGCATTTATCGCATGAATGACAAACATAATAAGTAAATAGAAGAGTACAATTGCGATACATTTGATTCTAAACTATTTTTCTTTTGTATGTAGGATTATATGTAAAAATAATTTATACAAAATTTTATATTTGATTGCATAAACAGTTTAAATGACAAAAGTTTATTTAATGAATGCTTAAATAAATTAGAAAACTACTTTCCATATAAATAATTTATATATATATATATATATATATATATATATATATATATATATATATATATATCAAATATAAAAATATATTTTGAAATTTAATTTCCAAGTATCATTTAAAAACTTTATTTTAGATGTAAAATATTCATTTCTAAGATATGATCACTAAGTGAAGGAAATAAGAAGTAAAATTAAATTAATTATCATTGATTACCATTGAATCAAATTAATTGTTATTGACAATATTTAGTTAACATTATATAAAATATATTTATTGGCATTTATCAAAATCTCTATCAAAACTATAAAATAATGACTTCAAAACCTTCAACAAATTCTAAACTACAACCTCAACTTGTAGTTCCTTCCTTACTACGTGAAAGGAAAAATAAATAAATTAAAGAACCAACCTTAAATGCAATATCAAGGTAAGGTAAATTTGAGATAAAAATATAAGAAACATATTAATGCACTTTGAATGCTAATTATATAAAACAACTTTCAATCAAATTTTAAAGAAAATAAATAATTTATAGTTTTGATCATGATTGTCATTTCCATAGGCAAGTGATTACACAAGTGATTAAAAGTTAACCAAGGAACAATGCAAAATATTATAAAACTTTGGGTGTTTAAAAGATCATTTGCATTTATCGCATGAATGACAAACATAATAAGTAAATAGAAGAGTACAATTGCGATACATTTGTTTCTAAACTATTTTTCTTTTGTAAGTAGGATTATATGTAAAAATAATTTATACAAAATTTTATATTTGATTGCATAAACAGTTTAAATGACAAAAGCTTATTTAATGAATGCTTAAATAAATTAGAAAACTACTCCACAGTTTCCATATAAATAACTTTTATATATATATATATATATATATATATATATATATATATATATATATATATATCAAATATAAAAATATATTTTGAAATTTAATTTCCAAGTATCATTTAAAAACTTTATTTTAAATGTAAAATATTCATTTCTAAGATATGATCACTAAGTGAAGGAAATAAGAAGTAAAATTAAATTAATTATCATTGATTACCATTGAATCAAATTAATTGTTATTGACAATATTTAGTTAACATTATATAAAATATATTTATTGGCATTTATCAAAAATCTCTATCAAAACTATAAAATAATGACTTCAAAACCTTCAACAAATTCTAAACTACAACCTCAACTTGTAGTTCCTTCCTTACTACAGAATAAATAAATTAAAGAACCAACCTTAAATGCAATATCAAGGTAAGGTAAATTTGAGATAAAAATATAAGAAACATATTAATGCAGATTGAATGCTAATTATATAAAACAACTTTCAATCAAATTTTAAATAAAATAAATAATTTATAGTTTTGATCATGATTGTCATTTCCATAGGCAAGTGATTACACAAGTGATTAAAAGTTAACCAAGGAACAATGCAAAAATATTATAAAACTTTGGGTGTTTAAAAGATCATTTGCATTTATCGCATGAATGACAAACATAATAAGTAAATAGAAGAGTACAATTGCGATACATTTGTTTCTAAACTATTTTTCTTTTGTATGTAGGATTATATGTAAAAATAATTTATACAAAATTTTATATTTGATTGCATAGACAGTTTAAATGACAAAAGTTTATTTAATGAATGCTTAAATAAATTAGAAAACTACTCCACAGTTTCCATATAAATAATATATATATATATATATATATATATATATCAAATATAAAAATATATTTTGAAATTTAATTTCCAAGTATCATTTAAAAACTTTATTTTAGATGTAAAATATTCATTTCTAAGATATGATCACTAAGTGAAGGAAATAAGAAGTAAAATTAAATTAATTATCATTGATTACCATTGAATCAAATTAATTGTTATTGACAATATTTAGTTAACATTATATAAAATATATTTATTGGCATTTATCAAAAATCTCTATCAAAACTATAAAATAATGACTTCAAAACCTTCAACAAATTCTAAACTACAACCTCAACTTGTAGTTCCTTCCTTATTACACGTGAAAGGAAAAAATAAATAAATTAAAGAACCAACCTTAAATGCAATATCAAGGTAAAGTAAATTTGCAGATAAAAATATAAGAAACATATTAATGCACTTTGAATGCTCATTGTATAAAACAACTTTCATTCAAATTTTAAATAAAATAAATAATTTATAGTTTTTACACATGATTGTCGTTTCCATACGCAAGTGATTACACAAGTGATTAAACGTTAACCAAGGAACAATGCAAAAATATTATAAAACTTTGGGTGTTTAAAAGATCATTTGCATTTATCGCATGAATGACAAACATAATAAGTAAATAGAAGAGTACAATTGTGATACATTTGTTTCTAAACTATTTTTCTTTTGTATGTAGGATTATATGTAAAAATAATTTATACAAAATTTTATATTTGATTGCATAAACAGTTTAAATGACCAAAGTTTATTTAATGAATGCTTAAATAAATTAGAAAACTACTCCACAGTTTCCATATAAATAAATTATATATATATATATATATATATATATCTATCAAATATAAAAATATATTTTGAAATTTAAATTCCAAGTATCATTTAAAAACTTTATTTTAGATGTAAAATATTGATTTCTAAGATATGATCACTAAGTGAAGGAAATAAGAAGTAAAATTAAATTAATTATCATTGATTACCATTGAATCAAATTAATTGTTATTGACAATATTTAGTTAACATTATATAAAATAAATTTATTGGCATTTATCCAAAATCTCTATCAAAACTATAAAATAATGACTTCAAAACCTTCAACAAATTCTAAACTACAACCTCAACTTGTAGTTCCTTCCTTACTACACGTGAAAGGAAAAAATAAATAAATTAAAGAACCAACCTTAAATGCAATATCAAGGTAAAGTAAATTTGCAGATAAAAATATAAGAAACATATTAATGCACTTTGAATGCTCATGGTATAAAACAACTTTCATTCAAATTTTAAATAAAATAAAAAATTAATAATTTTTAAACATGATTGTCGTTTCCATAGGCAAGTGATTAAAAGTTAAGCAAGGAAAAATGCAAAAATATTATAAAACTTTGGGTGTTTAAAAGATCATTTGCATTTATCGCATGAATGACAAACATAATAAGTAAATAGAAGAGTACAATTGTGATACATTTGTTTCTAAACTATTTTTCTTTTGTATGTAGGATTATATGTAAAAATAATTTATACAAAATTTTATATTTGATTGCATAAACAGTTTAAATGACCAAAGTTTATTTAATGAATGCTTAAATAAATTAGAAAACTACTCCACAGTTTCCATATAAATAAATTATATATATATATATATATATATATATATATATATCTATCAAATATAAAAATATATTTTGAAATTTAAATTCCAAGTATCATTTAAAAACTTTATTTTAGATGTAAAATATTGATTTCTAAGATATGATCACTAAGTGAAGGAAATAAGAAGTAAAATTAAATTAATTATCATTGATTACCATTGAATCAAATTAATTGTTATTGACAATATTTAGTTAACATTATATAAAATAAATTTATTGGCATTTATAAAAAATCTCTATCAAAATTATAAAATAATGACTTCAAAACCTTCAACAAATTCTAAAATACAACCTCAACTTGTAGTTCCTTCCTTACAACACGTGAAAGGAAAAAATAAATAATTTAAAGAACCAACCGTAAATGCAATATGAAGGTAAAGTAAATTTGCAGATAAAAATATAAGAAACATATTAATGCACTTTGAATGCTCATTGTATAAAGCAACTTTTATTCAAATTTTAAATAAAATAAATAATTTATAGTTTTTACACATGATTGTCGTTTCCATAGGCAAGTGATTAAAAGTTAAGCAAGGAAAAATGCAAAAATATTATAAAACTTTGGGTGTTTAAAAGATCATTTGCATTTATCGCATGAATGACAAACATAATAAGTAAATAGAAGAGTACAATTGCGATACATTAGTTTCTAAACTATTTTTCGTTTGTATGTAGGATTATATGTAAAAATAATTTATACAAAATTTTATATTTGATTGCATAAACAATTTAAATGACAAAAGTTTATTTAATGATGATTAAATAAATTAGAAAACTACTCAACAATTTCCATATAAATAAATTATATATATATATATATATATATATATATATATATATATATATATATATATATATATATATATATATATATCAAATATAAAAATATATTTTGAAATTTAATTTCAAAGTATCATTTAAAAACTTTATTTTAGATGTAAAATATTCATTTCTAAGATATGATCACTAAGTGAAGGAAATAAGAAGTAAAATTAAATTAATTATCATTGATTACCATTGAATCAAATTAATTGTTATTGACAATATTTAGTTAACATTATATAAAATATATTTATTGGCATTTATCAAAAATCTCTATCAAAACTATAAAATAATGACTTCAAAACCTTCAACAAATTCTAAACTACAACCTCAACTTGTAGTTCCTTCCTTACTACAGGTGAAAGGAAAAAATAAATAAATTAAAGAACCAACCTTAAATGCAATATCAAGGTAAAGTAAATTTGCAGATAAAAATATAAGAAACATATTAATGCACTTTGAATGCTCATTGTATAAAACAACTTTCATTCAAATTTTAAATAAAATAAATAATTTATAGTTTTTACACATGATTGTCGTTTCCATAGGCAAGTGATTAAAAGTTAACCAAGGAAAAATGCAAAAATATTATAAAACTTTGGGTGTTTAAAAGATCATTTGCATTTATCGCATGAATGACAAACATAATAAGTAAATAGAAGAGTACAATTGCGATACATTTGTTTCTAAACTATTTTCCGTTTGTATGTAGGATTATATGTAAAAATAATTTATACAAAATTTTATAATTGATTGCATAAACAATTTAAATGACAAAAGTTTATTTAATGATGCTTAAATAAATTAGAAAACTACTCAACAATTTCCATATAAATAAATTATATATATATATATATATATATATATATATATCAAATATAAAAATATATTTTGAAATTTAATTTCCAAGTATCATTTAAAAACTTTATTTTAGATGTAAAATATTCATTTCTAAAATATGATCACTAAGTGAAGGAAATAAGAAGTAAAATTAAATTAATTATCATTGATTACCATTGAATCAAATTAATTGTTATTGACAATATTTAGTTAACATTATATAAAATAAATTTATTGGCATTTATCAAAAATCTCTATCAAAACTATAAAATAATGACTTCCAAACCTTCAACAAATTCTAAACTCCTTACTACAGGTGAAAGGAAAAAATAAATTAATTAAAGAACCAACCTTAAATGCAATATCAAGGTAAGGTAAATTTTCAGATAAAAATATAAGAAACATATTAATGAACTTTGAATGCTCATTATATAAAACAACTTTCAATCAAATTTTAAATAAAATAAATCATTTATAGTTTTTGCACATGATTGTCATTTCCATAGGCAAGTGATTACACAAGTCATTAAAAGTTAACCAAGGAACAATGCAAAAATATTATAAAACTTTGGGTGTTTAAAAGATCATTTGCATTTATCGCATGAATGACAAACATAATAAGTAAATAGAAGAGTACAATTGCGATACATTTGTTTCTAAACTATTTTTCGTTTGTATGTAGGATTATATGTAAAAATAATTTATACAAAATTTTATATTTGATTGCATAAACAGTTTAAATGACAAAAGTTTATTTAATAAATGCTTAAATAAATTAGAAAACTACTCAACAATTTCCATATAAATACATTTTATATCTATATATATATATATATATATATATATATATATATCAAATATAAAAATATATTTTGAAATTTAATTTCCAAGTATCATTTAAAAACTTTATTTTAGATGTAAAATATTCATTTCTAAGATATGATCACTAAGTGAAGCAAATAAGAAGTAAAATTAAATTAATTGTCATTGAATCAAATTAATTGTTATTGACAATATTTAGTTAACATTATATAAAATAAATTTATTGGCATTTATACAAAATCTCTATCAAAACTATAAAATAATGACTTCAAAACCTTCAACAAATTCAAAACTACAACCTCAACTTGTAGTTCCTTCCTTACTACACGTGAAAGGAAAAAATAAATAAATTAAAGAACCAACCTTAAATGCAATATCAAGGTAAAGTAAATTTGCAGATAAAAATATAAGAAACATATTAATGCACTTTGAATGCTCATTGTATAAAACAACTTTCATTCAAATTTTAAATAAAATAAATAATTTATAGTTTTACCCATGATTGTCGTTTCCATAGGCAAGTGATTAAAAGTTAACCAAGGAAAAATGCAAAAATATTATAAAACTTTGGGTGTTTAAAAGATCATTTGCATTTATCGCATGAATGACAAACATAATAAGTAAATAGAAGAGTACAATTGCGATACATTAGTTTCTAAACTATTTTTCGTTTGTATGTAGGATTATATGTAAAAATAATTTATACAAAATTTTATATTTGATTGCATAAACAATTTAAATGACAAAAGTTTATTTAATGATGCTTAAATAAATTAGAAAACTACTCAACAATTTCCATATAAATAAATTATATATATATATATATATATATATATATATATCAAATATAAAAATATATTTTGAAATTTAATTTCCAAGTATCATTTAAAAACTTTATTTTAGATGTAAAATATTCATTTCTAAGATATGATCACTAAGTGAAGGAAATAAGAAGTAAAATTAAATTAATTATCATTGATTACCATTGAATCAAATTAATTGTTATTGACAATATTTAGTTAACATTATATAAAATAAATTTATTGGCATTTATCAAAAATCTCTATCAAAACTATAAAATAATGACTTCAAAACCTTCAACAAATTCTAAACTACAACCTCAACTTGTAGTTCCTTCCTTACTACGTGAAAGGAAAAAATAAATAAATTAAAGAACCAACCTTAAATGCAATATCAAGGTAAGGTAAATTTGCAGATAAAAATATAAGAAACATATTAATGCAGATTGAATGTTAATTATATAAAACAACTTTCAAACAAATTTTAAAGAAAATAAATAATTTATAGTTTTTGCACATGATTGTCATTTCCATAGGCAAGTGATTACACAAGTGATTAAAAGTTAACCAAGGAACAATGCAAAAATATTATAAAACTTTGGGTGTTTAAAAGATCATTTGCATTTATCGCATGAATGACAAACATAATAAGTAAATAGAAGAGTACAATTGCGATACATTTGTTTCTAAACTATTTTTCTTTTGTATGTAGGATTATATGTAAAAATAATTTATACAAAATTTTATATTTGATTGCATAAACAGTTTAAATGACAAAAGTTTATTTAATGAATGCTTAAATAAATTAGAAAACTACTCCACAGTTTCCATATAAATAAATATATATATATATATATATATATATATATATATATATATATATATATATATATATATATATATATATATATATATATATATATATATATATATATATCAAATATAAAATATATTTTGAAATTTAATTTCCAAGTATCATTTAAAAACTTTATTTTAGATGTAAAATGTTGATTTCTAAGATATGATCACTAAGTGAAGGAAATAAGAAGTAAAATTAAATTAATTATCATTGATTACCATTGAATCAAATTAATTGTTATTGACAATATTTAGTTAACATTATATAAAATATATTTATCTGCATTTATCAAAAATCTCTATCAAAACTATAAAATAATGACTTCAAAACCTTCAACAAATTCTAAACTACAACCTCAACTTGTAGTTCCTTCCTTACTACAGAATAAATAAATTAAAGAACCAACCTTAAATGCAATATCAAGGTAAGGTAAATTTGCAGATAAAAATATAAGAAACATATTAATGCAGATTGAATGATAATTATATAAAATAACTTTCAATCAAATTTTAAAGAAAATAAATAGTTTATAGTTTGTGCACATGATTGTCATTTCCATAGGCAAGTGATTACACAAGTGATTAAAAGTTAACCAAGGAACAATGCAAAAATATTATAAAACTTTGGGTGTTTAAAAGATCATTTGCATTTATCGCATGAATGACAAACATAATAAGTAAATAGAAGAGTACAATTGCGATACATTTGTTTCTAAACTATTTTACTTTTGTATGTAGGATTATATGTAAAAATAATTTATACAAAATTTTATATTTGATTGCATAAACCGTTTAAATGACAAAAGTTTATTTAATGAAGGCTTAAATAAATTAGAAAACGACTCCACAATTTCCATATAAATAAATTATATATATATATATATATATATATATATATATATATATATATATATATATATATATATACTACAAAATTTGTTGTCTCTGGCAACACGTTTTTAGTTAACATGTAGAAATTGTTGCCTTAAATTCATATAGGCAACGATTTACGACTTTTGTCAAAAATATATTTGCAACCCTTGATAATCGTCGCCTAAAATACTTTTGAGGACGTTTATGGAGCGATACTCTTTTATTTTTTTGGCAACGATTGTTAATGGTGCCCTTAACTGCTTTTGGAGACGATTGTAGAGCGTTAAAATATTATTTCTTTAGCAATGTTTGATAATTGTCCCCTAAAATATTTTTGGGGACATTTTTAGATTGTTACATTAGTTCTAATAATAGGCTACATTTCTGAAATATTGCATAAAATTTTAACATTATCAAATATTTGGTGGCCATCTTCTCTCCAAAACTTATACACTAAAAACATTATTTTATTATATGTATATAATAAATAATAAAATATAAAATATAACAATAATAAAAAAAAACAAAACACAATTTGGCAGATTATTTTCGTTATGCCCCACAAATTTGGTCCTTCACAGGAAAAAACACACACGCCGTCACTCAAACACTTCAAACCTTCCTCAACCTAGCCACGCCGTTAATCTTCAAACATTCACCGTTGAATCTCGAACCCAGCCACACACGATCCTCTTCCTTCGTCAACCCATAACTCACACACTCTTCACCATCGTTTGTTGATTCACCAACACTTCACCACTAGAAAGAGAAAGCGCAATCGATTCACCTCTTATTTACCACTTGGACGGGAAACACCGAAAAGAAAGAACGAAGAAACCCATTCTTCGTACGTCAAACTCTAACTCTTCGTCTGCTCACCACCGTCATCCATCTCTTCATTTGTATTTAGTTTATACTATTATTGACTAATTGAGTGAATACCTAATTTTTCTGAGCTTTGGAATATAAGAAAATTAGGTTCATACTCAAGAATGAATGTGATACATGTTCTTCTTATTACACACGATGTGTTACACATTCTTATATATGAAATTGAAAGATTATAGATTTCAAAAGGCAAGACACGTTACACACATGTATATACACATTCTTACATGTAATTGAAAGATTATCAGACTTCAATAAATGCAATACACGGTTCTACCAAGTATTGAGAGCTTTGGTTCTCCCACCCAATTAACCACTTACTAATTTCGGATAAATCTCTAATTCGATATTTCCTTATTTATTTCTAGTAGAAATCAATTATGGCTTACAAATAAGAGAAACTATCACGCTTATGGTGGTCGTTAGAGCCTCCTCTTACAGCTTACTAATGAGAGGTTATAGAGATAAGATTCCGAGTGGACACGTGATATTTGATTCTTCAGAGTGAAGAGTATCTGCGAGTTGACCATGCTAAAGAGTGTAATGTACGGAACATTAGCTCAGCTTTTGAACAAGGGGCGGGACATGTTTGGGCGTTAAGTGGTGATGATTACTCAGAGCAATCATGGTTGTGAACTTGAGACTTTTGCAAATCGCTTGAGGTTTTTCCTTCTATATTTTCATAGAGTTTTTGTTTGTTTGGTGTCATTTTAACAACAGAATGCATGTAAAGAACATGAAACAAAGAATTTTTGGTTGTATTCAACATGCTATTTGCGGTTTCTAAAGGGATAAACTGCACTTTTATGTAATGAATTGCTCATTTTTACGCATTTTAGTAATATTGTCAGCCTTTTAGTGATATAGACCTTGCAACTATGCTATGTCTTCTTTCTGAAGCTCATATTTTTAGATCTTTGCACAGCCTTTTAGTGTAATATACATCAATGAAAGCTAGTTTGGTACTGCTTATTATTGATGGTCATAAACCTCAAATATTTGATATTAATCATGCGTTCTTTTGCGTTCGTTACTAAGATTTTTTATTGTCCATTTTATCTCTTTCTTTCTCTCTTAAACTTTCATTGACATATCAAGGCCCTCTGCTGTCAGAACATGGAATAATTCTAAAAATTGCTTTTGCTTAGATTTAAAGGCTTTTAGAAGCAAATTAGTGGTTTGTTTTTGTTGCTGTTAACACGGGTAGTATTGTCTATTCAAATCCGAGTATTTTACATTGCTCTTTTTGCTCCTCCGCTAATGTCCGCTTACAATGAAATATAAATTTCCTTGATGTTTGATGACTGTATTTGTTTCAAGTAGTGTCTATTAACATTTAATTGACCACAAATGTTCATGTAGCATTCTTTGTTATTCTGCTGTTTAAATTGAAGCTTTTCAGCAGTTCCTTATAAGAATTGGAACTTACTAACGTGTTAAGCTTATATTTTAAATGCTTGAGTTAAGTTAATCATAAGGGTTAGTGAGAGAATTCGAAGTAATTGATTTTGTTTGCTTCTTTCATTTTGTTTTGATATTTAAACTTGATGTTTTATGATACAAGAGAAGAAATGCATCGACTGAATTAATTATATATTGTTGCTTGCTTGTTAAATGGTCTTTCGCTAATAGTTTAACAAGATAAGAGGGATGGCATCAAATTTTCAAATATGCATTATAATTACATGTACTAAATAGATTACTTGAATAATTTAGGAATGTCTTATGTTTCACTATGATGCTCTTCCTCACGGCATTTTACACTTTTACTTTATGATTTGAGGACTTAATATTTTTCCGTAAAAAGAACCATTGACGACTTTCTTTGGCAAAGCCATGGACCTAAACCTTTCTATATTTTGGCGGTTGTGCAAAGATGACTTGAATTGGTGGTTCTTCTGGGGAACGGAAATATGCTCATGGAGCGCGCATTATGGCGGAATTTCTGTTAAATGGTTGAAGGTACAAAACTCTTCCATCAACTTCCCATTAATCTATCGAATTATAGAAATAATCCCCATATTGAAGCCAAATATACTGAAGCATACATAATAAGACAAGAAGAAAAAGGAAATCTAAAATTACAAATTGATATCCTCCAAAACTTTTAAAGTAATCGTCCTTTTCATTTTGGTTCACAATGTAACATTTAAATGAGGACCATTGTCTTTTATTGAAAGTTTCAGATGATTTGAGAAGCTCTTGCGACTTCTCTTCAAGTTTGAGGTGCAAAGTAGATAGTTGTGGAGTGGTGCTTGCTGTATTTGTCGCACTCAAATTGAAGTACTTAAAATATAATTCTACGGTTCTATACTTTTAAATCAAAATTGTCATTTTGTCACCATGAGCGCACAATTCTCTCCAACTTAATACACATGAGAATTGTCTGGACTTGCACAATTACAATTAGTGTCATACAATTTTAGCATCCTTAATTTTTCCTATATATATGAGACATGGAAATTGCTCAAATGTGAGAAATCTAAAGTTCAAGAACCAAATATGTGTGTCATTAAGCTTGAACGAAACTTGAGCTAGAACTTTGGTCCAAATATGTTGGACCTGAATTCAAGAACTTAAACCAAATTCTATGGTGTTGAAGTTATGGATTTTGGATAAAATATGGACAAAGAAATAATAAGGACTCTGAATATGAAAGTGGCGTTGTACGATTTTTAATAACTTGATACTAAAGACTAAACAACTAACCGTTATTCATAGGGATACAGTACTATATTTTGTCTTATTGGATTGCGAAAGAAAAAACATTTTCTAAAACTCATCCAACAGTGTCTAAGCAATAACAGATTTACATATTTTTAAATGGATACCTAAAAGTGGTTTTATTAATGCATTTGTGTCTAGTGTTGTAACTCAGAAAAAATTCTCGATGAATCCGTATTGGAAACTGCATAATGATGTGCGTACATAATAGTTTATCTAATTACATTTCTTATTTGCAGTTATGTGAACTGTCGTTCCACAAAACTTGACATAAATGATAAAATTCAAGAGGACGACCTAAATGATAAAATTCAAGAGGACGACGTAGATGACGAATTTCAAGAGGACAACATAGATCTAGATGATGAATTTCAAGAGGACGATATAGATGGTAAATTTCAAGAGGACGACGTAGATGAAGAATTTATGGAGGATGACATATCTAACGAATTTCAAGAGGTCGATTTGGATGCTTTACTCCTAGAAGACAAACTTGAATGAGTTGGATGATGTCTTTTTTTTGGCTTGTAGTTGAAAGCATTAAACTTGAAATATGATTTTTGTTCTTTTGCTGAACTATGTTTTTAGTTATTTTACTAGGGTCATACTTCAAAGTATTAAAAGTAATGTTACGCTAGGCATTTTGTGTACTCTATATACTATATCTTGAATTAAAGTTTGAACTCGATTTTATTATATTACAACTTTTATGGATGTATGGTTTAAGTTATATAATCAATATTATTTTTGAAGCCAATTATTATTGACTATATCATTTTGATAATAATTGCAAAATTGTATATTTTATGTGGACACTATAAAACAACAACCTATAAGTTATGGCTACACTTCAAAAATGATCTTCCTGATTCAGGTTTAAGGCAACGATTGTTAATTGTAGCCGAATTTGGCAACGCTTAAAAAACGTTGTCTCAGAGGCAGCAAATAATCGTCTCCTATTCCTTTTCTATAGGCGATGTTTTTCAAAAGCGTGCCCAAAAAACATAAAAAAAACGTCGCCTCAAACAATAGGCAACGCTCACATAGGAGACGCCTAGAAAACGTCCCCTATTTGTTTAGACAACGATTTTCAGAGTTCTGGCAACGCTTTTCAATTGTTGTTGGCGAGGCTAAATGTTGTAGTGATATATGTATATATATACATATATACATATATATATATATATATATATATATATCAACTCAAAAAATATATTTTGAAATTTAATTTCCAAGTATCATTTAAAAACATTATTTTAGATGTAAAATATTTATTTCTAAGATATGATCACTAAGTGAAGCAAATAAGAAGTAAAATTAAATTAATTGTCATTGATTACCATTAAATCAAATTAATTGTTATTGACAATATTTAGTTAACATTATATAAAATAAATTTATTGGCATTTATCAAAAATCTCTATCAAAACTATAAAATAATGACTTCAAAACCTTCAACAAATTCTAAACTACAACCTCAACTTGTAGTTCCTTCCTTACTACAGGTGGAAGGAAAAACTAAATTAATTAAAGAACCAACCTTAAATGCAATATCAAGGTAAGGTAAATTTGCAGATAAAAATATAAGAATCATATTAATGCAGTTTGAATGCTCATTATATAAAACAACTTTCAATCAAATTTTAAATAAAATAAATAATTTATAGTTTTTGCACATGATTGTCGTTTCCATAGGCAAGTGATTACATAAGTGATTAAAAGTTAACCAAGGAACAATGCAAAAATATTATAAAACTTTGGGTGTTTAAAAGATCATTTGCATTTATCGCATGAAAGACAAACATAATAAATAAATAGAAGAGTACAATTGCGATACATTTGTTTCTAAACTACTTTTCGTTTGTATGTAGGATTATATGTAAAAATAATTTATACAAAATTTTATATTTGATTGCATAAACAGTTTAAATGACAAAAGTTTATTTAATGAATGCTTAAATAAATTAGAAAACTACTCCACAATTTCCATATAAATAAATTATATATATATATATATATATATATATATATATATATATATATATATATATATATATATATATATATATATGTGTGTGTCAACTCTAAAAATATGTTTTGAAATTTAATTTCCAAGTATCATTTAAAAACTTTATTTTAGATGTAAAATATTCATTTCTAAGATATGATCACTAAGTGAAGGAAATAAGAAGTAAAATTAAATTAATTGTCATTGATTACCATTGAATCTAATTAATTGTTATTGACAATATTTAGTTAACATTATATAAAATAAATTTATTGGCATTTATCAAAAATCTCTATCAAAACTATAAAATAATGACTTCAAAACCTTCAACAAATTCTAAACTACGACCTCAACTTGTAGTTCCTCCCTTACTACACGTGAAAGGAAAAAATAAATAAATTAAAGAACCAACCTTAAATGCAATATCAAGGTAAAGTAAAGTTGCAGATAAAAATATAAGAAACATATTAATGCACTTTGAATGCTCATTGTATAAAACAACTTTCATTCAAATTTTAAATAAAATCAATAATTTATAGTTTTTACCCATGATTGTCGTTTCCATAGGCAAGTGATTAAAAGTTAACCAAGGAAAAATGCAAAAATATTATAAATCTTTGGGTGTTTAAAAGATCATTTGCATTTATCGCATGAATGACAAACATAATATGTAAATAGAAGAGTACAATTGCGATACATTTGTTTCTAAACTATTTTTCGTTTGTATGTAGGATTATATGTTAAAATAATTTATACAAATTTTATATTTGATTGCATAAACAGTTTAAATGACAAAAGTTTATTTAATGAATGCTTAAATAAATTAGAAAACTACTCCACAATTTCCATATAAATAAATTTATATATATATATATATATATATATATATATATATATATATATATATATATCAAATATAAAAATATATTTTGAAATTTAATTTCCAAGTATCATTTAAAAACTTTATTTTAGATGTAAAATATTCATTTCTAAGATATGATCACTAAGTGAAGCAAATAAGAAGTAAAATTAAATTAATTGTCATTGAATCAAATTAATTGTTATTGACAATATTTAGTTAACATTATATAAAATAAATTTATTGGCATTTATCCAAAATCTCTATCAAAACTATAAAATAATGACTTCAAAACCTTCAACAAATTCAAAACTACAACCTCAACTTGTAGTTCCTTCCTTACTACACGTGAAAGGAAAAAATAAATAAATTAAAGAACCAACCTTAAATGCAATATCAAGGTAAAGTAAATTTGCAGATAAAAATATAAGAAACATATTAATGCAATTTGAATGCTCATTGTATAAAACAACTTTCATTCAAATTTTAAATAAAATAAATAATTTATACTTATTACCCATGATTGTCGTTTCCATAGGCAAGTGATTAAAAGTTAACCAAGGAAAAATGCAAAAATATTATAAAACTTTGGGTGTTTAAAAGATCATTTGCATTTATCGCATGAATGACAAACATAATAAGTAAATAGAAGAGTACAATTGCGATACATTTGTTTCTAAACTATTTTTCGTTTGTATGTAGGATTATATGTAAAAATAATTTATACAAAATTTTATATTTGATTGCATAAACAGTTTAAATGACAAAAGTTTATTTAATGAATGCTTAAATAAATTAGAAAACTACTCCACAATTTCCATATAAATATATATATATATATATATATATATATATATATATATATATATATATCAAATATAAAAATATATTTTGAAATTTAATTTCCAAGTATCATTTAAAAACTTTATTTTAGATGTAAAATATTCATTTCTAAGATATGATCACTAAGTGAAGCAAATAAGAAGTAAAATTAAATTAATTGTCATCGATTACCATTGAATCAAATTAATTGTTATTGACAATATTTAGTTAACATTATATAAAATAAATTTATTGGCATTTATCCAAAATCTCTATCAAAACTATAAAATAATGACTTCAAAACCTTCAACAAATTCTAAACAACAACCTCAACTTGTAGTTCCTTCCTTATTACACGTGAAAGGAAAAAATAAATAAATTAAAGAACCAACCTTAAATGCAATATCAAGGTAAAGTAAATTTGCAGATAAAAATATAAGAAACATATTAATGCACTTTGAATGCTCATGGTATAAAACAACTTTCATTCAAATTTTAAATAAAATAAAAAATTAATAATTTTTAAACATGATTGTCGTTTCCATAGGCAAGTGATTAAAAGTTAACCAAGGAAAAATGCAAAAAATATTATAAAACTTTGGGTGTTTAAAAGATCATTTGCATTTATCGCATGAATGACAAACATAATAAGTAAATAGAAGAGTACAATTGCGATACATTTGTTTCTAAACTATTTTTCGTTTGTATGTAGGATTATATGTAAAAATAATTTATACAAAATTTTATATTTGATTGCATAAACAGTTTAAATGACAAAAGTTTATTTAATGAATGCTTAAATAAATTAGAAAACTACTCCACAATTTCCATATAAATAAATTATATATATATATATATATATATATATATATATATATATATATCAAATATAAAAATATATTTTGAAATTTAATTTCCAAGTATCATTTAAAAACTTTATTTTAGATGTAAAATATTCATTTCTAAGATATGATCACTAAGTGAAGCAAATAAGAAGTAAAATTAAATTAATTTTCATTGATTACCATTGAATCAAATTAATTGTTATTGACAATATTTAGTTAACATTATATAAAATAAATTTATTGGCATTTATCAAAAATCTCTATCAAAACTATAAAATAATGACTTCAAAACCTTCAACAAATTCTAAACTACAACCTCAACTTGTAGTTCCTTCCTTACTACACGTGAAAGGAAAAAATAAATAAATTAAAGAACCAACCTTAAATGCAATATCAAGGTAAAGTAAATTTGCAGATAAAAATATAAGAAACATATTAATGCACTTTGAATGCTCATGGTATAAAACAACTTTCATTCAAATTTTAAATAAAGTAAAAAATTTATAATTTTTAAACATGATTGTCGTTTCCATAGGCAAGTGATTAAAAGTTAACCAAGGAAAAATGCAAAAATATTATAAAACTTTGGGTGTTTAAAAGATCATTTGCATTTATCGCATGAATGACAAACATAATAAGTAAATAGAAGAGTACAATTGCGATACATTTGTTTCTAAACTATTTTTCGTTTGTATGTAGGATTATATGTAAAAACAATTTATACAAAATTTTATATTTGATTGCATAAACAGTTTAAATGACAAAAGTTTATTTAATAAATGCTTAAATAAATTAGAAAACTACTCAACAATTTCCATATAAATAAATTTTATATATATATATATCAAATATAAAAATATATTTTGAAATTTAATTTCCAAGTATCATTTAAAAACTTTATTTTAGATGTAAAATATTCATTTCTAAGATATGATCACTAAGTGAAGCAAATAAGAAGTAAAATTAAATTAATTGTCATTGATTACCATTGAATCAAATTAATTGTTATTGACAATATTTAGTTAACATTATATAAAATAAATTTATTGGCATTTATCAAAAATCTCTATCAAAACTATAAAATAATGACTTCAAAACCTTCAACAAATTCTAAACAACAACCTCAACTTGTAGTTCCTTCCTTATTACACGTGAAAGGAAAAAATAAATAAATTAAAGAACCAACCTTAAATGCAATATCAAGGTAAAGTAAATTTGCAGATAAAAATATAAGAAACATATTAATGCACTTTGAATGCTCATGGTATAAAACAACTTTCATTCAAATTTTAAATAAAATAAAAAATTAATAATTTTTAAACATGATTGTCGTTTCCATAGGCAAGTGATTAAAAGTTAACCAAGGAAAAATGCAAAAATATTATAAAACTTTGGGTGTTTAAAAGATCATTTGCATTTATCGCATGAATGACAAACATAATAAGTAAATAGAAGAGTACAATTGCGATACATTTGTTTCTAAACTATTTTTCGTTTGTATGTAGGATTATATGTAAAAATAATTTATACAAAATTTTATATCTGATTGCATAAACAGTTTAAATGACAAAAGTTTATTTAATGAATGCATAAATAAATTAGAAAACAACTCCACAATTTCCATATAAATAAATTATATATATATATATATATATATATATATCAAATATAAAAATATATTTTGAAATTTAATTTCCAAGTATCATTTAAAAACTTTATTTTAGATGTAAAATATTCATTTCTAAGATATGATCACTAAGTGAAGCAAATAAGAAGTAAAATTAAATTAATTGTCATTGAATCAAATTAATTGTTATTGACAATATTTAGTTAACATTATATAAAATAAATTTATTGGCATTTATCCAAAATCTCTATCAAAACTATAAAATAATGACTTCAAAACCTTCAACAAATTCAAAACTACAACCTCAACTTGTAGTTCCTTCCTTACTACACGTGAAAGGAAAAAATAAATAAATTAAAGAACCAACCTTAAATGCAATATCAAGGTAAAGTAAATTTGCAGATAAAAATATAAGAAACATATTAATGCAATTTGAATGCTCATTGTATAAAACAACTTTCATTCAAATTTTAAATAAAATAAATAATTTATACTTATTACCCATGATTGTCGTTTCCATAGGCAAGTGATTAAAAGTTAACCAAGGAAAAATGCAAAAATATTATAAAACTTTGGGTGTTTAAAAGATCATTTGCATTTATCGCATGAATGACAAACATAATAAGTAAATAGAAGAGTACAATTGCGATACATTTGTTTCTAAACTATTTTTCGTTTGTATGTAGGATTATATGTAAAAATAATTTATACAAAATTTTATATTTGATTGCATAAACAGTTTAAATGACAAAAGTTTATTTAATGAATGCTTAAATAAATTAGAAAACTACTCCACAATTTCCATATAAATATATATATATATATATATATATATATATATATATATATATATATATATATATATATCAAATATAAAAATATATTTTGAAATTTAATTTCCAATTATCATTTAAAAACTTTATTTTAGATGTAAAATATTCATTTCTAAGATATGATCACTAAGTGAAGCAAATAAGAAGTAAAATTAAATTAATTTTCATTGATTACCATTGAATCAAATTAATTGTTATTGACAATATTTAGTTAACATTATATTAAATAAATTTATTGGCATTTATCAAAAATCTCTATCAAAACTATAAAATAATGACTTCAAAACCTTCAACAAATTCCAAACTCCTTACTACAGGTGAAAGGAAAAAATAAATTAATTAAAGAACCAACCTTAAATGCAATATCAAGGTAAGGTAAATTTTCAGATAAAAATATAAGAAACACATTAATGCAGATTGAATGCTCATTATATAAAACAACTTTCAATCAAATTTTAAATAAAATAAATCATTTATAGTTTTTGCACATGATTGTCATTTCCATAGGCAAGTGATTACACAAGTCATTAAAAGTTAACCAAGGAACAATGCAAAAATATTATAAAACTTTGGGTGTTTAAAAGATCATTTGCATTTATCGCATGAATGACAAACATAATAAGTAAATAGAAGAGTACAATTCGATACATTTGTTTCTAAACTATTTTTCGTTTGTATGTAGGATTATATGTAAAACAATTTATACAAAATTTTATATTTGATTGCATAAACAGTTTAAATGACAAAAGTTTATTTAATAAATGCTTAAATAAATTAGAAAACTACTCAACAATTTCCATATAAATAAATATATATATATATATATATATATATATATATATATATATATATATATATATATATATATATATATATATATATATATATATATATATATCAAATATAAAAATATATTTTGAAATTTAATTTCCAAGTATCATTTAAAAACTTTATTTTAGATGTAAAATATTCATTTCTAAGATATGATCACTAAGTGAAGCAAATAAGAAGTAAAATTAAATTAATTGTCATTGAATCAAATTAATTGTTATTGACAATATTTAGTTAACATTATATAAAATAAATTTATTGGCATTTATCCAAAATCTCTATCAAAACTATAAAATAATGACTTCAAAACCTTCAACAAATTCAAAACTACAACCTCAACTTGTAGTTCCTTCCTTACACGTGAAAGGAAAAAATAAATAAATTAAAGAACCAACCTTAAATGCAATATCAAGGTAAAGTAAATTTGCAGATAAAAATATGAGAAACATATTAATGCACTTTGAATGCTCATTTTATAAAACAACTTTCATTCAAATTTTAAATAAAATAAATAATTTATACTTATTACCCATGATTGATGTTTCCATAGGCAAGTGATTAAAAGTTAACCAAGGAAAAATGCAAAAATATTATAAAACTTTGGGTGTTTAAAAGATCATTTGCATTTATCGCATGAATGACAAACATAATAAGTAAATAGAAGAGTACAATTGCGATACATTTGTTTCTAAACTATTTTTCGTTTGTATGTAGGATTATATGTAAAAATAATTTATACAAAATTTTATATTTGATTGCATAAACAGTTTAAATGACAAAAGTTTATTTAATGATGCTTAAATAAATTAGAAAACTACTCAACAATTTCCATATAAATTAATTATATATATATATATATATAGCTATATCAAATATAAAAATATATTTTGAAATTTAATTTCCAAGTATCATTTAAAAACTTAATTTTAGATGGAAAATATTCATTTCTACGATATGATCACTAAGTGAAGCAAATAAGAAGTAAAATTAAATTAATTGTCATTGATTACCATTGAATCAAATTAATTGTTATTGACAATATTTAGTTAACATTATATAAAATAAATTTATTGGCATTTATCAAAAATCTCTATCAAAACTATAAAATAATGACTTCAAAACCTTCAACAAATTCTAAACAACAACCTCAACTTGTAGTTCCTTCCTTATTACACGTGAAAGGAAAAAATAAATAAATTAAAGAACCAACCTTAAATGCAATATCAAGGTAAAGTAAATTTGCAGATAAAAATATAAGAAACATATTAATGCACTTTGAATGCTCATGGTATAAAACAACTTTCATTCAAATTTTAAATAAAATAAAAAATTAATAATTTTTAAACATGATTGTCGTTTCCATAGGCAAGTGATTAAAAGTTAACCAAGGAAAAATGCAAAAATATTATAAAACTTTGGGTCTTTAAAAGATCATTTGCATTTATCGCATGAATGACAAACATAATAAGTAAATAGAAGAGTACAATTGCGACACATTTGTTTCTAAACTATTTTTTGTTTGTATGTAGGATTATATGTAAAAATAATTTATACAAAATTTTATATTTGATTGCATAAACAGTTTAAATGACAAAAGTTTATTTAATGATGCTTAAATAAATTAGAAAACTACTCAACAATTTCCATATAAATAAATTTATATATATATATATATATATATCAAATATGAAAATATATTTTGAAATTTAATTTCCATGTATCATTTAAAAACTTAATTTTAGATGTAAAATATTCATTTCTAAGATATGATCACTAAGTGAAGCAAATAAGAAGTAAAATTAAATTAATTGTCATTGATTACCATTGAATCAAATTAATTGTTACTGACAATATTTAGTTAACATTATATAAAATAAATTTATTGGCATTTATCAAAAATCTCTATCAAAACTATAAAATAATGACTTCAAAACCTTCAACAAATTCTAAACTACAACCTCAACTTGTAGTTCCTTGCTTACTACACGTGAAAGGAAAAAATAAATTAATTAAAGAACCAACCTTAAATGGAATATCAAGGTAAAGTAAATTTGCAGATAAAAATATAAGAAACATATTAATGCACTTTGAATGCTCAATGTATAAAACAACTTTCATTCAAATTTTAAATAAAATAAATAATTTATACTTATTACCCATGATTGTCGTTTCCATAGGCAAGTGTTTAAAAGTTAACCAAGGAAAAATGCAAAAATATTATAAAACTTTGGGTGTTTAAAAGATCATTTGCATTTATCGCATGAATGACAAACATAATAAGTAAATAGAAGAGTACAATTGCGATACATTTGTTTCTAAACTATTTTTCGTTTGTATGTAGGATTATATGTAAAAATAATTTATACAAAATTTTATATTTGATTGCATAAACAGTTTAAATGACAAAAGTTTATTTAATGATGCTTAAATAAATTAGAAAACTACTCAACAATTTCCATATAAATTAATTATATATATATATATATATATATATATATATCAAATATAAAAATATATTTTGAAATTTAATTTCCAAGTATCATTTAAAAACTTAATTTTAGATGTAAAATATTCATTTCTACGATATGATCACTAAGTGAAGCAAATAAGAAGTAAAATTAAATTAATTGTCATTGATTACCATTGAATCAAATTAATTGTTATTGACCATATTTAGTTAACATTATATAAAATAAATTTATTGGCATTTATCAAAAATCTCTATCAAAACTATAAAATAATGACTTCAAAACCTTCAACAAATTCTAAACAACAACCTCAACTTGTAGTTCCTTCCTTATTACACGTGAAAGGAAAAAATAAATAAATTAAAGAACAAACCTTAAATGCAATATCAAGGTAAAGTAAATTTGCAGATAAAAATATAAGAAACATATTAATGCACTTTGAATGCTCATGGTATAAAACAACTTTCATTCAAATTTTAAATAAAATAAAAAATTAATAATTTTTAAACATGATTGTCGTTTCCATAGGCAAGTGATTAAAAGTTAACCAAGGAAAAATGCAAAAATATTATAAAACTTTGGGTGTTAAAAAGATCATTTGCATTTATCGTATGAATGACAAACATAATAAGTAAATAGAAGAGTACAATTGCGACACATTTGTTTCTAAACTATTTTTTGTTTGTATGTAGGATTATATGTAAAAAGAATTTATACAAAATTTTATATTTGATTGCATAAACAGTTTAAATGACAAAAGTTTATTTAATGATGCTTAAATAAATTAGAAAACTACTCAACAATTTCCATATAAATAAATATATATATATATATATATATATATATATATATATATATATATATATATATATATATATATATATATATATATATATATATATATATATATATATCAAATATGAAAATATATTTTGAAATTTAATTTCCATGTTTCATTTAAAAACTTAATTTTAGATGTAAAATATTCATTTCTAAGATATGATCACTAAGTGAAGCAAATAAGAAGTAAAATTAAATTAATTGTCATTGATTACCATTGAATCAAATTAATTGTTACTGACAATATTTAGTTAACATTATATAAAATAAATTTATTGGCATTTATCAAAAATCTCTATCAAAACTATAAAATAATGACTTCAAAACCTTCAACAAATTCTAAACTACAACCTCAACTTGTAGTTCCTTGCTTACTACACGTGAAAGGAAAAAATAAATAAATTAAAGAACCAACCTTAAATGCAATATCAAGGTAAAGTAAATTTGCAGATAAAAATATAAGAAACATATTAATGCACTTTGAATGCTCAATGTATAAAACAACTTTCATTCAAATTTTAAATAAAATAAATAATTTATACTTATTACCCATGATTGTCGTTTCCATAGGCAAGTGATTAAAAGTTAACCAAGGAAAAATGCAAAAATATTATAAAACTTTGGGTGTTTAAAAGATCATTTGCATTTATCGCATGAATGACAAACATAATAAGTAAATAGAAGAGTACAATTGCGATACATTTGTTTCTAAACTATTTTTCGTTTGTATGTAGGATTATATGTAAAAATAATTTATACAAAATTTTATATTTGATTGCATAAACAGTTTAAATGACAAAAGTTTATTTAATGATGCTTAAATAAATTAGAAAACTACTCAACAATTTCCATATAAATTAATTATATATATGTATATATATATATATATCAAATATAAAAATATATTTTGAAATTTAATTTCCAAGTATCATTTAAAAACTTTATTTTAGATGTAAAATATTCATTTCTTAGATATGATCACTAAGTGAAGGAAATAAGAAGTAAAATTAAATTAATTATCATTGATTACCATTGAATCAAATTAATTGTTATTGACAATATTTAGTTAACATTATATAAAATAAATTTATTGGCATTTATCAAAAATCTCTATCAAAACTATAAAATAATGACTTCAAAACCTTCAACAAATTCCAAACTCCTTACTACAGGTGAAAGGAAAAAATAAATTAATTAAAGAACCAACCTTAAATGCAATATCAAGGTAAGGTAAATTTTCAGATAAAAATATAAGAAACACATTAATGCAGATTGAATGCTCATTATATAAAACAACTTTCAATCAAATTTTAAATAAAATAAATCATTTATAGTTTTTGCACATGATTGTCATTTCCATAGGCAAGTGATTACACAAGTCATTAAAAGTTAACCAAGGAACAATGCAAAAATATTATAAAACTTTGGGTGTTTAAAAGATCATTTGCATTTATCGCATGAATGACAAACATAATAAGTAAATAGAAGAGTACAATTGCGATACATTTGTTTCTAAACTATTTTTCGTTTGTATGTAGGATTATATGTAAAAACAATTTATACAAAATTTTATATTTGATTGCATAAACAGTTTAAATGACAAAAGTTTATTTAATAAATGCTTAAATAAATTAGAAAACTACTCAACAATTTCCATATAAATAATATATATATATATATATATATATATATATATATATATATATATATATATATATATATATATATATATATATATATATATATATCAAATATAAAATATATTTTGAAATTTAATTTCCAAGTATCATTTAAAAACTTTATTTTAGATGTAAAATATTCATTTCTAAGATATGATCACTAAGTGAAGCAAATAAGAAGTAAAATTAAATTAATTGTCATTGAATCAAATTAATTGTTATTGACAATATTTAGTTAACATTATATAAAATAAATTTATTGGCATTTATCCAAAATCTCTATCAAAACTATAAAATAATGACTTCAAAACCTTCAACAAATTCAAAACTACAACCTCAACTTGTAGTTCCTTCCTTACTACACGTGAAAGGAAAAAATAAATAAATTAAAGAACCAACCTTAAATGCAATATCAAGGTAAAGTAAATTTGCAGATAAAAATATGAGAAACATATTAATGCACTTTGAATGCTCATTTTATAAAACAACTTTTATTCAAATTTTAAATAAAATAAATAATTTATACTTATTACCCATGATTGATGTTTCCATAGGCAAGTGATTAAAAGTTAACCAAGGAAAAATGCAAAAATATTATAAAACTTTGGGTGTTTAAAAGATCATTTGCATTTATCGCATGAATGACAAACATAATAAGTAAATAGAAGAGTACAATTGCGATACATTTGTTTCTAAACTATTTTTCGTTTGTATGTAGGATTATATGTAAAAATAATTTATACAAAATTTTATATTTGATTGCATAAACAGTTTAAATGACAAAAGTTTATTTAATGATGCTTAAATAAATTAGAAAACTACTCAACAATTTCCATATAAATTAATTATATATATGTATATATATATATATATCAAATATAAAAATATATTTTGAAATTTAATTTCCAAGTATCATTTAAAAACTTAATTTTAGATGTAAAATATTCATTTCTACGATATGATCACTAAGTGAAGCAAATAAGAAGTAAAATTAAATTAATTGTCATTGATTACCATTGAATCAAATTAATTGTTATTGACAATATTTAGTTAACATTATATAAAATAAATTTATTGGCATTTATCAAAAATCTCTATCAAAACTATAAAATAATGACTTCAAAACCTTCAACAAATTCTAAACAACAACCTCAACTTGTAGTTCCTTCCTTATTACACGTGAAAGGAAAAAATAAATAAATTAAAGAACCAACCTTAAATGCAATATCAAGGTAAAGTAAATTTGCAGATAAAAATATAAGAAACATATTAATGCACTTTGAATGCTCATGGTATAAAACAACTTTCATTCAAATTTTAAATAAAATAAAAAATTAATAATTTTTAAACATGATTGTCGTTTCCATAGGCAAGTGATTAAAAGTTAACCAAGGAAAAATGCAAAAATATTATAAAACTTTGGGTCTTTAAAAGATCATTTGCATTTATCGCATGAATGACAAACATAATAAGTAAATAGAAGAGTACAATTGCGACACATTTGTTTCTAAACTATTTTTTGTTTGTATGTAGGATTATATGTAAAAATAATTTATACAAAATTTTATATTTGATTGCATAAACAGTTTAAATGACAAAAGTTTATTTAATGATGCTTAAATAAATTAGAAAACTACTCAACAATTTCCATATAAATAAATTATATATATATATATATATATATATATCAAATATGAAAATATATTTTGAAATTTAATTTCCATGTATCATTTAAAAACTTAATTTTAGATGTAAAATATTCATTTCTAAGATATGATCACTAAGTGAAGCAAATAAGAAGTAAAATTAAATTAATTGTCATTGATTACCATTGAATCAAATTAATTGTTACTGACAATATTTAGTTAACATTATATAAAATAAATTTATTGGCATTTATCAAAAATCTCTATCAAAACTATAAAATAATGACTTCAAAACCTTCAACAAATTCTAAACTACAACCTCAACTTGTAGTTCCTTGCTTACTACACGTGAAAGGAAAAAATAAATTAATTAAAGAACCAACCTTAAATGGAATATCAAGGTAAAGTAAATTTGCAGATAAAAATATAAGAAACATATTAATGCACTTTGAATGCTCAATGTATAAAACAACTTTCATTCAAATTTTAAATAAAATAAATAATTTATACTTATTACCCATGATTGTCGTTTCCATAGGCAAGTGATTAAAAGTTAACCAAGGAAAAATGCAAAAATATTATAAAACTTTGGGTGTTTAAAAGATCATTTGCATTTATCGCATGAATGACAAACATAATAAGTAAATAGAAGAGTACAATTGCGACACATTTGTTTCTAAACTATTTTTCGTTTGTATGTAGGATTATATGTAAAAATAATTTATACAAAATTTTATATTTGATTGCATAAACAGTTTAAATGACAAAAGTTTATTTAATGATGCTTAAATAAATTAGAAAACTACTCAACAATTTCCATATAAATATTATATATATATATATATATATATATATATATATATATATATATATATATATATATATCAAATATGAAAATATATTTTGAAATTTAATTTCCAAGTATCATTTAAAAACTTAATTTTAGATGTAAAATATTCATTTCTACGATATGATCACTGAGTGAAGCAAATAAGAAGTAAAATTAAATTAATTGTCATTGATTACCATTGAATCAAATTAATTGTTATTGACAATATTTAGTTAACATTATATAAAATAAATTTATTGGCATTTATCAAAAATCTCTATCAAAACTATAAAATAATGACTTCAAAACCTTCAACAAATTCTAAACAACAACCTCAACTTGTAGTTCCTTCCTTATTACACGTGAAAGGAAAAAATAAATAAATTAAAGAACCAACCTTAAATGCAATATCAAGGTAAAGTAAATTTGCAGATAAAAATATAAGAAACATATTAATGCACTTTGAATGCTCATGGTATAAAACAACTTTCATTCAAATTTTAAATAAAGTAAAAAATTTATAATTTTTAAACATGATTGTCGTTTCCATAGGCAAGTGATTAAAAGTTAACCAAGGAAAAATGCAAAAATATTATAAAACTTTGGGTGTTTAAAAGATCATTTGCATTTATCGCATGAATGACAAACATAATAAGTAAATAGAAGAGTACAATTGCGATACATTTGTTTCTAAACTATTTTTCGTTTGTATGTAGGATTATATGTAAAAATAATTTATACAAAATTTTATATTTGATTGCATAAACAGTTTAAATGACAAAAGTTTATTTAATGATGCTTAAATAAATTAGAAAACTACTCAACAATTTCCATATAAATTAATTATATATATATATATATATAGCTATATCAAATATAAAAATATATTTTGAAATTTAATTTCCAAGTATCATTTAAAAACTTAATTTTAGATGGAAAATATTCATTTCTACGATATGATCACTAAGTGAAGCAAATAAGAAGTAAAATTAAATTAATTGTCATTGATTACCATTGAATCAAATTAATTGTTATTGACAATATTTAGTTAACATTATATAAAATAAATTTATTGGCATTTATCAAAAATCTCTATCAAAACTATAAAATAATGACTTCAAAACCTTCAACAAATTCTAAAATACAACCTCAACTTGTAATTCCTTCCTTACTACACGTGAAAGCAAAAAATAAATAAATTAAAGAACCAACCTTAAATGCAATATCAAGATAAAGTAAATTTGCTTATAAAAATATAAGAAACATATTAATGCACTTTGAATGCTCATTGTATAAAACAACTTTCATTCAAGTTTTAAATAAAATAAATAATTTATAGTTTTTACACATGATTGTCGTTTCCATAGGCAAGTGATTAAAAGTTAACCAAGGAAAAATGCAAAACTATTATAAAACTTTGGGTGTTTAAAAGATCATTTGCATTTATCGCATGAATGACAAACATAATAAGTAAATAGAAGAGTACAATTGCGATACATTAGTTTCTAAACTATTTTTCGTTTGTATGTAGGATTATATGTAAAAAGAATTTATACAAAATTTTATATTTGATTGCATAAACAGTTTAAATGACAAAAGTTTATTTAATGATGCTTAAATAAATTAGAAAACTACTCAACAATTTCCATATGGAAACCTTTCTACAAATAGGTAAAACAAAAATAACAAAGTGTCTAAAAATTTGACACTTGAAAAAACTTGCCAAAGAACCCATTCTAAAATTTTCTATTGTATGATACTTGTTTTTAGACCCGGGCGAGGCAAGGGTTAAAAAATTTCTAAGTAAAAGTAATATTTTAAAATTACTTAGAATTTACAAATAAAATTATCATAAGATTTTAATTTATTATAAAAATATCTTTGTTATCAATAGTATACATAAAAAAAATATAATATAGTGATGGTTAAAAATATATATAAATTATAAAAGGAATAACAAATTAATGTTTTCATAAGAAATTTGTGTATTCATCCATCATAATTGTCTCATGGTTTTTAATAAACACAAATATTTGTATCAATTTTTAGTATAAATGTGAACATTCTATTTCATAAAAAGAAAATATTTTTCAAATCAATTTTATTTTTCTTTTATCATGTCACAATATCATATATTCTTCTCCCAAAATAAATATCATTTTATTAAAATATATAATATCCGTTTATCAAAGAGAAATCATACTTAATAGATTGAATTAATTATTATACAAGTGATAAAAAATTTATATTTTATTAATAAAATGTTATAACTGAGACAGTAAAATGATTTAAACTACTATTATAAAATGTAGTAGAAAATAATATTAAGTTTTTCACTAAACAAACTTCAATATGTAGAAACGAAATTCAAGTTAATCAAATTTTTCCAATCTCGTATGTTAAACAAAATATTCATATTATTATAATTGTTTTGATTTGGTATTTTAAAAAAATGATAAATTAATAAATTTTTATTTATTATAGTTAACAAACATCATAAAAAATATTATTCAATATAGAAATAAGTAGTTAGAATTTTCCGTTTCATATAAATTTTGTGATAAAAATAAATAAATAAATAATATATATAGAAACTATAAAAATATATTTTGAAATTTAATTTCCAAGTATCATTTAAAAACTTTATTTTAGATGTAAAACTAGTAACAAACCCGTGCTATCGCACGGGTCTCGTCTGGATTCACATTACATTTATAGATTATTAAATTATTAAGTATGTTACCATGTTTTCAGTTGAGTATATGTCTCATGTAAATCATGTTGGCATTTAACTCCATATTTGTAGCAAGCGTCGGTCCTATCAACAAATCACGTCTGCATGAACAAATAGGAAAAATTATATACTTCTTGAAATACATGGAAAATGTACATACTATATATTTTAATTCAAAATAGATTTTTAATTTGAATCGTAAAGTATAAGATATAAAGCTTACCAACTATCAAAGTGCTTGAAAGACTTCCTTGTACACAACATTAGTAGTAGTAGAACACGGTACATTCTCCTTGTCATGAATTAGGATTTTAGCCCACTTTTGCTCTTAACTCTTGAAATTGCAACATATAATTGACCATGACTAAACACAGGGTAGGCAAATACAATCCAACACTATCAAGAGATTGACCTTGTGACTTATTAATTGTCATTGCATAGGAGACAATAATCGAAATTGTCTCCTAATCAACTTGAATGGCCAAGGTGAATCGGAAGGTGACATAGACATTCGTGGAATGTAAAAATGTTACCTATGTTCTTTCCGACATGATTTTTGCCTCAATGACATGATTTGCGAATCTTGTAACAATTAATCTTGTTCCGTTACAACCCATCGGCTTGGTCCAAATTTCTCATTAGCATAATAGGTGTACCAACCTTCAATTTGATCCTATGATTGGGAAGCCACGACGTTCTTAATTTCTTGAGAAATTGAGTTAGAACTTCATATGCTTGAGATAACTTGAATCATTCTATCAATGGAATCAAAACTCAAATACTCTTTCTCTTCTCCTAAAAAAAAGTTTAAAAGCAAAACATAAATAAATTAGTAAAACTATGTTCTTAAATATATATATATATATATATATTATGAATGTAATAATACAGTAAATATAAAACACATGTACCTGGTATCAAGTCTAATACATAATGATTGATTTTGTCCACAACTTCAATGGTTGAAGCAAGAATAGCCTTTCCTTGTAAGAATTCAACATCTTGATATTTTTCCAACAAATTGGGATATGTGTTTTCAACAATTGCTCTTATAGGATCATCAAAATTTGATATTAATAGCTCTTGAGGAATTTCAATATCAACCAAACCATCATTGGGTTCACAAATCTTACCATCACCCACATTTAAAATCCATTTTGAAAATTCCGCTAGTTCATTAGAACTTGTGTTGTCTCTTCCCTCTTGAAGTCTCATATTTTTTGATAGTGTTAAAACCTGACAATAATCCCATACATAAGATGATTTATTTAACCCATGCTATCGCACGGGGCCGGTCACGCACGGGGCCGGTCGAGATTTCATATAATGTGGATCTAACCTTGTCATGTAATAGAACATCCTTATATTTTTTAAGTATGACAACATATTTTCAATTATATAAGACAACCATTAAAAAAATACCAGTCAATAGTTGGTTGTTATATGTTCACATTTTACCCGTGAATCTCGATGAGTTAACAAACCCTAATTGAATCCAAATAATTAATTGTAAAAATGTATTATTAAACCAATTTTAGATATTCACAGTTCCAAGATTTTGAAGTAAAATACTGAAGTCAACAGAATACCAAGTTGTTCGTTAAAGGTGATGCGCATCGATTATACGAAAGATTTGATTTAATGATTTAATGGAAATGAAATACCCTCAATTGATATTGGTATGCTGCACTAGACATAACGCATTCTTAGGGGATTGTTATATAAAGGGAATAGATGGAGCACCCTAAATATATGTAGTTATCTGCTTTATATATGAATACGGTTGATATGTTTGTATGTTTTAGTTGCTATTTCGTGATTGGGAAAGTTTGTCCTTTGGGATTTTAAACATGATTATGTGGGATTCTAGTGTTTTGTTATTATTGTGCTCGCAAAGATCCGTGGATCTTCTCATACATATCCCTAGTGGGAATCGAGCATTTGTAGCTCGGATCTGTGGTTCTATGGTTTGTTTGGTGCAGGGAGATAGAAATTTGCTCGCCAAGGATGAGACCTTGTGCCTACGTATTCTCAAAGGGATGTTGAGAAAGTCAGAGCAATCGTAGTTCCCACTTATGCTAGTGGAAAGCAACGGGATGTTAGTAAGAGACAGACAAATGTCATCTTAATGAAAAAATGTATCTAATCTATTTCATCACATACATTTTTGAAAAAAAAGTTTGATTGATAAACAATCTTTCGTCGTAAGTATTAGGTGTTTTGCTTGAGTGTACAAGCGTTACCACTTACATGTTTAAGAAAGATGTTTGAAAAAGATGATTGATTCTTTTAACTGTAAGTATTGGGTGCTTTGCTTGAGTGTACAAGCGTTACCACTTACTGTTAATAGACGTTTTTTGTTTGAAAAGAATTTAAAAAGAGTTTGAAAAGTTTTGACTGTATGTGATGTGATAGATGAGATACTCCTTCCATAGAGATGATAGATGTCTAAATCTCAAGGAGAAATTGATTGGATTAAAGGGATGCTTTTAAGAAGCCCGTGGGTCCTTGTATTGTAAGCCCAAGAGGAGGCATTCCGAGGGTCAGGGTCATCGAGGGTCCTTGTATGAAGCTCAAGAGGAAGCTATAGGGTATGGCTGTCTTTGGCTTGAAAGGGATTTCACCGAGAAACCATCCTTTTCTGAATAAGAGCAATTTCACCGGGAAATTTTACTCATTGGGGAATTTGAAAGTGATTTCACCGGGAAACCATCCTTCAGGGTTCTATCTTAGCTGGTGATTCTTTGTATTGGAAGCCCAATAGGAGGTCATTAAGAGATTTCTGTCTCTTTCATTGTATGATGCCCAAGAGAAGGCTAAACTCAATGAGGAGTTCTTTTGAACGAAGCCCAAGAGGAGGTGACTCAACAGGAGTGTTGTCTTACGAAGCCTAAGCGGAGGCTAACTCGTGGGAGTTTCTTTGTACAAAGCCCAAGAGAAGGTGACCCATGGGGATAAGTTATCTTGTATGAAGCCCAAGCGGAGGCTAAACTCAACTGGTGATGAGTTGTCTTGTATGAAGCCCAAGCGGAGGCTAAACTCTGGGAAACCTATTGATTAGTCTAATTATTATGTTATTTATTAGACAGTTTGTATAAACAGGTGTGTGTGTGATATGTATTCACAGGAGTTTATGAAGGAAATATAAACAATGCATGATGTTTATTTACAGCAGTTTATGAAATATAAACAAGTGTCTGTGAAACGAATGTTTAAAACGAGCGTAACTTGATTATTCACAAGTTTGAACTGTGTACGAGGAAATGATTATGTACACGAACGAGTTTTTATGTACAGACAAAGATGGATGTACATAGGAGGGTTGGGACTTACACCGTAAGGGAGGCCCATTGATTTGAAAGTAGTTTCACAGGGAATAATGCTCCTTTCAATACCAATGGCATTTAGTGTAAAATGTACATATGAAACAAAAATGATTGATCAAAGTTTATCTGTAAAAAGTATTTTCAAAAGAAAGAGTATCTGTATTATGTACAGATAAAAGGTTTTGAAAAAGAAGTATCTGTGTTATGTACAGATAAAAGTTGTATGTGTTTGGAAAGTTTTTGATATGTACAAAGAAATATTGTGTACATAAAAGAATGTTATGGGACTTACACCGTAAGGGAGGCCCATTGATTTGAAAGTAGTTTCACAGGGAATAATGCTCCTTTCAATACCAATGGTATCGGTGTATAAACAAACGAATGAAAACAAACGAAAGAAATTTGTTTTATGTTTGAATATTAACAATGATAATTTGAGTATGTACAAGTAAAACTAAATATGTACATAAAGGATTGGGACTTACACCATAAGGGTGGCCCATGATCGATCGAGAAATTCGAGAAAGAACGAATTTGTTTTATCGTTTTAAATCGGATTGATCATGGTAAAAGATGCAAGTTTGATGAAATGTTTTGAAAAATGATTTGAAAATGTTTTGAAATGTTAAGTTCATTTATGAGAAGTTTTGAAAAAAATCGGAAGTCGAAAACTTGAAAAATTCACCTTTTAAGGAGGTTTGAAAAGTGTTCAAAACGTCGTTTTCGGCTCGATTAAAATTTAATCAGATGAAAGTTTTTTCTGAAAATTTTTGCATTATCACAAAATAGATGTATTTATTGACAAGTGTTTAAAAAATCATCTCAAAATGAGAAGTTTTGATGGGTCAAAAAAATTGTGAAAGTTTGATAAAAAAATATGAAAAATTGACAAGTTTGTAAAAAATTTGGTCTTGCTGGGTTTTGAACCCATGACCTTGAGGTGGGGCACGTGTCACAGAGCCTTAAGAGCAAGTGTAACACGGTGAACTGACTTTGTAGGATTTTTTGTATCCAAATGTGCGGATAGCAAGAGTCGCCACCGACTTTTATTTTTATCCAATTAAGGGAAGGTAAAAGTACAGAAAAAGACCTTCGTTTAGATTCTGAGTTCGGGAGAATGGTTATGAAAAGGGAAGGTATTAGCACCCCTTTCCATCCGAAGTTATCTACGGGCTCTTAGTTGCTCTAGATCACTTTTTAAAATTGCTTTATGTGTGTTTGACAAAGATGTTTTGAAAAAAGGCATTTCGCTTTGACTTTGTAATGACTCATGTGGGAGTGTATACAAAGTGTTCGGAAATGTTTTTGTTTTGAAAAGAATTTGAACTTTGAAAAAAAAGTGTGTGGTGTGAAAAGCACTTGGTTTAGAGCAAGCAACTAAAAGACTTATTTACCCACTCAGAATTGGTCGTTTTGTTGTACTTCTACATTCCTTTAGAATAGCGCTAGCCATACCATTAGTTAGTAGGTAGCTCCATTCGTTGGATGTAAACGGGACATTCGAAGGGACATCGGATGGTCATAGAAGGCAACTTGTAGGAAGTATCCTAGCACATTTCGAAGGGACTATCATCATTTTTCGTAGGCGACAATCGAGGGTCAAGATCATGTATTCGGAGGCGACATCGTGGGTCTTATGATCTTTGTATCGAAGGGACTATGATGATTTGTTTTGAAGGCAACGGTGCTAGAATACCTCTACGTTCGAGGGACTTGACCATTTTGGAATTCATAAGGCATCGAGAGAGAATTACCCTAAGGGGTGCGTGTGTGAAGAAGTGTGTTGAATTCAGAATATATTATCTTGAAGATTAGTGTGAGCTATGTCCAATTATTATCTTGCCATACACGCCTAGTTACTAGCAATTGATAAAGGTGCGGAAAGTAAAATGCGGAATGTAAAGTGCGAAAAGATAAACCTACGCTATTACATGGCTTTGGGGCAGATACATAATTTAAAATGCGGAAAATAAAACCCTAGATTAAACTATTACAACCCATGAACAATTACATTATTGGAAAAATAGAATGATAAAAAAGAAAACGTCCGAATCGGGTCAACCTGTGAAAGAATAAGAAAATCGGAAAATGCAATATGAATCGAACAAGAGAAAAATGTTAGGAAAATGCAAATTTTAATATGAGAAAATTAATACATGCTGGAAATAAGATAAATAAATTAAAATAATTTTTTGGGATTTTTTGGAAAAGATTTAATAATTAAAATGCAATTAATAATGATTTAAATGCAAAAATAAAAATAAAATAAATATGCATGCAAAAATTATATTTTTAAATTTATTAAATTAAATAAACATTTTTATGAAAATAATGTAAAAAGAAAAAATGTTTTTGGTAATTTTTTAATGCAAAAATAAAATCATGAAAAGAATTAAAACAATGCAAAATATTAAAATATAATAAAATATGAAAAAAAGTTGAGTTTTGGAAAAAGAAAGGCAAAACTGGTCCTGATGAGGATCGAACTCGTGACCAGGGAGAGTATCCATGAACAATCCACGCCTTAACCAACTGAGCCATGTGTGCTTCACTGTTTGGAAACGGAACGATTTGAAAATAACACGCGTCGCTCATCCGCTTCCTCCCGCTCGCGCCATCCAGTCATCTTCAACCTTTTGAATTTTTGAAAGATAGCGTCGGCTTTGGTTCGACGCTACAGACCCTGGCAAAATCAAAAATGCAGCATACATAATATAAATTATATCTAAGACCATGGATCGAATCCTCAGGTCATTCCGAATGCAATGGTACAGGTCTTGTTGTCCAATTTTTCCATTTAAGCAAAGCCCTAAATCGAGCTCAGGAACCCTAGCTATGGTATATCACGATTCAGGCCATGGAAACACGATTGGCTTACCCAGATCGCTTGCAAACTTGATTCTAAGCATGAACAAACAATCAAAACAGATTAATAATGCATGAATGATGAAAATCAATTTTGAATGAAACTTGACAAACCGAAATCGTGTTTGATGAATTCTTGATGATTTTGAATGATGTAAGAGTCTGGATCGACTCAGAACAACCCAAGGAATGCAATGGAATCCTCAAAAGCAATTGAAAGTGGCTGGATCGATGGCTGCTAGTAGCTTGTAAGTCACGGATTTCTTGAATTAGGTTAGGGTTCTTGGAGCAATTTTTTCGTTCTCTCTTGATAGGTATGCATCAAGTATATATGCTGGATGGATTTGGGATTGAATTTGGAAAGAATTAATCAATATTCAATGGAAATCAAATTTGATATTCTCATGAAATCAAATTTTCAAATTTTGTCCAATTTCAATCCAATCTTGCCAAATTTGATCTAATTTCGAAATTGCTGGCATTTATGGGTTGATTGGATCACAAGAAAGCAATAAAAATCAATCTTCCAATTAATTTTGATTTTATAATTTATTTTAAGATTTAATTTGCATTTAAATGAATAAATTACAAATTAAATAGAAAAATAAATCAAAAATTCGTGGCATTGGGCTTGGACATTCCTAATTGCATGAGGAACAAGTTAGGATGAAGAAAAAGTAGGCCCATTTGCAAAAGATTTGATTTTTTTGAAGTATCTCTCTTTGTGCATTCTTCCAAAATTGCCCAACTTGTGAATGGTGTAATTTGCTCAATTTTCCAAATTTTTGAGTGTTCTTGGACTTTTTGGAAATCTCTAAGAGTCCTCTAAACAATGTCTTTGGTCTCATCTCAATTGGAGTTACCATGCTCAATATATCTTCAAAACAAAAAGTTGACTTTTTGTTGACTTTGAAAATGACCTGTAATGTTTTGAGCTATACCTCTCAAATGAAGCATTTTTTGGACATTCTTGTGAGACATGAAGTTGTAGAGAATTGAATTTCCTTCAAAATGAGCTTTGGTGGGAAAATTTCTGAGAAAGTATGAAAGAGTTATGATCAGTCAAAGTTCAGTTGACTTTTCACCTAGAAACCCTAATTTAGAAAGTTTGACTTTTGAGCAAATCTTGAGTTTTCTTGATGAATCATGATCAACCCTTGATCAAATGATGAATGTTACTTCAAAATGAAGGTGTTGACCAAAAATCAGAAGTTTTGACTGTATGTTGACCACAGTTGACTTTTTGTCCAATACACCCGATTTTCAACCATCTGAGCAATTGTCTGAGGAAACTTGACTTGTGAAGCTTGAAACTTGACATGGAGAATCTTTGAAGCATATGGGGAGGCCTGAAGGCCATGGGAGATGTTGGAAATCCATATTGACTTGAGAGATACCAAACCCTAGTTTGGGTTGATTGTCTAGGAGAGAGTTTGTCTGATCAACTCTTGAGGAATCCTTGAGCATAGATGTATGAAATCTCTTGAGTAGATGGAGGGCAAATTTTGGGGTATGACAGCTGCCCCTGTTCAATCTTCTTGTACTGGAGGGTTAGATTGACACGCTTGTCTTTCGTGACCTGGAGGTAGAAGATGATTGAACACTCGAGTACACCTGAAAATTTCTACTCGCTGTTGGTGGATGATGCGGGAATGGGCTTACAGATGCCATTTGGATACTTACTGGAGGATGAGTCGACGCTAGACTCGAGAATGTTGATAGGAGAATTGACGGAGATGGGCTTAAGATGCCATCGGAAAGATCGATCTTTGGGAGTGAGCCATACGCTAGGCTCAGAGAGCGTTCGAAGGAGCATGGAGATGGGCTTAAGATGCCATCCGGAGGAGTCATCGTTAGACTTTGTGTTCATTTTTGAATGAAGTCATTGGTTTGCATTGATTTTAACCATATATGCAGATTCGAAAGTGAAGCATGTTGATAAGTAGTCGGAGATGGGCTTAGATGCCATCCAAGGCAACTGAGTCGTACGCTAAACTCTGTAGTTGCTGTTGATAATAAGGAATCAGAATAAATCTTCGTGTTGATTACTCTGAAGGAAATTGTAGTTGGCAAGAACGTGGATAGCTTCCCTGTTGTGCATCGGGTGTTGATCCATTGCCTGTTATCGGAGGATAACCAGAGGTGGTCTTTCGGATAGTTTTCCCGTCGGTTCGGGCTTAATCTCGACTGTTGTCGGAGGACAACCAAGGGCGGTCTTTCAGATAGTTTTCTCGTCGGTTCGGGGCTTAATCCTGGACCTGTTTGCGTCAGAAGTGACTTTCACCTGTTTTGGAGAAAACAAGAGAAACTTTGATAGAATATTTGTTAGTTTTATGCAAAGTATGATGCATGACAGTGTATATGAATGACATATGCATGAAGTATGATTTTATGAGAAATGTATGGTTGATGAATGTTGTGATATTTCAAAACATATCCATCTTGAAGAAGATGCGGATGTTCTGTTTGAAGATTTCTGACTCCTGCTTGGGGAATTGTGTAGGTGAGAACCCCGCTTTTGAAGGAGAAGAAAGACATCCTGGATTCCTCCGATGCACTATCTGACCAAGTCTTGGGCCTAGACATTGTTGAGGAAGGAAGAGATTTGAGAAGCTCGTGGTTGGAGATCTCATAGACCCTGCTGAGGAGAGTCTGGGAAGTGATCTGTTGGGGACCTTGTATGTAGATCCTGCTGAGGAAATTTAAGAGGCGCTCTACTGGGGATTCTGAGTGTAGATCTCGCTGGAGAGCATTTGATGGTTGCTGAGAAACCGGGCTAGAAGAGTCTGGAGCCCGTTGTAATCTGGTGGGAATAAAGGTGTATGTTTCTCCGATGCACTATCGACCAAGTCTTGAGTCGGATACCGTTCTTGGGAGAAGGGGAGGATTGAGAAATATCCGGGATGAAGTGTTACCGCTTGAGACCGATGTAACGTTGCTCGGTTGAGTGGAATCACCGCTTGTGGATTAACATATACTCCGGGAAGGTGTGTTGTGAGTGACACCTTTATGCTGTGGGGAACTATTTGGTGACTTTTTCGTCATCCCAATTCGAACTCGTAGTAAGTACCTTTGCATGTTCACTTTTCGTATGTTTGCAAAGAGATTTTACCGTCGAGTCGTATAATCATTCAAAGCAAACGTTGGACTTATTGCAAACGACAACAGTGAAAATTGTAAAGAGAAAGAACTCGCATTTATTCGAAAGGTGGCATATGGCCAAGTAGTTTGTACAAAAAAAAAGCTATGCGGAAACAATCTCGTTAAGTTCCAACTATGCTAGTACTCATATATTTCAACTATCTCATCTCCTCTTGTCGAGAAAGTGAGTAGATCTTCGCCATTTGAATCTTGAATGTTGATAGTAGTCAGCGGATGATCCGAAGAGACATAGTCATACGCTTAAATCCCTAACTTTTGCCTAGACCGCCTTTCGGTTTTCACCGGATACCTTTTTGCCCAAGCCGCCTTTTTAGGTTTTCGACTTGCCGGGTGTACATGTTTTGCATATATCCTTTATTTTTGCCCGAACCTTTTGGTTCGCCAGGATGCCCTTATTTTTGCCTAGGTTCGTCGACCTAGCGGGTCTCTTTATGCGTAGTATTTTTTGACTATGTCTGCGTTCACAGGGTGCGGGAAGTCTTCGCCATCCATGGTGCTAAGTATCATAGCTCCGCCGGAAAATACCGTCTTGACTACAAACGGTCCCTCGTAGGTGGGAGTCCATTTGCCCCTGGCATCACCTTGTGGAAGAATGATGCGCTTGACTACTAGATCACCGACTTGGTAGACTCGGTGTTTGACCTTCTTGTTAAATGCTCTGATCATTCGCTTCTGATAAATCTGTCCATGGCAGATGGATTCGAGTCGTTTCTCATCAATCAAGTTAATCTGGTCGAGGCGGGTCTGGACCCAATCGTCTTCGCCTAACTCTGCCTCCTGGAGGACTCTGGTTGAGGGTATTTGAACCTCAATGGGTAAGACGGCTTCCATACCGTATACAAGAGAGAAGGGGGTTGCCCCTGTTGATGTTCGTGCTGAAGTGCGATAACCATGAAGAGCAAATGGTAACATTTCATGCCAATCTTTGTAAGTCACTGTCATCTTCGGTATAATCTTCTTAATGTTCTTGTTGGCGGCTTCCACTGCGCCATTCATCTTAGGCCGATAAGGAGATGAATTGTGATGCTTGATCTTGAACTGCGTGCAGAGTTCGGTGATCATCTTGTTATTGAGATTGGGACCGTTATCTGTGATAATCCTTTCGGGAGTGCCATACCGACAGATAAGATTATGTTTGATGAATCGAGCCACAACATTCTTGGTAATGATGCATACGAGGTGCTCTACCCACTTGGTGTAATAATCTATTGCCACAAGGATGAAACGATGTCCATTGGGAAGTGGGCTTGATTTCTCCAATCATGTCAATGCCCCACATTGCAAAAGGCCAAGGAGAAGTTAAAACATTCGAGGTACCGGAGGTACGTGCACTTTGTCGGCATAACCGCACTTGTGACAAGATCGAGCATAGCGGTGACAATCGCTTCCATGGTGGACCAATAGTAACCTGCTCTCAAAATCTTCTTAGCCATGGTGTGTCCACGGAGTGGGTACCAAATTCGCCTTCGTGTAACTCTTCCATGATACGCATTGCTGTTTTCTGGTCTACACAGCGGAGTAAGCACAAGTCGTGATTGCGCTTGTATAAGATGTCGTTGCTGAGGAAGAATTTAGATGCAAATCTTCTCATGAACTTCTTATCATTAACAGATGCCCCTGCGGGATATTCCTGAGTCTCAAGATACCTCTTCACGTCATAGTACCAAGGTTTCTCTTCTGCGTCAAGCTCACAATAATACGCTGGTTCGTCAAACTTCTCAATGATGATCTGGGGAGCCTCGTTGTCCCATCTAACCTTGAACATAGATGACATAGTAGCTAACGCGTCTGCCAACTGATTCTCTTCTCGTGGAATATGATTGAAAGTGATCTCTTCAAAGTAGGGGATCAAACTTAAAACATGCTCTCGATACGGAATGAGATTCGGATGCTTCGTATCCCACTCGCCCTTAATCTGACTGATCACTAAAGCCGAGTCTCCATATACTTGCAAGAATTTGATTCTTAAGTCAATAACTTTAAGACCCATGATGCACGCCGCCATGTTGTTAGTGCAATGAAACATAATATGGCGAAAGGCGATGTCCGCTGTAGGGGATGTAATGATGGCGCCAATGCCATTGCCAAGTCGCTTGAGGCTCCATCAAAACCATGGTCCATCGGGATCCTTGTTCGTGTCCTTCGTCCGGCCGGTTCTTCGCAATCTGTAACTAGTAAAACATCTTCATCGGAAATTGAACCGCATAGATGATAGTCATCTACGGCTTGATGAGCCAAATGATCGGCTACCACACTTCCTTTGATCGCTTTCGAGAAGTGTCTTGGATGTCATATTCGGTCAAGATCATTTGCCATCTTGCTATTCTTCGGAGAGAGCTGGTTTCTCAAATATGTATTTTATCGGATCCATCTTGAAATCAACAAGGTAGTGTGAGTCGATATCGTCTTAGTCGTGAGCGAAAGCGTTGCAAGTTTTCTCGAGTGTGAGTATCTTGTTTCACATCGGTAAACTTTTGCTAAGGTAGTATATTGCATGCTCTTTTCGACTGACTCGTCATGTTGCCCCAACACACACCCCATTGAGTTCTCTAACACAAGTACATGATAAGAGGTCTTCCTTGGCGGCATCGGGATAGGAGGATTCGTAGGTACTCCTTGATTTTGTCAAAAGCGATCGGCAATCGTCGTTCCATTCTACTACTTGATCTTTCTTAAGTAACTTGAAGATTGGCTCACAAGTAGCGATTAAGTGTGCAATGAACACGGCAATGTAATTCAATCGCCCAAGAAACCTCGACTTCCTTCTCGCTGGCATCTCTTGAATAGCTTTAACCTTGGCGGGATCAACTTCAATACCTCTTCCACCGACTACAAACCCTAGGAGTTTTCGGATCGACTCAAAGGTGCACTTGTTGGGATTAAGTCTCGATCAGCTTCTTCAATCATCGAGCAGTTTACGCAAATGATCAAGATGTTCTTCTTGATGCGTGATCGAGCTATCATGTCGTCGGCGTAGACCTCTATCTCGTGATGAATCATGTCATGAAACAATGTCACCATAGCACGATAAGTGGCGCTGCATTCTTCATCCGACGCATAACCTTGTAGCGAAAGTGCCCTTGTGTAACAAAAGTAGTCTTTTCCATGTCTTCGGAGCCATTTTGATCGATTGTAACGGAGAAACCATCCATGAAGGAGAAAACCTTGTGTTGAGCGGTGTTGTCAACCGTAACATCAATATGAGGAAGTGGAAATCGTCTTTCGGACTCCTTTGTTCGGATCTCGTAATCACACATTCGTACCTTACCATCCTTCTTAGGTACGGGTACCACATTAGCAACCCACTGGGGATAAGAGGTGACAGCTAAGAAACCAGCGTTGAACTGCTTCATAACTTCGGCTTTGATTTTCTCTGACATCTCAGGACGCATGCGACGAACCTTCTGTTTCACTGGGAGAAAACCTTCTTTTGTCGGCAATCGGTGTACCACGATGTCAATGTCTAAACCAGGCATGTCTTCGTATGACCAAGCAAAAACCTCAACATAGTCTCGTAGCATCTGAACCAACCTTTCTTTAACACTGTTCTCAAGACCCGCTCCTATCTTGATCTCTTTTCTGTCTTCGTTAGTACCCAAATTCACAACCTCAACTTGCTCTTCGTGTGGCAGATAACTCGCTCTTCTTCTTTAGCAGTCGGCAAGTTCTCCGGCACTTCACAATCTTCCTCACTTTCGTCTTCGGCTTGGTAGATCGGATTATCAAGTCATATTTAGCAATAGCATAGTGTTATTAACAAGATTCGGAGTGATTCTGCGTTGTATCACGTGGGTGTGTAAGAACACATAGCTTTTGGAAGGGGTGATGAAGAAAGAAAACAAACAATTGAATGCAAAAGTCCAACGATTTATTGAATGAAAATACGCAAACGACAGATAATAGCCCTCGCAAACGAGCCATGATGCCCTGGGCAAGGCACTAGGCTTTCAAAGTTTATTGTTCAAAACATAAAGAAATACGAAAAGCAAAACAAAACAATAGTAATTACTCCTGACTATAGGAGATTGGTATGACGTCTTCAGTCTTCCAATTGCTGAGCCCTTGATCTGGAGTTGGGAAGATCCACTTGCTGATGTCGAAGGCATTGTCGTCGTCTTCTATAGCATGGATTCCACTCTGGCTGATGTGGAAAGGAAGTTGGCCGGCACGTTCGCGGCGTATCATCTTCTGACCCTTGATGGTGAAGCCTAAACCAGTCTTGTCAAATTTGAAAGGAAGATCAGGGAGCTGACCCCAAATAGTACTCTTTCCTTCTTCAATGACAGCGTCTTTCAATGAGGCCATCCTAGGCGGAACTTTAGCATCTTCGAGGAGTGGAGGGTCACAGGCATGACTGGAATTGTTTCAAAAGCTTGACGAGTCTCAAGAATTCACCCTCCATCTCGAGATAGCGGAATGACTGTAGATGACTGACCATATACTCTTCTTCACCACATACTGTGACAATCTTTCCTTTCACCGGTACTTGATTTCGATGTAAGGTAGAAGGTACTGCCCCATGTATCCAAGGCGTCCGAGTAGGCAAGAGTAAGGCGGATGTCCATGACAAAGAAAGTAGAATCAAAAGTCGGGAACCGACTTTAGCAAAGTGAGCTCTCCCTGCGCTTGGAACCATCAAAAGCTCTCACGATAATGTCACTGGGTCTCAGAACCAACCCTTCGACATCAAGTCGATCAAAAGCAGTCTTCGGTAAGATATTCAGAGCAGAACCGGTATCAACCAAAACATGAGATAATGTAATGCCCTTGCATTCAACAGAGATGTGCAAGGTGTTGCACCCCAAATTTTACCCTGCTATTTTTCTACTCGCATTATATTTAAAATAAAAAAACAGTCATTCACTCACTGCATAGGCATCATATCGTCGTATTTAAATTGACCAAAAGTTAGTTTAAATTGATGTTTGCATCGTTTTTAGTTGTAAAATACCTGTTATGTTACTTCATGCATTTTTACCTCTTTCTCTGTTTATTGCATTGATTTTTAAATTATTTATATGTCGGTGATATCGATATTTCGATTTTATAAATAGACTGTTAAAAGCAATTCGATCCTGTGCGAAAATTAGCGGAGAAAATATTTCAAGTTTTCATTTTTACATCGCTTTATGAATCTACGTGCGTAGATCATGAAAATGTTTCTCTAATTTTTCGATAGTTTGAAGACGTATTTAATTGTAAGTATTTTAAAATCGGGTATTCTTTATTATCATTTTATTTTAATTTTAACCATTTCAATAATTTTTCTTTAATTTACAAAACTCGTAGTTTATTTTAATGTGTTCATTTTATTTTTTCGGATAATTTATTGTCCGAACTTTTATCATTTTTAACTATTTTAAGTGTCAAATTTTTATCTCAAAAAATCAAAACAAAAATATTTTTGGGCTTGTCATTTTTTACCCAACCCATTTTGTGTCCCATTTTATGTAGAGGGCATTTTAGGCATTTTAAAAAATTTTGTTTAACCTAATGTTGTAGTATATATATGTATGTTATAATTGAGACAGGGAGACAAAATTGGGACTGACCGAGAAATTTAAAACGGCTACAGAAAAAAAACAAAAACTAAAGTTATAAAAAATACACTTTCCTCATCCTCCCGGTGGGTGACCCATACTTCCGCGTCTCTCACTGCCAACCATCTCTTCCGTCAATCCCTGTTTCTCACCCAGCCGCTACTCCCTCTGTCACAAACCTCACAGCCGCCTCTGCTGCCATCTCATCACCACCGTTGCTCCATTTTGTCATCTCCCTCGCCGTATTCACTTAACCCCCACCGTACCATAACTACTTCTGTTTTCTCTCAGAACCCGTTTCCTTCAACCCTCTGTTTCCCTCGACAGTCTCCGCCGTGAAACCACCGTCGCTTTCCCTCACCGCCGCCCCCCTGTCACGCTGTTACTTTCCGTCGCCGTACACTCTTTCGTTTCAACCACCGAGAGCCTCCAAACTGCCGTAACCCACGCTCGCTGTCTACTTCCGTTCACAGCTGTCTCTCTTCGCCTTACATCCCCTGTCTCCGAATCCCTCTGCCTCAGCCTCCGTCCGAACAACAACATTTCCGTCACCAGATTCACTTCGAAGCATATAGTGACTTTCAGCTGCAAGTGGAACTCCCTCTCCTTCAAATACCCATTTGTGATTGGTAAGACCACTTGAATCAATCTGGTATGGATGGTTCTTTGTTTGAATCCGGATTTTCCAATTGAACTGTCATGTTTTGTTTTTCTGATTTTTGATTTCTGCAAAATATAGTTTGACAGTGTTCAGGTTCTGAATGGTTAGAGGGATATTGCTGTCTGTTAGTGTAAATGTTACATTCGGGTTTAATTTTTCTGAGATGACTTTATGTGGAGATTTGTGAAATAGCAAGCCTAACTGTTATGCCGCTGAATCTGTTATGTTGTTGTGTTTTTTTTGTTTAAATGTACAAGATGATTGTTATAGTTGCTATGGATATGTTTATGTTGAACTGTCAGTGTTTAAATTGGGCATTTTGAATCTGATATCTGTCACTACTATAGTTGTGTTTGGTTGTGTTCGAAGCTGTGACGAAAGATAAATACGTGCTGTTTAGTTTCAATGACGGTCTGATGTATACATCGCGATTATGCGCAAGATCTAGCCGAGAAACATATTGAAACACCGTGTATCTAGTTATTCTCTTTTTAAATTTTGAGTAGAGATTATGGTTGAATGATATTTTGAAGTGGTTTCGATGATGGCTTAACATTTATATCGCCTATTCGCGTAAGATTTAGCCGAGAAACTTTTAATATATTGTATTTTTAATTTCGATTGAATTTTGTGAGTAAAGTTATATTTTGATAGTTTCGATGATGGTTTAGTATCGATGATGTGTTTATCCGCGTCTAATACAACCGAGAAAACTAAGGATACATATCGTTGCATTTCTTATTGTGTTGCGTTTCGAAACTTGAAATCAATTTGGTTTTGGAAACCGTATGGACACATACATTTGAAGTATTCGGTGTGGTTTATGCCGAGTAATTAATAAGAGGATTCCATGTCGGTTTTCGATGATGGTTCAAATATCTATGTCGCGTTTATTCGCGTAAGATGTGACCAAGAAACCATTTGAACATCCATGCTAATTTGTTTTGCTTGAACTTTGGACGATGATTCTATTTTAGTTTCGATGAAGGTGACGATAACGACGCATTTATTCGCGTATACATCTGACCGAGAAGCTATTGTTTGCAACATATTGTTTCTTTTGTTTGAGTTTAAGCGAGAAAATAGTTTTATCTCAAGTAAAATCAATTGATTTATGGCTGCCCCGAGTTTAATGGTATAGCTTGATTCGGAATCCATCTTTGCCAATGGTTTGTATAAGACATTTTGATTTATAGAAGCATTTTTGCAATACTAAATCGGAATGTTGGTGTATGAAGGTTACTTCTTTGTCTTTTTGTTTGTATTTATGCACCTTTTGGTTGAAGTTCGGAGAATTTTTATACACATGAAGTGGCTGCCCGAGTTTGATTTGTTTAATTTGTAGCTCACTTTGAATTCGGTTTACCATGTCATGAATTTGAATCGGATAAGAGTTTGAATTCTTAATTCTTGTTTCATTTGTGAATTGTTAATCTTTAATAGTCATCGTGTTTACTTGATATTGCACGATTTAGAATGATAAATACTATGTTTAGTGAGTTATGATATAAACCTTTGCTTTTTGAGTTGTTTATGTAAATGATACAAGTTTCATTCAATTTTATGATCTTGTTTACTAACCATTTTCCGAATTATTGCAATTTCATTTTTATTTTAACCCACTCATGCTACTAATATATTTGCTATTTGTGTAGACATCCGAGGATTGATCGGAACATACAATTTCTTTTAGCATACCTACACTTTTATCATTAGCATTTTAAGATTTATATTAGTACTTTTATTTAATATTTAATAATGTACATACAATATACTTGCATTTTTATTTTATTTTATATTTTATACTGTAAATTTAATTATACATATTATTTTTATTATTATACTTAGTATTGTAAATATACATATTATATTTATTTCTTATATTTAGTATTATATATACTATATACATAATATTTTTATTGCTTTATCCATTCATCGGTAAATAAATTCGAATTATGCTGTAATATAGTAGTTGCATGTCTTAGATTTAATTTCATAAATTTATTCTAAAGTTAACTAATCTAATAAAATACAATAGTTAATTAATATTTAAGTTTTACCGCATTTAGTTTCTGTTTGTATGCTTCTATTCTAATTAATTTACCGTTTTCTTTTTAATTTCAATTCATCCCCATTCGGAAAAATGTATCCCAATTCCATTGTTGCATTGTAATTAATTTATCGTTTTTTTTATTTTTCAGTTTAATCCCCATTTATAATTCATGTATCCCTCTCCCAAAAACAAATCTTGTAATAATTTAGTGCACATTTATTTTATTTTTATTTAACTGTCACTTACACAAAACCCAAAAAATCTTTTTTTAAACTAATATTTGTAAATCATTTTTGAACCCGTAAGTCGACAAAGCTACGAAGCGTCGCGATGACCACACATGCACACATGTACGCTTGATCCTGGGCCTTCTTACAGTGAGCCTATTTCGATTAATTGTTCCAATTAGTCGTCTTAGTAGACTAGCCCACTTTGCTAGTACACATGTAATTTAATTATTTTATACTTAGGTTGGCCACCTTGTATGGGCTTTGTCGATTTTACTTGTGATTTACAATTATCTCAACCTATTCTTTCTCCATTCACCAAGTACTTCAAACCTCGATCCAACGTCGAGTTATTTTCAAAAATGAATTTCTACAAAAAAGAACACTTGGATAAGATTTGTTTTAATGGTTAGAGGTTAGCCCAACGATTAAAACAAATCGAAGTTTCTAATTGATTAGAGGGTAACCCAATAAATTGAGAAACTTCAAATCCATGTTCTAAAATAAAAAAACATGGTGCTATGGTATTTAATTGAATCGTTAGAGGATATCCCGACGATTTAATTAAAATGTAAAGTATTTGGGCCATTAGAGGGTAACCCAATGACTTAAATACTTTATTCCATACACTTAATAAAAGTGAACTTTGTTTCACCTCACTCTTTTCATAATAAAGATTTTGGATGAGAGATGATCGGTTGACCTCAATCACCAATCTCGAGTATTGAATCGTTAGAGGATATCCCAACGTTTTGGTACTTGTCATCCACAATTTAAAATCAATTCCAACTCACTCAAACTTCTTTTGTGCGCTCCAAGCACCATTTACTTTTAAACCCCTTTTCAAGATTAGACATGATTCATTTATAATTGAGATGTTTCTTCCTCTATTCCCAAGGTTTTCGACTTCTCCACTTGAGTACTAGAGGTGTTCTCAAACCCTCCCTCATGTTGGTGCGTAGTCCTTTATTCTTTATCACACCTTGTGGACGTTAGACGAGTCCTCTCCTTTAAAATGACGACTTGTCTTTTCATTTAAAATCAATCAACAAACAATCATTTTCTAGAGGAACTACGGAGTTTTGACTTTCCCATTGCACGAGGGAGTACGTAGGCACGCGGTTTCAAAACCGTGTCAAACTCAAAAATAATAAAAACATTTCTTCTCCCTATCTTTCTTCTTTTCTAAACTTAGAAGATCGTAAAAATTTTCACACTAACACACAACCACACTTTGAACTAAATGGGTACCATCGAGTACGATGGATGTAAGGGGTGCTAATACCTTCCCCTTGCATAACCAACTCCCGAACCTATATCTCTTAATTTCGTAGACTGTCTTATCCTTTTCTTTGTGGGTTTTATCTATATTTTCCGTTCTTTTAGAACAAATAAAATTAGGTGGCGATTTCACCGTTTTCGAAAATTTAAATAATTTTTGAAAAAATCGAGTTGCTTCAGTTGGCGACTTCACTGGGGACTATTTTTAAAGCGAGTTAACCCTAGTTTAGTTCTTTGTGTGGTTGTGTGTTTATCATTTTATTTTACTTTCTTCTTTGTACTTTATATGTTTCAGTTATTTATTTTTCTATGCTTCATTTATTATCTTTTTTATATATCCATTGTGTGGGAATCCTTGATGGGATTATTGATACATAGATAAGCCCACTACCCAGGCTTCTAGGTCACCTTTTTAGGAATAGAGGGGTTGCGTAGCCTAGGTCCACCTGACTCCATTGTCTTGTTGGCCCGAAGCGAAGACTCCGGCTTAGAGTTGGTTGTTTTAAGGAGGTTGTTGGCCCGCGATAGCGTAGGACATCAATCTTTGGACAAATGACCTATAACTCTAAGTTTGTTCATGTTGTCCTAACCAAGACCAAACACTCAAATTTTTGATTTCGAGCATCCCGTTAAGAGCCGTTTCTTGGGGTATACTTTTACAAATACTATTACCACGTAGGCCTCTCGCGCGATGATAGTGTTTGTTAAAAGGGGATCTGAGACTCCAAGAAAAACTTAGCAGAAAATCTTAAAACCATCCCATGGGGAAGTATTGGGTACAAAACTTAGAGCCATCCTATCGTAGGAGCCCACCTAATTAAGTTGTTTGATTACCTGTACCATCCCTGTTTCACGTCTCTGTGAACCTGTTACTGTTATTATGTTGCATTCCATTTATATATGTGACATTGCATTTCATCACATCTTTTGCATTAATGGCATTACATTTCAATGCATCATCTGCATATTTCATGCATACATTCAAGTTGTCAGAAATCTCATTTTGTCTATCTCCTCTTCAATTGTTGATTTACCGTCAAATTGATTCCTCAACACCTTGGATTTGAAGTATGGTTCAGAAAACTATGGAAGAACTTCAACGAGACCAAGAGTTATTAAGAGATGAAGTCAACCAGCTGAAGGGTCAAATGACCCAAGTCATGGAAATTCTGCAAGTCTTGTTGAAAAGAGAAGGCATCTCTCCACCGATCGCTACAACGCAAGTGGATACTCCTCTAGCCTTTTCCTTTTCCACTCCAGCTCGAGAGCCACACCATTCAATGATTACTCATGTACCGATGAACGGTCCGTCCCCGAAGGATCTTCCTCTACCAGCATTTCCAAAGGTGGTTAGTGGTAATTGTGAAACAATTCAAGAGAATCCAGTGTTCACTGCAAGTTTGGGCAAGAGAAGAGTTGATCAATCAGTGATCAAATCTCCATACAGAAGAAGGATTCCAAGTACCTGCAAGGGGCAGTCATCAGATATGTCTCCCAAGGCTATACTTAAGCAACCACTGCTTGTTTCTCCCCGAGACAACATGAAACAAAATCAGAATCGTAATGCAAGAAGTAGGGGTCAATTTGAGCCTATCCCAATAACTTACACTGCATTGTACCCTCACTTGGTGGAATTAGATCTAATCACAACTAGGCCTCTAACTCCTCCAAATCCTCTCCCAGCCGGATTCAGGTCTGATCTTCATTGCGAGTTCCATCAAGGAGCTGCCGGACATGATTTGGAAAATTGTTTTGCACTAAAGGCTAGAGTTCGAGATCTAATCAGAAGACAAGAGATAAATTTCGGAGATCCTCCGCCGAATGTTACCAATAATCCGTTGCCAGGAAAAAGTGGCTGAAGAATGGGTCATAATGTCTCAAGTTACTTCCTAAAGCCAGTGTTTCAGACAGGACAGCTCATCCTTGTAACTGATTAGTCACTAGGCCATGTTTCTTTCTGTTTGCATTTTCCTTTGTTTATGATAAACTGTTGCTTTCAAATCTTTGTTTGTAATTCCATGTTAATTTTAATGAAATGAGCATTGCACTATTTTGATTCAAATCATCTATATTTATCACTTTCAAATATACATTTCCCTGTTTAATTTCTTTACCGGACTTTTTGTTTTTGCAAAGATTGGAGGGAGGATGATAAAAACAAGATACCCATAACTGTTGTTGGTATGCTTTCGAATAAAACTTTGCTGATGATATACAGGCATTGTTTCAATTCCCAAACACCGGAGATATAAGGAAGTTAAACCTTTGTCAACCCCTTCGAGCCTAGAAGTTGGAGTTTCTTTTCATATGAAAAACCCGCAATTTTAACCTGGGGCAGGGTAGTTCTTAGTTTAATTCGGATGTGCATTCATTCAAGACGTCTTTCAATAAAGGTTTCCTTCACACACATCAAAGAAGTGTCGAAGATGTCATCCATGTCAAAAAGTGATGATGATGGTTCCCCATAATCATTAAGTCAAGCAGTCACTGTCTTTCAAAAAATATATCAAAAGAAAAAGCCGCCAAGTTAAAATTAAAAAGGCAACTTAGGAAAAAAATTTGGGGCATCCTGTTGACCGTAATCTTAAATGGAACGGTTTAATCCAAAGTTAAGGATGACGAAATTCAAAACAAGAGTTGACCAAAGTCCTCAAACAACAAATGTTGCAAAAAAAAGAAGTGACTGCTATCTCAAGAATCTATCAACTTCTGAGCCATCATCACTATCAGTGTACATTCCAAAATCTCTTGGAAACTAAATGCACAATCTGAGTTAACTGAGCGTAGGACTGAAGAACATCACGAAGTTTGGGTTGGGTACAAATAAATTTTGAGCCTTTATCCTTTGTTTCTTAAACCGTGAACTAGACCACGTTACAACCCTCAAAAGACCTAATTGAAGCCAGGTTTCTTTTGAAAGTATACTACAGCAAGGTTGCGTAATATGACTCCTAAGGTCTTTTGCAAATCAATTGTCTTGGTATATCCATACTTTTGTTTTTTCTCTCTCACTTTTAAATTTTTTAAACCGCTGTGTTTTAACCAGTGATCTTTTTTTTATATATACAGCAACTACATCATTTCGAAAAATGTTTTTTATTTCAAAACTTGTGCATGAACTTTGCATTAAATTTACCATGATTGAATAAATAATTTTTGCTTGCAAATAAACTTTCATCATCAAAGAAGTCCAAACTGTTAGGAAACTTGGTCAGTGATCCTAATCAGGGGCAAGTATTTTTCAGATCCTGTTGTGAATCAGTTCAAGATTTGTTGCTCAATGCAAGCCATGCTCAGAATTGTTTTAATCAGAAGATCTTTTTCAAGACTTATACCGGGGCACTCCTTTCCCCTCAGTCATTTCAAGAGTTGAAGCCATGATCGGTTTATCCTCAACAATCAGCTAATCTGGGGCAATCCTTAAGCAGCGTTGCAGTCCTTCCTCCAAGGATCATCATTTCAATACAATTTGCAAGTTGGCAGTGTTCTCCGTGTTGAGGAATCAGAGTTCCCATCTTACCTCCACAAAAGAGTCAATCTCCGTTGTCATAAACGTTTGCATTACATACTACATGCATAGATCATTCATATATCATGCATCACAAAATTCATATATCATGCGTAACAAGAGTGTTTTATCCTCATTTGCATTTCCCGAGGCCTTGTTGCAGCCAATGTCCTACCTTGCAGTCAAAATCCAACTTACTTGGTACCTACCAAAACATTACTCTGATGTAGCTTCTGTTTAAAATCTGATTGTCTTTTCCAATTTATCTCTCTGATGTAGCTTCAGATCTGTTTAAAATATGATCGTCTTTTCCAGTTTATTTCTCTGATGTAGCTTCAGATCTGTTTAAAATCTGATTGTCTTTTCCAATTTATTTCCCAGATGTAGCTTGATCTTTAAAATCGATTGTCTTTTCGTTTATCTCTCGATGTAGCTTGATCTTTAAAATCGATTGTCTTTTCCAATTTATTTCCGGATGTAGCTTCGATCTGTTAAAATCGATTGTCTTTTCAGTTTATTTCTTGGATGTAGCGGATCTGTTTAAATCGATTGTCTTTTCCAATTTATTTCCGGATGTAGCGGATCCGCTTAAAATCGATTGTCTTTTCAGTTTATTTCTTGGATGTAGCTTCGATCGTTTAAAATCGATTGTCTTTTCAGTTTATTTCCGATGTAGCTTCAAATCTGTTTAAAATCTGATTGTCTTTTCCAGTTTATTTCTCTGATGTAGCTTCGGATTTGTTTAAAATCTGATTGTCTACCACAAATGTCTAGTTTCAAAGTCTCCCGATAATTACCACAAATTACCATAGAGTCTGTCTCATATCATACATCATTCAAAAAAATATGTCAAAATTTTTTTTTTGCATTCAGCACTTTTCTCATTATATTTTATTCACAGCATACCAATTGCATCTCAGGGCAAAATTTTGGGTTTTTGATATTTAACTATCTCCCATCGCGATAATATGAAGCTTGATCATCTTCATATCATCGGTTGAAGATATTTAAATAGGGCTATTGCACCCAAATTTTACCTGCTATTTTCTACGCATTATATTTAAAATAAAAAATCAGTCATTCACTCACTGCATAGGCATCATATCGTCGTATTTAAATTGACCAAAAGTTAGTTTAAATTGATGTTTGCATCGTTTTTAGTTGTAAAATACCTGTTATGTTACTTCATGCATTTTTACCTCTTTCTCTGTTTATTGCATTGATTTTTAAATTATTTATATGTCGGTGATATCGATATTTCGATTTTATAAATAGACTGTTAAAAGCAATTCGATCCTGTGCGAAAATTAGCGGAGAAAATATTTCAAGTTTTCATTTTTACTCGCTTTATGAATCTCGTGTCGCGTAGATCATGAAAATGTTCTCTCTAATTTTTCGATTTGAAGACTCGTATTTAATTGTAAGTATTTTAAAATCGGGTATTCTTTATTATCATTTTATTTTAATTTTAACCATTTCAATAATTTTTCTTTAATTTACAAAACTCGTAGTTTATTTTAATGTGTTCATTTTATTTTTTCGGATAATTTATTGTCCGAACTTTTATCATTTTTAACTATTTTAAGTGTCAAATTTTTATCTCAAAAAATCAAAACAAAAATATTTTTGGGCTTGTCATTTTTTACCCAACCCATTTTGTGTCCCATTTTATGTAGAGGGCATTTTAGGCATTTTAAAAAATTTTGTTTAACCTAATGTTGTAGTATATATATGTATGTTATAATTGAGACAGGGAGACAAAATTGGGACTGACCGAGAAATTTAAAACGGCTACAGAAAAAAAACAAAAACTAAAGTTATAAAAAATACACTTTCCTCATCCTCCCGGTGGGTGACCCATACTTCCGCGTCTCTCACTGCCAACCATCTCTTCCGTCAATCCCTGTTTCTCACCCAGCCGCTACTCCCTCTGTCACAAACCTCACAGCCGCCTCTGCTGCCATCTCATCACCACCGTTGCTCCATTTTGTCATCTCCCTCGCCGTATTCACTTAACCCCCACCGTACCATAACTACTTCTGTTTTCTCTCAGAACCCGTTTCCTTCAACCCTCTGTTTCCCTCGACAGTCTCCGCCGTGAAACCACCGTCGCTTTCCCTCACCGCCGCCCCCCTGTCACGCTGTTACTTTCCGTCGCCGTACACTCTTTCGTTTCAACCACCGAGAGCCTCCAAACTGCCGTAACCCACGCTCGCTGTCTACTTCCGTTCACAGCTGTCTCTCTTCGCCTTACATCCCCTGTCTCCGAATCCCTCTGCCTCAGCCTCCGTCCGAACAACAACATTTCCGTCACCAGATTCACTTCGAAGCATATAGTGACTTTCAGCTGCAAGTGGAACTCCCTCTCCTTCAAATACCCATTTGTGATTGGTAAGACCACTTGAATCAATCTGGTATGGATGGTTCTTTGTTTGAATCCGGATTTTCCAATTGAACTGTCATGTTTTGTTTTTCTGATTTTTGATTTCTGCAAAATATAGTTTGACAGTGTTCAGGTTCTGAATGGTTAGAGGGATATTGCTGTCTGTTAGTGTAAATGTTACATTCGGGTTTAATTTTTCTGAGATGACTTTATGTGGAGATTTGTGAAATAGCAAGCCTAACTGTTATGCCGCTGAATCTGTTATGTTGTTGTGTTTTTTTTGTTTAAATGTACAAGATGATTGTTATAGTTGCTATGGATATGTTTATGTTGAACTGTCAGTGTTTAAATTGGGCATTTTGAATCTGATATCTGTCACTACTATAGTTGTGTTTGGTTGTGTTCGAAGCTGTGACGAAAGATAAATACGTGCTGTTTAGTTTCAATGACGGTCTGATGTATACATCGCGATTATGCGCAAGATCTAGCCGAGAAACATATTGAAACACCGTGTATCTAGTTATTCTCTTTTTAAATTTTGAGTAGAGATTATGGTTGAATGATATTTTGAAGTGGTTTCGATGATGGCTTAACATTTATATCGCCTATTCGCGTAAGATTTAGCCGAGAAACTTTTAATATATTGTATTTTTAATTTCGATTGAATTTTGTGAGTAAAGTTATATTTTGATAGTTTCGATGATGGTTTAGTATCGATGATGTGTTTATCCGCGTCTAATACAACCGAGAAAACTAAGGATACATATCGTTGCATTTCTTATTGTGTTGCGTTTCGAAACTTGAAATCAATTTGGTTTTGGAAACCGTATGGACACATACATTTGAAGTATTCGGTGTGGTTTATGCCGAGTAATTAATAAGAGGATTCCATGTCGGTTTTCGATGATGGTTCAAATATCTATGTCGCGTTTATTCGCGTAAGATGTGACCAAGAAACCATTTGAACATCCATGCTAATTTATTTTGCTTGAACTTTGGACGATGATTCTATTTTAGTTTCGATGAAGGTGACGATAACGACGCATTTATTCGCGTATACATCTGACCGAGAAGCTATTGTTTGCAACATATTGTTTCTTTTGTTTGAGTTTAAGCGAGAAAATAGTTTTATCTCAAGTAAAATCAATTGATTTATGGCTGCCCCGAGTTTAATGGTATAGCTTGATTCGGAATCCATCTTTGCCAATGGTTTGTATAAGACATTTTGATTTATAGAAGCATTTTTGCAATACTAAATCGGAATGTTGGTGTATGAAGGTTACTTCTTTGTCTTTTTGTTTGTATTTATGCACCTTTTGGTTGAAGTTCGGAGAATTTTTATACACATGAAGTGGCTGCCCGAGTTTGATTTGTTTAATTTGTAGCTCACTTTGAATTCGGTTTACCATGTCATGAATTTGAATCGGATAAGAGTTTGAATTCTTAATTCTTGTTTCATTTGTGAATTGTTAATCTTTAATAGTCATCGTGTTTACTTGATATTGCACGATTTAGAATGATAAATACTATGTTTAGTGAGTTATGATATAAACCTTTGCTTTTTGAGTTGTTTATGTAAATGATACAAGTTTCATTCAATTTTATGATCTTGTTTACTAACCATTTTCCGAATTATTGCAATTTCATTTTTATTTTAACCCACTCATGCTACTAATATATTTGCTATTTGTGTAGACATCCGAGGATTGATCGGAACATACAATTTCTTTTAGCATACCTACACTTTTATCATTAGCATTTTAAGATTTATATTAGTACTTTTATTTAATATTTAATAATGTACATACAATATACTTGCATTTTTATTTTATTTTATATTTTATACTGTAAATTTAATTATACATATTATTTTTATTATTATACTTAGTATTGTAAATATACATATTATATTTATTTCTTATATTTAGTATTATATATACTATATACATAATATTTTTATTGCTTTATCCATTCATCGGTAAATAAATTCGAATTATGCTGTAATATAGTAGTTGCATGTCTTAGATTTAATTTCATAAATTTATTCTAAAGTTAACTAATCTAATAAAATACAATAGTTAATTAATATTTAAGTTTTACCGCATTTAGTTTCTGTTTGTATGCTTCTATTCTAATTAATTTACCGTTTTCTTTTTAATTTCAATTCATCCCCATTCGGAAAAATGTATCCCAATTCCATTGTTGCATTGTAATTAATTTATCGTTTTTTTTATTTTTCAGTTTAATCCCCATTTATAATTCATGTATCCCTCTCCCAAAAACAAATCTTGTAATAATTTAGTGCACATTTATTTTATTTTTATTTAACTGTCACTTACACAAAACCCAAAAAATCTTTTTTTAAACTAATATTTGTAAATCATTTTTGAACCCGTAAGTCGACAAAGCTACGAAGCGTCGCGATGACCACACATGCACACATGTACGCTTGATCCTGGGCCTTCTTACAGTGAGCCTATTTCGATTAATTGTTCCAATTAGTCGTCTTAGTAGACTAGCCCACTTTGCTAGTACACATGTAATTTAATTATTTTATACTTAGGTTGGCCACCTTGTATGGGCTTTGTCGATTTTACTTGTGATTTACAATTATCTCAACCTATTCTTTCTCCATTCACCAAGTACTTCAAACCTCGATCCAACGTCGAGTTATTTTCAAAAATGAATTTCTACAAAAAAGAACACTTGGATAAGATTTGTTTTAATGGTTAGAGGTTAGCCCAACGATTAAAACAAATCGAAGTTTCTAATTGATTAGAGGGTAACCCAATAAATTGAGAAACTTCAAATCCATGTTCTAAAATAAAAAAACATGGTGCTATGGTATTTAATTGAATCGTTAGAGGATATCCCGACGATTTAATTAAAATGTAAAGTATTTGGGCCATTAGAGGGTAACCCAATGACTTAAATACTTTATTCCATACACTTAATAAAAGTGAACTTTGTTTCACCTCACTCTTTTCATAATAAAGATTTTGGATGAGAGATGATCGGTTGACCTCAATCACCAATCTCGAGTATTGAATCGTTAGAGGATATCCCAACGTTTTGGTACTTGTCATCCACAATTTAAAATCAATTCCAACTCACTCAAACTTCTTTTGTGCGCTCCAAGCACCATTTACTTTTAAACCCCTTTTCAAGATTAGACATGATTCATTTATAATTGAGATGTTTCTTCCTCTATTCCCAAGGTTTTCGACTTCTCCACTTGAGTACTAGAGGTGTTCTCAAACCCTCCCTCATGTTGGTGCGTAGTCCTTTATTCTTTATCACACCTTGTGGACGTTAGACGAGTCCTCTCCTTTAAAACGATGACTTGTCTTTTCATTTAAAATCAATCAACAAACAATCATTTTCTAGAGGAACTACGGAGTTTTGACTTTCCCATTGCACGAGGGAGTACGTAGGCACGCGGTTTCAAAACCGTGTCAAACTCAAAAATAATAAAAACATTTCTTCTCCCTATCTTTCTTCTTTTCTAAACTTAGAAGATCGTAAAAATTTTCACACTAACACACAACCACACTTTGAACTAAATGGGTACCATCGAGTACGATGGATGTAAGGGGTGCTAATACCTTCCCCTTGCATAACCAACTCCCGAACCTATATCTCTTAATTTCGTAGACTGTCTTATCCTTTTCTTTTGTGGGTTTTATCTATATTTTCCCGTTCTTTTTAGAACAAATAAAAATTAGGTGGCGATTTCACCGTTTTCGAAAATTTAAATAATTTTTGAAAAAAAATCGAGTTGCTTCAGTTGGCGACTTCACTGGGGACTATTTTTAAAGCGAGTTAACCCTAGTTTAGTTCTTTGTGTGGTTGTGTGTTTATCATTTTATTTTACTTTCTTCTTTGTACTTTATATGTTTCAGTTATTTATTTTTCTATGCTTCATTTATTATCTTTTTTATATATCCATTGTGTGGGAATCCTTGATGGGATTATTGATACATAGATAAGCCCACTACCCAGGCTTCTAGGTCACCTTTTTAGGAATAGAGGGGTTGCGTAGCCTAGGTCCACCTGACTCCATTGTCTTGTTGGCCCGAAGCGAAGACTCCGGCTTAGAGTTGGTTGTTTTAAGGAGGTTGTTGGCCCGCGATAGCGTAGGATATCAATCTTTCGACAAATGACCTATAACTCTAAGTTTGTTCATGTTGTCCTAACCAAGACCAAACACTCAAATTTTTGATTTCGAGCATCCCGTTAAGAGCCGTTTCTTGGGGTATACTTTTACAAATACTATTACCACGTAGGCCTCTCGCGCGATGATAGTGTTTGTTAAAAGGGGATCTGAGACTCCAAGAAAAACTTAGCAGAAAATCTTAAAACCATCCCATGGGGAAGTATTGGGTACAAAACTTAGAGCCATCCTATCGTAGGAGCCCACCTAATTAAGTTGTTTGATTACCTGTACCATCCCTGTTTCACGTCTCTGTGAACCTGTTACTGTTATTATGTTGCATTCCATTTATATATGTGACATTGCATTTCATCACATCTTTTGCATTAATGGCATTACATTTCAATGCATCATCTGCATATTTCATGCATACATTCAAGTTGTCAGAAATCTCATTTTGTCTATCTCCTCTTCAATTGTTGATTTACCGTCAAATTGATTCCTCAACACCTTGGATTTGAAGTATGGTTCAGAAAACTATGGAAGAACTTCAACGAGACCAAGAGTTATTAAGAGATGAAGTCAACCAGCTGAAGGGTCAAATGACCCAAGTCATGGAAATTCTGCAAGTCTTGTTGAAAAGAGAAGGCATCTCTCCACCGATCGCTACAACGCAAGTGGATACTCCTCTAGCCTTTTCCTTTTCCACTCCAGCTCGAGAGCCACACCATTCAATGATTACTCATGTACCGATGAACGGTCCGTCCCCGAAGGATCTTCCTCTACCAGCATTTCCAAAGGTGGTTAGTGGTAATTGTGAAACAATTCAAGAGAATCCAGTGTTCACTGCAAGTTTGGGCAAGAGAAGAGTTGATCAATCAGTGATCAAATCTCCATACAGAAGAAGGATTCCAAGTACCTGCAAGGGGCAGTCATCAGATATGTCTCCCAAGGCTATACTTAAGCAACCACTGCTTGTTTCTCCCCGAGACAACATGAAACAAAATCAGAATCGTAATGCAAGAAGTAGGGGTCAATTTGACCCTATCCCAATAACTTACACTGCATTGTACCCTCACTTGGTGGAATTAGATCTAATCACAACTAGGCCTCTAACTCCTCCAGATCCTCTCCCAGCCGGATTCAGGTCTGATCTTCATTGCGAGTTCCATCAAGGAGCTGCCGGACATGATTTGGAAAATTGTTTTGCACTAAAGGCTAGAGTTCGAGATCTAATCAGAAGACAAGAGATAAATTTCGGAGATCCTCCGCCGAATGTTACCAATAATCCGTTGCCAGGAAAAAGTGGCTGAAGAATGGGTCATAATGTCTCAAGTTACTTCCTAAAGCCAGTGTTTCAGACAGGACAGCTCATCCTTGTAACTGATTAGTCACTAGGCCATGTTTCTTTCTGTTTGCATTTTCCTTTGTTTATGATAAACTGTTGCTTTCAAATCTTTGTTTGTAATTCCATGTTAATTTTAATGAAATGAGCATTGCACTATTTTGATTCAAATCATCTATATTTATCACTTTCAAATATACATTTCCCTGTTTAATTTCTTTACCGGACTTTTTGTTTTTGCAAAGATTGGAGGGAGGATGATAAAAACAAGATACCCATAACTGTTGTTGGTATGCTTTCGAATAAAACTTTGCTGATGATATACAGGCATTGTTTCAATTCCCAAACACCGGAGATATAAGGAAGTTAAACCTTTGTCAACCCCTTCGAGCCTAGAAGTTAGAGTTTCTTTTCATATGAAAAACCCGCAATTTTAACCTGGGGCAGGGTAGTTCTTAGTTTAATTCGGATGTGCATTCATTCAAGACGTCTTTCAATAAAGGTTTCCTTCACACACATCAAAGAAGTGTCGAAGATGTCATCCATGTCAAAAAGTGATGATGATGGTTCCCCATAATCATTAAGTCAAGCAGTCACTGTCTTTCAAAAAATATATCAAAAGAAAAAGCCGCCAAGTTAAAATTAAAAAGGCAACTTAGGCAAAAAATTTGGGGCATCCTGTTGACCGTAATCTTAAATGGAACGGTTTAATCCAAAGTTAAGGATGACGAAATTCAAAACAAGAGTTGACCAAAGTCCTCAAACAACAAATGTTGCAAAAAAAAGAAGTGACTGCTATCTCAAGAATCTATCAACTTCTGAGCCATCATCACTATCAGTGTACATTCCAAAATCTCTTGGAAACTAAATGCACAATCTGAGTTAACTGAGCGTAGGACTGAAGAACATCACGAAGTTTGGGTTGGGTACAAATAAATATTGAGCCTTTATCCTTTGTTTCTTAAACCGTGAACCAGACCACGTTACAACCCTCAAAAGACCTAATTGAAGCCAGGTTTCTTTTGAAAGTATACTACAGCAAGGTTGCGTAATATGACTCCTAAGGTCTTTTGCAAATCAATTGTCTTGGTATATCCATACTTTTGTTTTTTCTCTCTCACTTTTAAATTTTTTAAACCGCTGTGTTTTAACCAGTGATCTTTTTTTTATATATACAGCAACTACATCATTTCGAAAAATGTTTTTTATTTCAAAACTTGTGCATGAACTTTGCATTAAATTTACCATGATTGAATAAATAATTTTTGCTTGCAAATAAACTTTCATCATCAAAGAAGTCCAAACTGTTAGGAAACTTGGTCAGTGATCCTAATCAGGGGCAAGTATTTTTCAGATCCTGTTGTGAATCAGTTCAAGATTTGTTGCTCAATGCAAGCCATGCTCAGAATTGTTTTAATCAGAAGATCTTTTTCAAGACTTATACCGGGGCACTCCTTTCCCCTCAGTCATTTCAAGAGTTGAAGCCATGATCGGTTTATCCTCAACAATCAGCTAATCTGGGGCAATCCTTAGCTGCATCCTTCCTCCAAGGATCATCATTTCAATACAATTTGCAAGTTGGCAGTGTTCTCCGTGTTGAGGAATCAGAGTTCCCATCTTACCTCCACAAAAGAGTCAATCTCCGTTGTCATAAACGTTTGCATTACATACTACATGCATAGATCATTCATATATCATGCATCACAAAATTCATATATCATAACAAGAGTGTTTAATCCTCATTTGCATTTCCGAGTTGCCAATGTCCTTCAAAATCCAACTTACTTGGTACCATTCTCATTTCTGATTGTCTTTTCAATTTATCTGTCCTGATTTCATCGCTGATCCTTCCGATCGATTGTCTTTTCAGTTTCTCCTTATTGATCTTAAAATCTGATTGTCTTTTCCAATTTATTTCCCAGATGTAGCTTCAGATCTGTTTAAAATCTGATTGTCTTTTCCAGTTTATTTCTTGGATGTAGCTTCAGATCTGTTTAAAATCTGATTGTCTTTTCCAATTTATTTCCCAGATGTAGCTTCAGATCTGTTTAAAATCTGATTGTCTTTTCCAGTTTATTTCTTGGATGTAGCTTCAGATCTGTTTAAAATCTGATTGTCTTTTCCAGTTTATTTCCCTGATGTAGCTTCAAATCTGTTTAAAATCTAATTGTCTTTTCCAGTTTATTTCTCTGATGTAGCTTCGGATCTGTTTAAAATCTGATTGTCTACCACAAATGTCTAGTCTCAAAGTCTCCCGATAATTACCACAAATTACCATAGAGTCTGTCTCATATCATACATCATTCAAAAAAATATGTCAAAAATTTTTTTTTGCATTCAACACTTTTCTCATTATATTTTATTCACAGCATACCAATTGCATCTCAGGGCAAAATTTTGGGTTTTTGATATTTAACTATCTCCCACTGCGATAATATGAAGCTTGATCATCTTCATATCATCTGGTTGAAGATATTTAAATAGGCAACTATTGCACCCCAAATTTTACCTCCTTTATTTTACTCGCATTATATTTAAAATAAAAAAACAGTCATTCACTCACTGCATAGGCATCATATCGTCGTATTTAAATTGACCAAAAGTTAGTTTAAATTGATGTTTGCATCGTTTTTAGTTGTAAAATACCTGTTATGTTACTTCATGCATTTTTACCTCTTTCTCTGTTTATTGCATTGATTTTTAAATTATTTATATGTCGGTGATATCGATATTTCGATTTTATAAATAGACTGTTAAAAGCAATTCGATCCTGTGCGAAAATTAGCGGAGAAAATATTTCAAGTTTTCATTTTTTACTCACTGCTTTATGAATCTACGTGTCGCGTAGATCATGAAAATGTGTTCTCTCTAATTTTTCGATACAGTTTGAAGACTCGTATTTAATTGTAAGTATTTTAAAATCGGGTATTCTTTATTATCATTTTATTTTAATTTTAACCATTTCAATAATTTTTCTTTAATTTACAAAACTCGTAGTTTATTTTAATGTGTTCATTTTATTTTTTCGGATAATTTATTGTCCGAACTTTTATCATTTTTAACTATTTTAAGTGTCAAATTTTTATCTCAAAAAATCAAAACAAAAATATTTTTGGGCTTGTCATTTTTTACCCAACCCATTTTGTGTCCCATTTTATGTAGAGGGCATTTTAGGCATTTTAAAAAATTTTGTTTAACCTAATGTTGTAGTATATATATGTATGTTATAATTGAGACAGGGAGACAAAATTGGGACTGACCGAGAAATTTAAAACGGCTACAGAAAAAAAACAAAAACTAAAGTTATAAAAAATACACTTTCCTCATCCTCCCGGTGGGTGACCCATACTTCCGCGTCTCTCACTGCCAACCATCTCTTCCGTCAATCCCTGTTTCTCACCCAGCCGCTACTCCCTCTGTCACAAACCTCACAGCCGCCTCTGCTGCCATCTCATCACCACCGTTGCTCCATTTTGTCATCTCCCTCGCCGTATTCACTTAACCCCCACCGTACCATAACTACTTCTGTTTTCTCTCAGAACCCGTTTCCTTCAACCCTCTGTTTCCCTCGACAGTCTCCGCCGTGAAACCACCGTCGCTTTCCCTCACCGCCGCCCCCCTGTCACGCTGTTACTTTCCGTCGCCGTACACTCTTTCGTTTCAACCACCGAGAGCCTCCAAACTGCCGTAACCCACGCTCGCTGTCTACTTCCGTTCACAGCTGTCTCTCTTCGCCTTACATCCCCTGTCTCCGAATCCCTCTGCCTCAGCCTCTGTCCGAACAACAACATTTCCGTCACCAGATTCACTTCGAAGCATATAGTGACTTTCAGCTGCAAGTGGAACTCCCTCTCCTTCAAATACCCATTTGTGATTGGTAAGACCACTTGAATCAATCTGGTATGGATGGTTCTTTGTTTGAATCCGGATTTTCCAATTGAACTGTCATGTTTTGTTTTTCTGATTTTTGATTTCTGCAAAATATAGTTTGACAGTGTTCAGGTTCTGAATGGTTAGAGGGATATTGCTGTCTGTTAGTGTAAATGTTACATTCGGGTTTAATTTTTCTGAGATGACTTTATGTGGAGATTTGTGAAATAGCAAGCCTAACTGTTATGCCGCTGAATCTGTTATGTTGTTGTGTTTTTTTTGTTTAAATGTACAAGATGATTGTTATAGTTGCTATGGATATGTTTATGTTGAACTGTCAGTGTTTAAATTGGGCATTTTGAATCTGATATCTGTCACTACTATAGTTGTGTTTGGTTGTGTTCGAAGCTGTGACGAAAGATAAATACGTGCTGTTTAGTTTCAATGACGGTCTGATGTATACATCGCGATTATGCGCAAGATCTAGCCGAGAAACATATTGAAACACCGTGTATCTAGTTATTCTCTTTTTAAATTTTGAGTAGAGATTATGGTTGAATGATATTTTGAAGTGGTTTCGATGATGGCTTAACATTTATATCGCCTATTCGCGTAAGATTTAGCCGAGAAACTTTTAATATATTGTATTTTTAATTTCGATTGAATTTTGTGAGTAAAGTTATATTTTGATAGTTTCGATGATGGTTTAGTATCGATGATGTGTTTATCCGCGTCTAATACAACCGAGAAAACTAAGGATACATATCGTTGCATTTCTTATTGTGTTGCGTTTCGAAATTTGAAATCAATTTGGTTTTGGAAACCGTATGGACACATACATTTGAAGTATTCGGTGTGGTTTATGCCGAGTAATTAATAAGAGGATTCCATGTCGGTTTTCGATGATGGTTCAAATATCTATGTCGCGTTTATTCGCGTAAGATGTGACCAAGAAACCATTTGAACATCCATGCTAATTTATTTTGCTTGAACTTTGGACGATGATTCTATTTTAGTTTCGATGAAGGTGACGATAACGACGCATTTATTCGCGTATACATCTGACCGAGAAGCTATTGTTTGCAACATATTGTTTCTTTTGTTTGAGTTTAAGCGAGAAAATAGTTTTATCTCAAGTAAAATCAATTGATTTATGGCTGCCCCGAGTTTAATGGTATAGCTTGATTCGGAATCCATCTTTGCCAATGGTTTGTATAAGACATTTTGATTTATAGAAGCATTTTTGCAATACTAAATCGGAATGTTGGTGTATGAAGGTTACTTCTTTGTCTTTTTGTTTGTATTTATGCACCTTTTGGTTGAAGTTCGGAGAATTTTTATACACATGAAGTGGCTGCCCGAGTTTGATTTGTTTAATTTGTAGCTCACTTTGAATTCGGTTTACCATGTCATGAATTTGAATCGGATAAGAGTTTGAATTCTTAATTCTTGTTTCATTTGTGAATTGTTAATCTTTAATAGTCATCGTGTTTACTTGATATTGCACGATTTAGAATGATAAATACTATGTTTAGTGAGTTATGATATAAACCTTTGCTTTTTGAGTTGTTTATGTAAATGATACAAGTTTCATTCAATTTTATGATCTTGTTTACTAACCATTTTCCGAATTATTGCAATTTCATTTTTATTTTAACCCACTCATGCTACTAATATATTTGCTATTTGTGTAGACATCCGAGGATTGATCGGAACATACAATTTCTTTTAGCATACCTACACTTTTATCATTAGCATTTTAAGATTTATATTAGTACTTTTATTTAATATTTAATAATGTACATACAATATACTTGCATTTTTATTTTATTTTATATTTTATACTGTAAATTTAATTATACATATTATTTTTATTATTATACTTAGTATTGTAAATATACATATTATATTTATTTCTTATATTTAGTATTATATATACTATATACATAATATTTTTATTGCTTTATCCATTCATCGGTAAATAAATTCGAATTATGCTGTAATATAGTAGTTGCATGTCTTAGATTTAATTTCATAAATTTATTCTAAAGTTAACTAATCTAATAAAATACAATAGTTAATTAATATTTAAGTTTTACCGCATTTAGTTTCTGTTTGTATGCTTCTATTCTAATTAATTTACCGTTTTCTTTTTAATTTCAATTCATCCCCATTCGGAAAAATGTATCCCAATTCCATTGTTGCATTGTAATTAATTTATCGTTTTTTTTATTTTTCAGTTTAATCCCCATTTATAATTCATGTATCCCTCTCCCAAAAACAAATCTTGTAATAATTTAGTGCACATTTATTTTATTTTTATTTAACTGTCACTTACACAAAACCCAAAAAATCTTTTTTTAAACTAATATTTGTAAATCATTTTTGAACCCGTAAGTCGACAAAGCTACGAAGCGTCGCGATGACCACACATGCACACATGTACGCTTGATCCTGGGCCTTCTTACAGTGAGCCTATTTCGATTAATTGTTCCAATTAGTCGTCTTAGTAGACTAGCCCACTTTGCTAGTACACATGTAATTTAATTATTTTATACTTAGGTTGGCCACCTTGTATGGGCTTTGTCGATTTTACTTGTGATTTACAATTATCTCAACCTATTCTTTCTCCATTCACCAAGTACTTCAAACCTCGATCCAACGTCGAGTTATTTTCAAAAATGAATTTCTACAAAAAAGAACACTTGGATAAGATTTGTTTTAATGGTTAGAGGTTAGCCCAACGATTAAAACAAATCGAAGTTTCTAATTGATTAGAGGGTAACCCAATAAATTGAGAAACTTCAAATCCATGTTCTAAAATAAAAAAACATGGTGCTATGGTATTTAATTGAATCGTTAGAGGATATCCCGACGATTTAATTAAAATGTAAAGTATTTGGGCCATTAGAGGGTAACCCAATGACTTAAATACTTTATTCCATACACTTAATAAAAGTGAACTTTGTTTCACCTCACTCTTTTCATAATAAAGATTTTGGATGAGAGATGATCGGTTGACCTCAATCACCAATCTCGAGTATTGAATCGTTAGAGGATATCCCAACGTTTTGGTACTTGTCATCCACAATTTAAAATCAATTCCAACTCACTCAAACTTCTTTTGTGCGCTCCAAGCACCATTTACTTTTAAACCCCTTTTCAAGATTAGACATGATTCATTTATAATTGAGATGTTTCTTCCTCTATTCCCAAGGTTTTCGACTTCTCCACTTGAGTACTAGAGGTGTTCTCAAACCCTCCCTCATGTTGGTGCGTAGTCCTTTATTCTTTATCACACCTTGTGGACGTTAGACGAGTCCTCTCCTTTAAAATGACGACTTGTCTTTTCATTTAAAATCAATCAACAAACAATCATTTTCTAGAGGAACTACGGAGTTTTGACTTTCCCATTGCACGAGGGAGTACGTAGGCACGCGGTTTCAAAACCGTGTCAAACTCAAAAATAATAAAAACATTTCTTCTCCCTATCTTTCTTCTTTTCTAAACTTAGAAGATCGTAAAAATTTTCACACTAACACACAACCACACTTTGAACTAAATGGGTACCATCGAGTACGATGGATGTAAGGGGTGCTAATACCTTCCCCTTGCATAACCAACTCCCGAACCTATATCTCTTAATTTCGTAGACTGTCTTATCCTTTTCTTTTGTGGGTTTTATCTATATTTTCCCGTTCTTTTTAGAACAAATAAAAATTAGGTGGCGATTTCACCGTTTTCGAAAATTTAAATAATTTTTGAAAAAAAATCGAGTTGCTTCACAAGGCTTTGTTGTGTTTCTTTCCGGCAGGAGTCAAATCGGCATCAGAGAAGCCTAGGCCGTTGTTGGCAGCCAGGCTAGCAATACAAACTTCGAACTGGTCGGTGGTAGTGTCTTGCGGCACATGAGCATTCTTCAGAAACTTCACCAAGGCATTAGCATGAGCCTCGGAGCACAAGAGCAAAGCTAGCATGGAAATCTTGGACGGAGTCTGCCCCAATTGTTCCACAACATTGTAGTCACTTTTCTTGATGATCTTCAGAATTTCCTCCATTTCTTGTTTGGAGGTGTCTTCAGTAACTTCCTTTGGTACTTGGTTGGCGGGATGAGTCACTGGTTCTTTCCTCTAGTGGGGATATTGATTGAGTATGGAATGCATGGAGTCGCAGTGTCTTTTGGAGGAGAGATATCTGGAGAGAATACCCTTCCGGTTCTGGTCACCTTACTGGATCCGGTGATGTTGTCGATGTCAGGAATAGAAGCTCCAATGGTAAGATCTTCAATGGTCAGAGGATCTTGCTTGACACCATGATAGTAAACGTCAGCTCCATAGTTCCAAGGGATAACTTTGTCAGAGGAATATGGAACTGGTCTTGGAGAAGTGATAATGAGAGGTGCCATTCTAGGCACAGAATCAGCAGAGGAAATCCTTATGACATTAACATCAGCATAGTCTTCAGGGAAATCGTCACCCCATCCGGTCGCCTTAACATCTTCAATAGGAATCTTGTAGTTCTCAGGAATAGTGTACTTCACCATGTAATCATACTTTCCACTTGGCTGCCCCAAGGTATCCCACACAGATGGCACAGTTTCGTTCGCATTGTCGATCTTCAACTTAGACATTTCTTCACACAACTTCTGCACAGGTGGTTTCAGAAATAGTATCTCACGGTTGTCCATCATGCACTGAACACGTCTTCTCAACCAAGCACAACCATCGGTAGCGAGAGGGCACCAACGACAATTCTCTGGGCATCCTGGATTGACACCGGCTTGCAACAAATTCTTCTTAACAGTCATCAGAGGAAAGGTCAAGTCATCTATGTTGAAAACATAAGTATCGTCACCAACGGCATTGGAACTCTTGTCATGGTTAGGCATAGGCGCATTGATCACATTCGGAGTCTCAACAGGAGGATCAAATTCAATGCTTAGCTTGATCATATCTTGAATCTTGTTCTTGAGCCCAACAATTGTCGATGTCGTGCCCTGGGCTGTTGGAATGGTAAGCACACTTAGCATTAGGATTGTATCTCGGGGAGGAAGTGTTGACATTCTGAGGAGGATCCCTCAAGGTTATCACTGCATTCAACATGTGTTGCAAGGCTTGCGACAAAGGCATGTTGATCTTTAAATGTCTTCGTGGCGCGTTAAGTTCTGGCGTTGTCTCGAGGTTGTCTTGATGTAGGATTGGAGATCAACCGCCCCCAGTTAGCGGTCGGTCTTGGCTCGGCTTTTCGACCATACGGCATTGGCTTCTTTCTTACCAAAAGATCTCTTGTAGCATTCGAAGATGTCTCTACATGAATCTTCCCACTCTTGATACCGCTTCAATGCGCTGCTTTGTCAATATCAACTCGGTGAATCCGGATGAAAATTTCCAATCGGATGATTGAAGAACGGGCTGTCGGTGTCCCATAAACATATCAACCAACTCCCTATTGGACAAGGGTGGTTGAACTACTGCTAGATCTCACTTAGCATACTCCTTGAACTTCTCACGACCCATAGACATGCTTTGTAGTTGCATGCGAGTGGGTGTCAATTGACATTGTACTCATCATGCAGAAAGCATCACTAAGTCACTCCAATACGGATACGGTCATTCTCTGGTGATAGTACCATTCCAAGCGGGTTCGGACAAACTCTCTTGAAAATAGTGCATCCACAACTTTCATCATCGGTGTGGGGATTGATCTTACGGACATAGGACTTCAAATGCGACTTAGGGCAAGACATGCCATCATACTTAGCAAAAGAACTTTGAATTTGGGAGGAATCACAACACGGGAACAAGACTCGGATCATCAAAGTTCGGCCGGACATTTTCAAGTTTTCCACAGCATTGAGACGGTCTTGAGTTGCTTGTACTTGTCATCTTCATCAGTGTTGGCTATAATCGAATGATCCTCTCCTCCTTTCTTTGGCTCACGCTGCTCACCTTCATCACCCTTGGTACTCCCTCGGTATGGACACTTCCTTGAGAGAGCTCGATCTGGTGACCACCTTAGGACCCCTTTGAAGCGTCTACCCATGTTGAGGAGACCAACAACCTTCTTCTTCTTGTTGATGAGCTTCTTCAAATCTTCTTGGCCTTGGGCCAAGTTGGTGAACATCTCTGGCCGGGCATTCGAGCACGGAGATCTTTGGATCTGTTCAAGAGCCATTTACGCTAAAATAAATAGCGAGCAAATGAGAAAACCAATCTCAATGTACAGTGATGCAATGTTATGCTATGCTATGCGATGTTTATGCGAATGCAATGCAATGTTTTCAAGGACCCTAGAGATTTAAATTTGTTAAACAAGCAATGAGCAAACATTTATTAGTACTTTTTCATTATTCTTTTTCTTTTTAAGTACAAGAGATAGTTCGAAATAATAAAAGAAAACATAAACATCCTAAAGCTCTAAGTCTCCCATGGGCGCTTCCTCTTGGTGCCGATGTAGGCGTTGATGTTTCGCTCCTCGTGAAGTAGCTTGGTCAACTCTAACACTTTCTTCTCACTTGCATAGCACTGAGCTTCAAAGGTATCCCTTTCTTCTTTTAGTTGAATCCAGGATCGCTTCAAATCTTCAAAATCAGTAGGCATGTCAGGATGGAGAACAGCATAGGGTACGTCACCTATAGCGACAGGTTCCATAATTACTGGTAAAACAGGCGTGAATGGCATCATGAGGTTTTGAGCTCGAGCTCGCACCCATTTGAGGTAGGGTTCCCAAGGAATAGAGTTCGGGTGCCCCAAAGTCTTGGTATCAGTCTTCTTTACCATGCCCCAAGCGTGTATGAACCTTCGTCGGTAATTCTGGAGATCGTGATTGTAATCGAACACAATATCTTGGAGAAGCATGTCATGTGGACCATCTCTTCGAGCAAAACCAAACTGACGTAGAGCTAAAGAAGGGTTGTAAGTAATACCTCCCCTTATACCAAGTAGTGGTACATTAGGGAATTCTCCACAACGCTCAATGAAGGTGAAGTCTTTTTGAGAGAAAAGATTCCAACGGATATCTGAATGAGAGAGTGACATCAATCTTTGAGACCATCTCAACCTTTGTTCATTCTTCAAAACTGATGGAGGAAGGTGCGAAATAAACCACCTTGAAAGTATCGGTATACAACACATGAGAGTTCCTTGTCGCTTAGTAGTACGAGTGTGGAGAGAATGTAGGATGTCTCCAAGTAAAGTAGGCACAGGATTGCGGGTAAGGAACAACTTGATGGCATTGATATCGATGAATTGATCCGAGTTAGGAAATAGAACCAAACCATAGATTAGCAAGGCCACAATATCTTCAAATGCATGGAAACTCATAACTTTGAGGAATTCTCGGGCCTTCTTAATTAAGAACTTAGAAAGTAAACCCTTAACTCCGCTTCTTGTTTCCCAATTGGCTTCAATGTCTGAGCGCTTAAGATGTAAAGCTGATGCAATGTCTTCGTACTTAGGAACCTTTTCTAGACCGGTGAATGGAATTTGGTCAAGAATAGGTATCCCAGTAACAGAGAACTCTTCTAAGGTAGGAACCAACGATAATCTGGGAATGTAAAACAATGGTGTTTCGGATCAAAGCTGGAATAGGACATGCATCATATCTTCTTCAAAACCGGAGATAACCAAATCAAGTAGATAACCATGTCTTTTGATGAACTGAGCATGGTCGGAATTTCAAACCAATTCTTTGAGTTGAGAAGGATACCCATGAAGTTGATTCGGATAGTCTTTCTAGAAGCCATAATCCTACAAAGCAGAGCAAAGATAAATCCCTAGGTCCTTGAAATAGTTAGAAATGATATGCAATGCGAATGATGTCATGATGTCATGTTTAGCACACAAACAATTCACACAATGAGCCTAGGTTTAAGGCTTGCAAGAGGTATAGGTGATTACCCACCAAAAGTTTGAGTTGGTTCATCTGTCCTATAATAGTAACGGGTTCTTGGAATCTCATATCATAGATCTTTCTCGTAGGCGCTTATTTCAATCGACGGCCAAGTGGTCGATCGAAAATGTCCCAAAGTCGAATCTCAATGGCGTAGCATCGAGTATCAACCAACCTCGGTCTACACCAAAGCCGGCCATCTCACTACCTTCTAATGGCCAAGATGGGTCAATTAAGGTTCTAAAAGTTTAGTTAGCGCTTGATGACACCACGCAGAAGCCAAATACTATCTTCAACTTGGGAATGAAGAGTATCGGGACAACCAAAGTGTCACGCTAACGTAGCCATCATGTTGACCGCGTAGTTATACGTCTAGCGGTCGCAATGATCTAATGCTACTAACCTAAAAGGAAACCCGGATCCGGGTGTAGGATCCCCCAACAATATAATACCCAAGCAACCCTTAAAGATAAAGCATACAAGTCAAACAAAAAGCAATAAAGGTTATCTAGAAATCCCTAAGGCAATTCTCTCTTTTAAGGGTACCTCCCCAGCAGAGTCGCCAGTTCTATAACACGGTGAACTGACTTTGTAGGATTTTTTGTATCCAAATGTGCGGATAGCAAGAGTCGCCACCGACTTTTATTTTTATCCAATTAAGGGAAGGTAAAAGTACAGAAAAAGACCTTCGTTTAGATTCTGAGTTCGGGAGAATGGTTATGAAAAGGGAAGGTATTAGCACCCCTTTCCATCCGTAGTTATCTACGGGCTCTTAGTTGCTCTAGATCACTTTTTAAAATTGCTTTATGTGTGTTTGACAAAGATGTTTTGAAAAAAGGCATTTCGCTTTGACTTTGTAATGACTCATGTGGGAGTGTATACAAAGTGTTCGGAAATGTTTTGTTTTGAAAAAATTTGAACTTTGAAAAAAGTGTGTGGTGTGAAAAGCACTTGGTTTAGAGCAAGCAACTAAAAGACTTATTTACCCACTCGAATTGGTCGTTTGTTGTACTTCTACATTCCTTTAGAATAGCGCTAGCCATACCATTAGTTAGTAGGTAGCTCCATTCGTTGGATGTAAGCGGGACATTCGAAGGACATCGGATGGTCATAGAAGGCAACTTGTAGGAAGTATCCTAGCACATTCGAAGGACTATCATCATTTTCGTAGGCGACAATCGAGGGTCAAGATCATGTATTCGGAGGCGACATCGTGGGTCTTATGATCTTTGTATCGAAGGGACTATGATGATTTGTTTTGAAAACAGGTGCTAGAATACCTCTACGTTCGAGGGACTTGACCATTTTGGAATTCATAAGGCATCGAGAGAGAATTACCCTAAGGGGTGCGTGTGTGAAGAAGTGTGTTGAATTCAGAATATATTATCTTGAAGATTAGTGTGAGCTATGTCCAATTATTATCTTGCCATACACGCCTAGTTACTAGCAATTGATAAAGGTGCGGAAAGTAAAATGCGGAATGTAAAGTGCAAAAAGATAAACCTACGCTATTACATGGCTTTGGGGCAGATACATAATTTAAAATGCGGAAAATAAAACCCTAGATTAAACTATTACAACCCATGAACAATTACATTATTGGAAAAATAGAATGATAAAAAAGAAAACGTCCGAATCGGATCAACCTGTGAAAGAATAAGAAAATCGGAAAATGCAATATGAATCGAACAAGAGAAAAATGTTAGGAAAATGCAAATTTTAATATGAGAAAATTAATACATGCTGGAAATAAGATAAATAAATTAAAATAATTTTTTGGGATTTTTTGGAAAAGATTTAATAATTAAAATGCAATTAATAATGATTTAAAAAAATAAAAATAAAATAAATATGCATGCAAAATTATATTTTAAATTTATTAAATTAAATAAACATTTTTATGAAAATAATGTAAAAAGAAAAAATGTTTTTGGTAATTTTTTAATGCAAAAATAAAATCATGAAAAGAATTAAAACAATGCAAAATATTAAAATATAATAAAATATGAAAAAAATTTGAGTTTTGGAAAAGAAAAAAACGGTCCGATGAGGATCGAACTCGTGAGGAGAGTATCCATGAACAATCACGCCTTAACCAACTGAGCCATGTGTGCTTCTTTGTTTGGAAGCGGAACGATTTGAAAATAACACGCGTCATCCGCTTCTCCGCTCGCCATCAGTCATCTTCAACCTTTTGAATTTTTGAAAGATAGCGTCGGCTTTGGTTCGGCCTCTGGACCCGCAAAATCAAAATGCGGTATACATAATATAAATTATATCTAAGACCATGGATCGATTCCTCGGGTCATTCGAATGCAATGGTACAGTCTTGTTGTCCAATTTTCCATTTAAGCAAAGCCCTAAATCGAGCTCGGGAACCCTAGCTATGGTATATCACGATTGAGCCATGGAAACACGATTGGCTTACCGGATCGCTTGCAAACTTGATTCTAAGCATGAACAAACAATCAAAAGCATTAATAATGCATGAATGATGAAAATCAATTTTGAATGAAACTTGACAAACCGAAATCGTGTTTGATGAATTCTTGATGATTTTGAATGATGTAAGAGTCGGATCGACTCGAACAACCCAAGGAATGCAATGGAATCCTCAAAAGCAATTGAAAGTGGTGGATCGATGGCTAGTAGCTTGTAAGTCACGGATTTCTTGAATTAGGTTAGGGTTCTTGGAGCAATTTTTCGTTCTCTCTTGATAGGTATGCATCAAGTATATATCTTTGGATGGATTTGGGGTTGAATTTGGAAAGAATTAATCAATATTCAATGGAAATCAAATTTGATATTCTCATGAAATCAAATTTTCAAATTTTGTCCAATTTCAATCCAATCTTGCCAAATTTGATCTAATTTGAAATTGCTGGCATTTATGGGTTGATTGGATCACAAGAAAGCAATAAAAATCAATCTTCAATTAATTTTGATTTTATAATTTATTTTAAGATTTAATTTGCATTTAAATGAATAAATTACAAATTAAATAGAAAAATAAATCAAAAATTCGTGGCATTGGCTTGGACATTCCTAATTGCATGAGGAACAAGTTAGGATGAAGAAAAAGTAGGCCCATTTGCAAAAGATTTGATTTTTGAAGTATCTCTCTTGTGCATTCTTCCAAAATTGCCCAACTTGTGAATGGTGTAATTTGCTCAATTTTCCACATTTTTGAGTGTTCTTGGACTTTTTGGAAAGCTCTAAGAGTCCTCTAAACAATGTCTTTGGTCTCATCTCAATTGGAGTTACCATGCTCAATATATATTCAAAACAAAAAGTTGACTTTTGTTGACTTTGAAAATGACTGTAATGTTTTGAGCTATACCTCTCAAATGAAGCATTTTTTGGACATTCTTGTGAGACATGAAGTTGTAGATAATTGAATTTCCTTCAAAATGAGCTTTGGTGGTAAAATTTCTGAGAAAGTATGAAAGAGTTATGATCAGTCAAAGTTCAGTTGACTTTTCACCTAGAAACCCTAATTTAGAAAGTTTGACTTTTGAGCAAATCTTGAGTTTTCTTGATGAATCATGATCAACCCTTGATCAAATGATGAATGTTACTTCAAAATGAAGGTGTTGACCAAAAATCAGAAGTTTTGACTGTATGTTGACCACAATTGACTTTTGTCCAATACACGATTTTCAACCATCGAGCAATTATGAGGAAACTTGTGAAGCTTGAAACTTGACATGGAGAATCTTTGAAGCATATGGGGAGGCCTGAAGGCCATGGGAGATGTTGGAAATCCATCTTGACTTGAGAGATACCAAACCCTAGTTTGGGTTGATTGTCTAGGAGAGAGTTTGTCTGATCAACTCTTGAGGAATCCTTGAGCATAGATGTATGAAATCTCTTGAGTAGATGGAGGGCAAATTTTGGGGTATGACAGCAAGCAAACAACCAACTGAGCCAAACGCGCTGAGTGTTAGTGGATTATCACACGTGTAGACATGATATTGGAAAGTTTGAAAATTTAAAAATGAAGAACACCAAGAACACGCGCGTATTCTGGGTTCATGGTTTTGATTTTCAGTTTGCCAAACTCGATCCAAAATCTTCGTTTCTCCATGAAATTGAGTGATGTAAAGATCAATCTTGCCCGATTTTGAACAACGAATACGATGGCGTTTGTTAATTTCATTTATTTTCAGTTAATCATGTTTGAATTTCTGGGAATTCGAAGAACCCTAGAAACTGAGAAATCAAATTAAATGACTTGTGGTTGATGATTCTTTGATTTTTTTGAGGGTTATCACTCGTTATTAGTGCAGAAAACAAATGGCCGTGAGTTTTTTCCAATTGAATCAAAGAATTATGAGATCACAGTTCATGTTCATACCTGGAAAAGTGAAGATCGAAATTGATGCTAGAGTGTTTCCAGTGGTTGTTTCTTGATCACTTAAGCTTCATCGGCACGTATGGATGCTGTGAGGATAGCTGGCTTGCTTTGAGCTTGCTCAATCTCCACTCAAGTCAACTGCGATCACAACAGAACTCGAAATTGATGTTAATGGAGTTACAGATTGTTGTGATTGATCTACATCATGTCTATGATGTATATGGATCGTGTTTGAATCATTAGAACAACAATTGATCAAGCCAAACTGGAAATTCGAATTATAAGGCAGTTTTGAAAAAATGAAAAGTGAAAACTGATTTTAAGCTTAGTTCATGTTGATTTTAAGCTTGGAACAAGTTTAATTATGATCATGGAACATGTTGGACACCAAATTTCACCATGTTTCCATTGAATTTTGAAAGTTGCAAGTTTTCTCAAAATAGTTATGTTACTTGATTTTGAAGAAAAAAAGTGTGAAGCATAACTTTGCAATGTTTTTGGTGTTGATTTCTCTTGAAATGGTGAGCTATTTATAGGCAAACAAGCTCTGCAAAATTAGGCAAGAGTACAAGCCAATTGGATATTCAAGGTTAACTTAAGGGGCAAGAATGGTTTTTTACCAAAAAAGGAAACTTCCTTTTTTTCACCATGTGCTATATTTTTGCATTTTGATCCAATCTTCAATTATATCGTCTAGGCTGATATTTATCAGTTTGATCATCCACTTGGCAAGGCTAGAAAGCTTCTAGATGAAGAAACACAAAAATGACCTATAATTTGATGTTTGAATTTTGAAAAATCAAGTTTCATGGAGCCTTATGTTTCAATTTCAAAGACATAGCTAGCCTCCATGGATTTGATAGTTCTTGGACATTTTGGAAAGATTTTTCCACAAGCTACAACTTTCATGTTTTGAGTTTTTTCAAATTCCAATTGGAACTAGGTGAAAAAATGGCTTGAAGTTTGGAAAAAATGAGAAATTTCAACACTTAGAAATTTTTCTAAGTGTGAAAACTTTTGACTTTTTGTTGACTTTTCCAAATTCTTGATTTTTTATGATCATGATGGATCATGTGAAGTATTTTGATGATGGAAAAAGTTTTGTTTTGAAAAATTTGACCAAAAGTCAAAGTTTGACTTTTCTGTGCAGATGAAATTTCATCAGATGTTTGATTGGTGATAAAGTCGTGAACTTACGTGATGTTTTGAATCCGAAATTAGGTCAAGATGTTGTATCTAAGATATAATGACCAATCTCTATCCAAAAAGTCATTTCTTGCTCAAAAGTCGGAGAATACTCATGCCCGATCAAAACCTAATTGGTCGATCCTTGATTGATCAGTGTAAGAAATGAGTATCGATGATCGGTGATGATTTGATCAAGATAGATCAAATGAGGTGAGAAAAACTTAAACCCTAATTAATTGTCTCTTGAATCAGATGAAAATCTGATGAAACCCTAATTTTGACCTGTGACTGCTACACCCGATTAATGATGTCTGAACTATTAGTTATGCAATGATGCAAATGTAAGGTGGTATATTAGGTCAAAAATTGGGGTATGACAGATGCCCCTATTTAAGTTTCTTTAACCTGAGATATGAAGATGAATATCTTCGTTTTGATAGGTGTAAAGAGACTTAAATATCGAATCTAAATTTTGGACCTAAGATACCAAAAAATGCGGATGATGCAAAATGATTGCAAAAAGTTTCACCCAAAGGATATCAAAGAAATGACACAGTGAAGAGAAATTTGTGAATATGTCCCTGTTGGGGAAAGATTGATTCACAGAAAATGTGATCATCTGTTTCGTTTTGGGAAACAAAAAGATTACCTTACATCGACTTTGTGACAATGTTTAAGGTAAATGGAAATGATATTACCAATTATCAGCCTTGTGATATAGTATGGTAATGAATTCTGAAGATGTTACCAATTATCATTAAAGTGATAACTATAACAAGGTAAATCTTGAGAAATGAGTTGTTGCGTATTGACTTTGTGAATAATGACATGTTCTATCCGAGAATGAGCGAGAGAAGAAGTTAATCAAGACATTGTTCCCAACGAGGATAATCTCGGTGGAGAATATGATAGAGAAGAAAATGCATTTCTCTGTTTGGGGACTTTGCCGGGGAAAAAGGAAGACATATCCTTTCTGTTTGGGAATACTCCGTTGGGGGAAAAAAGAAAAAGTATCTTTTCTGTTTGGAGATATTCTACTGGGAACAGACTTGTACTCGTATGAGTAAGCATGATTTATACCAGTGATTTGGAAGCAAACATTTTGAGAGATGCAAAAAATGCAATGAATGATGCTATTATGTATGAATGTCATGAATGTTATATGCATGCTAACAATACTTGACAAAGACACTAAAGGGATATTTGGAAAAGGACCGCGTCACAGTTCGAACAAATACTTGGTGAAAATTGCAGCAATGGTGCAGATATTCACTAATGAAGAATTTGAGTTGCATGTTTTACACTTTCCGAGAGAGGTATTTTATTGGCAACTCGATCGGGGATTCTTTTTGGATAAGAATACCGTCCTTTGATGATTTCGATGAGAGAGAAGGCTTTGGCGACTCAGGGATCGAAACACTCTTGGAGAAAGCAGTTGAAGTTATTTCCGTGTTCATAGTTTCAAAGGAGAATTTTGCTTTTGTTTCAAAATTTTGAAGTAAAAATTCATTTAAAACATTTTAGTTTCAAAAGTGATTTTCACAATAAAAGCGTTATTTTGCAAAACAGAATAAAGTAGGAATTGCAAACAAAAGGCACAAGGCTCAAATTTATTGAATAGAATGGTAATCAGCCAAAGGCGTGATTCCATGAACTATTTACAAAAGTTGGAAATGATAATTTATTGGGAAAAGGCTACATTGAAAGCAAATAACCACTACTATCCCTAACAACTTTGAATTCCAAATGTGCTTGTTGCTTCAGAAGAGTTGATTGAAGATCCGTTGATGGAAGATTCTTCATATGGACAAAATCTGGTGTGCGTTACTTTGTCGTTTTGTATCCTTGTTTTGCCTAGATCGCCTTTTCGGGTTTTCGATCTATCGGGATAATTCATTTATTGTCTCTAATTTTGCACGGATCGCCTTTTCGGTTTTCAATCCACGAGACGCTCTTTTTGCCTAAGCCGCCCTTTTGGGTTTTCGACTTAAAGTTCTTTTGTTTTATTAGACAAAGTATTTCTTGTTGCATCGGCATTCACGGGATGCGGGAGTTCATCACCGTCCATGGTTGTGAGAGTCATAGCACCGAGAAGCTTCTTTTGACGATGTATGGGCCTTCGTAATTAGGAGTCCATTTGCCCTAGAATCTGTTTGAAAAGACAGAATCTTTTTAAGCACAGTCGCCTTCTCGGAATTCAGGTCGGACCTTTTTGTCGAAAGCTTTCTTCATTCTTCTTTGATAGAGTTGTCCGTGACACGGAGGCGGTCGGCGCTTTTCTTCAATTAAGTTCAATTGGTCGTATCGCTTTGACACCATTCGGCCTCGGATAGCTTAGTTTCCATGAGAACTCTCATTGCGGGATCTCAACTTCTACGGAACCTTTGCTTCCATGCCGTATACTAGAGAAAAAGAGTTGCCCTGTTGAAGTGCGTCTTGAGGTATGATACCCATGCGAGCAAATGGCGACATTCGTGCCGTCTTTGTAAGTGATGACCATTTTGGATGATCTTTTGATGTTCTTGTTTTGCTTGCCGTTCATCTTTGGCGGTAAGGAGAGCGAGTTATGATGCTCAATCTTGAATTCCTCACAGTTCTTTCATCATTTTGTTGTTCAAGTTAGATCCATTGTCGTAATGATTTTACTTGGAATTCCATATCGGCAAATGAGGTTGTTCTTGATGAACCTCACAACCATTTGTCTTGTGGCGTTGGCGTGAATCTTGCTTGACCCATTTGGTGAAGTAATCAATAGCTACTAGAATGAGCGATGTCCGTTGGGCGCCTTTGGTTCAATCATTCCAATCATGTCGATGCCCCACATGGAGAAAGGCCACGGAGAGGAAGGCGTTGAGTAGAGTCGGTGGCACATGGATCTTATCTGCGTAGATCGGCACTTGTAACATCTCTTGACATGTTTGACAATCGATTCCATCGTTATCAATAGTATCCTGCTCTCAAGATTTTCTAGACATTGCATGCCCATTCGAATGGGTTCCAAAGGACCCTTCATGCACTTCATGGATGATTGTATCGCTTCACGTGCGTCGATGCATCGGCGAGAACCATGTCGAAGTTTCTTTTGTATAGAACATCTTCATTGAGGAAGAAATTCTGGAAAGCCTCCTTAGAGTTTTCTTATCCTTGTACGATGCCCAGTGGGTACTCTCGTGCTTGAAGGAAGCGTTTGATGTCGTGAAACCACGGCTTATCGTCGAAGGCTTACATTGCAAACACATATCTGGTCTTTCAAGGCGTCGATAATTCGGGCATATCATTCCAATCGTTGACTTTGAACATGGAAGATAGAGTAGCCAACGCCATCCGATTTTGCTCTCGGGGATATGATGCGGTTCTACTTTGTTGAAGAAAGTCAACAACGTCTTGCATAATCTCTATAAGGAATTAGACCAAGATGATGAGTTTCATACTTGTCTTTAATTTGATTGATCACAAGGTGAATCCCATATATATCAAGGATCTTGATCCTCAGTCGATGGCTTCTTGATACCCATGATGCATGCTTCATATTCTGCTATGTTGTTGGTGCAATCAAATAGCAATCTGGCGGAAAACGGGATATGAGAACCCAATTCCATTGCCAAAAACATTTACGGCTCCATCGAAGACTAGGCCCCATATGGATTACGGATCGGTCCTTCTCGTGTAGCGGTTCGTCACAATCTTTCATCTTTAAGTACATAACATCCTCGTCGGAAATCAAACTTGAGAGATTGGTATTCGTTGGCGGTGATAAGCCAGTGATCGCGAGAATGCTTCCTTTAACACGCGCGGTATTGGATGTCATATTCGGATAGTAGCATTTGCCATCGAGCAATTCTCCGGTTAAGCGGGCTTCAAAATATGTACTTGATAGGATCCATTTTGGATATTAACCAAGTCGTGTGATTGATCATGTATTGGCGAGGCGTTTTGAAGCCCATACCAAAGCGCATCATGTTTTCTCGAGCATGGAGTAAGAGTTTCACGATCTGTGAACTTCTTACTCGGATAGTAGATGGCATGCTCCTTCTTACGGTATCATCTGTTGTCCAATCGACCCATGGACTCTTCTAGTGCGGTAAGGTATATGATCAATGGTCTTCCTTCCTTTGGAGGGATCGGTATTGGTGGTTACGGCGGTATTCTTTGATCTTGTCAAATGCTCTTTGGCAATCTTACATCACACTACCTTTTGATCTTTGCGGAGAAGCTTGAATATCGGCCCACAGGTGGAAGTCATCTGAGAGATAAATCTGGAGATGTAATTCAACCGTCCGAGAAATCCTCTTACTTGCTTTTCCGTACGTGGCGTAGGCATTTCCTGAATAGCCTTGACTTTGTCGGGTCAACTTCAATTCCTCTTTGTTGACGATGAAACCTAGGAGTTTTCTGATCTTACCCCAAAGGTACATTTGTTAGGATTCGGTGATGAAACTTTCTTAGTCGTTGAAACAACTTTAAGAGATAGTCTATATGTTCCTCTTCAGTGTCAGACTTTGCTATCATGTCGTCCACGTAGACCTCGATCTCTTTGTGCATCATATCATGAAAGAGAGTAGTCATTGCCTTACGGTAAGTTTGCATTCTTTAATCAAATGGCATTACCTTGTAGCAAAAGTGCCCATGGCGTGATGAAGATGTCTTCTCCATGTCTTGGAGCCATTCGATCGATTATAACCGGAGAAACCATCCATGAAGGAAAAGACATTGAATTTGGCGGTACTATCCACTAGCATGTCGATATGGAAGTGGAAATCGTCTTTTGGACTAGCTTTGTTCGGATCTCGGTAGTCAACACACATTCGACCTTTCCATCTTTCTTGGATACGGTACTATGTTGGCTAGCCATTGAGGATACTCGAGTGACAAGGAAACCGTCGTGTTTTGGACTTCCTTTTAATTTTCTCGACCATTTCGGGATGAACTCTCCTCGATTGCTTAAGCGGACATTCGGTCTTAACGGCAAGTGATGCTCTACTATCTTTGGTATCCAAACCGGCATGTCTGGTAGGACCAAGCAAACACATCAACGTATTCTTTGAGAAGACTTATCGGTTTACCTTTGACACTGCTGTTGTGAAGCTCGATATTTATTTCTTTTGCATCTTTCGGAACCCAAGTTGATTGCTTCAGAGGTTCCTTGTGAGGTGAATGATCCTTTCCTCGTGCTTTAGCGATCTAGAAATTTCATCAGGATCTCTTCTTCAACTTCTTCTTGAATTCACAGAATTTCAAAGTTGAGAAAGAGTGTAGAGTTCTTGCTTTCAATGGATTTGTCCATTTGTTTAATCTGCATTTTTATTTATGTTTGATTAAAAAGTTTTATCATCATTTTTTTGAAAGTTAATGTGAAAGTGTTGCAGATTAATTTTTCATTATGATTTTCTTTTTTATGTTTTTTTTTTTATTATCATTTCCGAAAAAGGGTAAAAATGAAAATAAACACAGAGTGTGGAAACAAAACAACGCATTTTATTTATGTTTCACAATATGAGCAGGCCTAAAATACAAACTCATTTGTCTTAGGCAAGACAAAGAGAAATTATTAAAAGCTAAAACCTATAAAACATCTCTTCGCTTTGGGCGAAGCGAGAGTTCAAAACAAAAAGCAAAGATAAACTACTTAGAGCTATGCACATTAGTCCTAACTTGGTTTCCAATAGTGCGAACTCCTTGGAAGTCGAGGTACTCGGGTAATTTTCCGCTTGGTTTAACCCTTGAGTAAACTTTGATTCTTTGGTGAGGCTTTGAAGACTACGGGCGATGGCCTTTGCCTTTGGTCTTGCTAAGCGATCTTCTTGATTAACGGATCGGGAAGTATGAGAGATAGCCTTTGTACTTCTGTTGATCTTTGTGTTGAATCTGGGGATGTTCTTTCCGGTCTTGAGTGAAGAGACTCGTTGTCGACACTTTCCGCATCGTATCCGAATCATACTCTTGATCTTGATGATCATGTTGATGTAGTGGTAACGGGATCGGCTTGGTGAAATCCACGACGTGTTGAAGCGAGATCTTCATTTGGGACCTCGATCATTGATTAGCTTGAGAAGGCAGTATTCCTCTTACGATTGACTAGGGTAGTCAAAGTCATCACCCCATCCCATGGGTTGGATATCTTCGATCCGGATTTTCGAGCTTTACGCAGTATTTCACCATGTAGTCATATTTGCCACTTGGTTCTCCCAAGGTATCCCAAACTTAGGGGCGGATTTTCATGTTCTGCAGGACATGTCTTTGAATTGATCGATCGGTGCATATGATTCCTCTTGTGACACATACTGGCTATTCAAATAAGTGCTCCATTCTTGATTCAAATGGATCATCTTCATCCTCTTCAATGGTTACAACATTAACCTCTTGAGCAGGGTTTAAGAAACCTCCACTATGAAATACTTCCTTGATCGGGAAAGTGTTTCATCTTTCATTTTCTTTGGAGGATACGGTGTGAACCCAAGTCCGACTTCGTTTCATTCTTGGGTTTGATAACTTGTCCCCATCCTCGAGTATTGCCATCTTTCACCATTTGTGCCGCTTTATATGAAGAGATAGATGATCTGTTTTAGTAGATTCATCTTCTAACGGATTTTCGGGAGATGCGGCGCTTCAATGTCATTAGCGTTGATGAAGGAAAAGCGGATAGATGACTTTCAAGTAAAGCTTGTTCACCGATGGTCACCAACTTTCCATTTCTTGTGAATTTTAATTTACGATGGAGTAGTTACCTGCATCGTGGATCCAAGGTCTTCCTAGCAAGCAATGCGGTTGATCGTCCATGACTTGGAGCGTAATTTTGAAAGTGTGAGGGCGATTGTCATTGGGAGATCAACTTCCCAATAAGCGACTTTCTCGATCCATCAAGCTCTTACTATGATGTCGTTGAACTTCATTGGCGTTCCTTTGTAAGCTAAGCGGCGTCGTTTTGGCATTACGTTTAAAGGCGAACTGTATCCACCAATACATTGGATAGGGAATCGTGGCAAATCATCGAGATATGCAAGGCCAAGTTGTGATATTTCCTTCTTAGGAAGTTCTTCGTCACTAAAACTCGATTATTGCGGTGTTATGTTGGAGATGATCCTCCAAATTGGTGCGTAGTCACATCGTGATCCACATAAGCTGGTCTAGTACTCTCATCAAAGCTTCTCGGTGAGCTTGAGTTAAGGAGTAAAGGCGATTGAAATTTTGAAGGAGTGCATCAATTGGTCTACGACTCGATATTCGCTCTTCTTAATTAGTTTTGATCTCGTCAAAGTGCGAGTTGATGTTGGTTCCATCAGTAGAACCAATGTTTGTACAGGTTAACAATGGGAATCGTTGCGATTCTCTCGAGAATATGTTAACTTGGTTTTGTTTAACAACGGAGTGAAGGCGATTTTGGTGGCAATGGCGTGTACTTGTCCACTTGGCGTTACTCGTCCGATTACATTATATTGACATTAGTGGAAGTGTAGGCATGGGTTTCTCCTTCCATCCTCTATCAAGGTTGCATTGTCTTGGTAAGGAATTGCTCTAGTAGAAGCAGAGCAGGACCGGTGGGCAAATCACCAAAGGAGATGTTGGAATGTTGGAACCAGCATCGCGATCTCCACATGCTCGGGTATGTTGAAACAAGGGATCCAGCGTTTACTTGGGATTTTCGAGTTGATATACGAGACTAAAAGCTCATGCGGAAAATGCCCTACGGTATTTACGTCATGGTCATCTCGGTTTACGTAGATTTGTAAATCACCAATGTCTAACAAATCTTGAATATCTGCTCTTATGGTGGGACATCCATGGATATTCTTGGAGATATAGCAAGTGCATAATTATGCTTAGTGAAGGTACTCATTTCTTGTATGCTTCATGGAGATGCACCAAGTTTCCTTTGATTAAGTTTATCTGTGACAAGGTACTCGTATTCCTTAGCATTAGATTCTTGAGTGTCCACTATGTGGGAAGTGGATTGGCTTGCACATTCGGACTTGTGTTTACGAAGGAAAGAAGATTAGCCTTCACTAATCTACGTATACGCCTTGATGCTATGCAATGCTCAAGGTCATGGCGGTGCCCCTTGGTGAAAAGGCAAGACATGTCGACTTTGTACCACCATGGTAGTTTTCGGGACGGAGGTGGTAACCTTGTTTGTATTAGATTCCTTTCTATCGGTAGCGGTAAAGTTACGTACGCATGGGAATTGGGTTGAATTGAGTGACCGAGGCGACGGTTTTGGTTGAAGCTGAGCACATTGGCGAGGCGTTGAGTTTGTTGATTTTGTTGAAATTGCGGAGCAATTCACGGAGTTGTGTTGACGGAGGGTGCTATGGCAGCTACCGTTGTTGGATGACATTCTTACGTGGTTTCCTCGGGATACCATTCCTCGTCATGTTCTTTTTCTTTGGGAAGCTGGTTCCAACTTTCTTGGTATTACTAGAAGATCCTACTTCCTTGGTTAGGCGTCTGTCGAACCCTTCTTCTAGTCGCATTCCCATGCTTACCATTTCGTTGAAGTCTCGGGGCGCTAGCGATCATTCGCTCATAATAGAATGAGTTTAGAGTATTCAAGAATACCTTAGTCATCTCTTTCTCTTCCAAGGCGGGTTGACTTGGCGCAATTTCCCTCCATCGTTCGCATATTCCTTGAATGTCTCTCTTTCCTTTTGAGACATGGGCGGAGTTGATCCTATCGGAGCCATATCCAAGTTGAATTTGTATTGTTGTCTGAAGGCTTTACCTAAGTCGTTGAATGTTTGGATATTCGTCTTTGTCTAAACCCATGTACCACTTGATGCGGCACGGTGAGACTATCACAGAAGTAATGAATTAACGGTGATGATCCTCATTATGCGTAGACATTTTCCTAGCATACATTGTAAGATGACTCGAGGACAAGAATTCCTTTGTACTTTTCAAAATCCGGGATTTTGAATTTCGATATTTACACGAGGGACTAAGCGAGAGATCACAGGCGCTTTTCCCAAACAATTCTTTCCCTTGAATCGTTTTATCTCAATCGCAATTTGAGGAGTTGTTCACGGAGATTTTCCATTGAACCACGGCGTTCGTGCTATTTCGGAATGTGATGAACTTCTTCGTGCGTGGTAGCATGCACTACGGTGAGTTCAACATGATCGGTTGAGAAACCGACATTGTTACTTGTGGAAAAGTTATTCCACGTTGTGGAGTGAGCGTAGCGTTTTCTGCAAAGTAGGTATTTCAAGCGAGGTTGTTTGAGAAGTCGGTTGGCAAACTCAATGCCGAAGTTAAAGGCATTCCCATGGATAGCCCTACGGCATCTTTGAAAGGTGAACTCTTGATGCGACTGCGGAGTAGTAGTATCCTCTGAAGTTGCTATTTGGTTATATTTGCTCGATCTTGCTTGTTGACTTTCTTGTGGCGCGAGTTGACCAAAGATGTGAGTCTCCACTTCTTCTTGTAGCGTAGTTACCGTACTACGGAGTTCAACGTTTTCTTGCTCAAAATTCTCCATTACTTTTCTTCTTTTGATATGGTATCGTGCGTTCGAGTTGGTGCGGACGCGATCGAGAAACTCTAAGACGCGACTTGACAATTTTCTATCTGGAAAAGTGACGGTTCAAAGCGTGAATGATTAGACTCTAGATGGTAGACTTAAATGCAAAGTATGATGCATGAATATGATTGTAAAGAAAAGAAATTTCCAAAGAATTTACACTAAGCGAGATATTTCGGCAAATATTTGGATGGAAAACACAAATTTTATTGATTAATGAAGGAAGATTACAACAATTGTTTTTGTTGGAGCATTGCTCACACAAATGATAAAATAAATGATAAAATTACAAACTAAATTAAACTAATTAAACATCTTCGTCGGATGGCGATCAAAACTTGATGCGACTTGACGGATTTCCTTCCCATAGTGAGCTTTTAGTTTGGCTTTCGGCTTTTAGCTTGCTAATGACTCTCTTCCACTCGTTGGGAGCAGGCTTGCTGGTTGTCATTTCCTCGAGCTTTCTTTTCCTTTCCTTGACGTATTTCTGGATGGCGTTATCCTTCTAGCGAATCTTCTCATCTTTCTCCATGAGCCATTCATCACGGAAGTAGGCGTCTTTTCATGATCTTTGACTTGCTTCTTGAGCTTCTTATTCTCAAGGTTAGTCTTAAGGAACTTGCTTTCCAAAGCTTCTTTCTCAAACCTTATCTTGGTCAAGGCTTCTTGGTATTCTCCCACTTCAGGGAAAATTTGTTGATTTGAGCGGTAGAACATGGGATCCTCATAAGCGTAAGGCATTGAATTCCTTCGCTCTTTTCTTTATCCAAAGTGTAGGTTTCCATGGCTACACAATTATTTGCCTTACCTTTTCCTTTCTTTCGGATGTGATGCCAAGCTTTGATCATCCTAGCCTTGATCCTGGGAATCCTCTCCTTCATGATAGAAGTAGCTTTCTCTTGTAAAACCGGAGGTTTACGAATTGCGTATCCGAGTGACGTTTTGCTAGGAATGGGTTGTAGTTGATTCCTCCTTTCGTACCAATGAGAGTCGTTGGCAAATTCTCCACTCTCAATGATTTCCATCTCATTGTTTGCCAAGGTATACCAATGGATATCGTCGTTTGTTAGAGACATGAGTCTTACGGACCAATGCCACTCGTCTTTGTTTCGCGGAAGATAGGAGATTTAGGCGGTGTGAGACAATCCATTTGAAAAATAGAGGTACACAACACATGATAGTTCCGTCTCCTTGACGATTCCTATGATGAATAGAGCGTAAGTATCACCAAGGTGGGAGCAGGATTTCCAATCGAAAGATCCTTATGGCGTTGATGTCAACGAAATTTGGGACGTTGGGAAACAACACCAATCCATAGAGGAGTAAAGCTAAAATAGCTTCAAAGGCTACCATACTAACGAGAATTTGAGAGCCTTCTCCATTAGGAACTTTGAAGTTAGTCCTAAAAGTTTTCCTCTGGTAGTTAGGTTTTTGTCTATCTCAGATTTCTTTAAATGAGTCATTGTTGCAATGACTTGTGACTTAGGAATGGCTTCCAAACCATTGAAAGGCACTTTGTCTGATACTGAGATACCTAGGATATGCTCATACTCTTCCAAAGTAGGCATCAATTGATAATCAGGGAAAGTGAAGCAATGATAGGCGGATCGTAGAATTGAGCGAAGGTTTGAGAAGTCCTTCATCAACGTTAGCGTTCGGAAGAGTTAAAAGAGTTCCATAGCATTTTACGAAATCAGGATCTTCTACCAAGGATGCTAACTCTTTCAACTTTCCTACATCAGGAATTCTAAAACTGTATCTTTTGGTGAATCTTCCTCTGACGTCCATCACTCTAACCTAAAATATTTTACAAAGAAAAAATCTCTAAATTCTTTGGAAATGGAGAGAAAATGAAGTTTTTGTTTTTGAATGAATGAATGAATGCATGAATGCGTGAACATGGTTAGTAGTTATACACACGGTCAGCGTTGAAGTCACGAGCATGAAGCCAACGATAAGAATCAACGTGGTTAAGTTCTAAGGGCTTATTCATTTGTGAAAGCGGGTTCTACGATAATCTGAGCTCAACACTCCCCTTCAAAACATTATTGGATTTGTTGAATACTCGATGGTCCAATAATATTTTCAAGAAACTACTTTGATCGTAGTATCGCATGACAATTACTCTAGGCTTACACCGAATAATCTACTACTACATCCTAATGGCGGGATGGTTTATGTGTTCTGATCCACTCGACTTCTTAAGTTCCCTCAAAAATACGGCGTTTTCGCAATTACTTGCTAAACACAATACCCTCAAGACAACCTCCATTGCGCGGGAAATATTAACTTCGAAAGCATTGAACTGCTCACGTATTAATACCTCCACCTAGATCTTAAAAATGTTTCTTAAATCCGGGTTAGGATTTCTTTCCATCAAGTGAAATCGCGAAACACACAATAAAAAAAGATATATGCAAAATATGAAAAGCTTATCCCCTTTGTTTTCTTTTTGAAAACAAAAAAGCAGTGCTCTCGGGCGAGTACGTTTTCTTTTTGAAAAATCAAAGTCCGTACTCCCCAGAGTCGCCATTTTCTGTTCGTTAAAGGTGGCGCTTGAGGATGCGACGAGTTCGGATTCTGCATAACGATTTAAATCTTTTGATTTGTTTATAAAGATCCGAGCATCAAGCTTTATTATTTTCAACACAAGAAAGATGATTTAATGATTATGAAAAGGGAAAGTGAAATACCCTCAATTGATATTGGTATGCGTACTAGCGCAAACTAGACATAACGCATTGGGAGATTCAGTAAGGGGATTGTTATATAAAGGAATAGATGGAGCACCCTAAATATATGTAGTTATCTACAACTTTATATATGAATACGTTTGATATGTTTGTATGTTTTAGTTGCTATTTCTATGATTGGGAAAGTTTCTCCTTTGGGATTTTAAGAAACAGTAGATTATGTGGGATTCTAGTGTTTTGTTATTATTGTGCTCGCAAAGATCTGTGGATCTTCTGCATACATATCCCCTAGTGGGAATCAGAGCATTTGTAGCTCGGATCTACAGGGTTCTATGGTTTATTTGGTCTGAGGGAGATAGAAATTTGCTCGCCAAGGATGAGACCTTGTGCCTACGTATTCTCAAAGGGATGTTGAGAAAGTCAGAGCAATCGTAGTTCCCACTTATGCTAGTGGAAAGCAACGGGATGTTAGTAAGAGAGACAAATGTCATCTTAATGAAAAAATGTATCTAATCTATTTCATCACATACATTTTTGAAAAAAAAGTTTGATTGATAAACAATCTTTCGTCGTAAGTATTAGGTGTTTTGCTTGAGTGTACAAGCGTTACCACTTACATGTTTAAGAAAGATGTTTGAAAAAGATGATTGATTCTTTTAACTGTAAGTATTGGGTGCTTTGCTTGAGTGTACAAGCGTTACCACTTCATTAATAGACGTTTTGTTTGAAAAGAATTTAAAAGAGTTTGAAAAGTTTTGGTATGTGATGTGATAGATGAGATACTCCTTCCATAGAGATGATAGATGTCTAAATCTCAAGGAGAAATTGATTGGATTAAAGGGATGCTTTTAAGAAGCCCGTGGGTCCTTGTATTGTAAGCCCAAGAGGATGCATTCAGGGTCATCGAGGGTCATCGAGGTCCTTGTATAAAGCTCAAGAGGAAGCTATAGGGTGGGTGTTTTGGCTTGAAAGGATTTCACGAGAAACCATCCTTTTCGAATAAGAGCAATTTCAGGAAATTTTATTCATTGGGAATTTGAAAGTGATTTCAGGAAACCATCCTTCGAGGTTCTATCTTAAGCGGGTGATTCTTTGTATTGGAAGCCCAATAGGAGGTGTTAAGAGATTTCTGTCTCTTTCATTGTATGATGCCCGAGAAGGCTAAACTCAATGAGGAGTTCTTTTGAGCGAAGCCCAAGAGGAGGTGACTCAGGGAGTGTTGTCTTATCTGAAGCCTAAGCGGAGGCTAACTCGTGGGAGAGTTTCTTTGTACAAAGCCCAAGAGGGTGACCCATTTGGGGATAAGTTATCTTGTATGAAGCCCAAGCGGAGGCTAAACTCAATGGTGATGAGTTGTCTTGTATGAAGCCCGAGGCTAAACTTGGAAACCTATTGATTAGTCTAATTATTATGTTATTTATTAGGCAGTTTGTATAAACAAGTGTGTGTGATATGTATTCACAGGAGTTTATGAAGGAAATATAAACAATGCATGATGTTTATTTACGAGTTTATGAAATATAAACAAGTGTACGTGAAACGAACGTTTAAAACAGCGTAACTTGATTATTCACAAGTTTGAGCGTACGAGGAAATGATTATGTACGAGCGAGTTTTTATACAAAGATGGATGTACATAGGAGGTTGGGACTTACACGTAGGGAGGCCCATTGATTTGAAAGTAGTTTCACAGGAATAATGCTCCTTTCAATACCAATGGCATTTAGTGTAAAATGTAGATGAAACAAAATGATTGATCAAAGTTTATTTGTAAAAGTATTTTCAAAGAGTATATATTATATACGGATAAAAGGTTTTGAAAAAGAAGTATCGTGTTATGTAGATAAAAGTTGTATGTGTTTGGAAAGTTTTGATATGTACAAAGAAATATTGTGTACATAAAAGAATGTTATGGGACTTACACGTAAGGAGGCCCATTGATTTGAAAGTAGTTTCACAGGGAATAATGCTCCTTTCAATACCAATGGTATCGGTGTATAAACAAACGAATGAAAACAAACGAAAGAAATTTGTTTTATGTTTGAATATTAACAATGATAATTTGAGTATTTACAAGTAAAACTAAATATGTACATAAAGTTGGGACTTACACCATAAGGGTGGCCCATGATCGAGAAATTCGAGAAAGAACGAATTTGTTTTATCGTTTTAAATCGGATTGATCATGGTAAAAGATGCAAGTTTGATGAAATGTTTTGAAAAATGATTTGAAAATGTTTTGAAATGTTAAGTTCATTTATGAGAAGTTTTGAAAAAAATCGGAAGTCGAAAACTTGAAAAATTCACCTTTTAAGGAGGTTTGAAAAGTGTTCAAAACGTCGTTTTCGGCTCGATTAAAATTTAATCAGATGAAAGTTTTTTCTGAAAATTTTTGCATTATCACAAAATAGATGTATTTATTGGCAAGTGTTTAAAAAATCATCTCAAAATGAGAAGTTTTGATTGGTCAAAAAAATTGTGAAAGTTTGATAAAAAAATATGAAAAATTGACAAGTTTGTAAAAAATTTGGTCTTGCTGGGTTTTGAACCCATGACCTTGAGGTGGGGCACGTGTCACAGAGCCTTAAGAGCAAGCAAGCAACCAACTGAGCCAAACGCGCTGAGTGTTAGTGGATTATCACACGTGTAGACATGATATTGGAAAGTTTGAAAATTTAAAAATGAAGAACACCAAGAACACGCGCGTATTCTGGGTTCATGGTTTTGATTTTCAGTTTGCCAAACTCGATCCAAAATCTTCGTTTCTCCATGAAATTGAGTGATGTAAAGATCAATCTTGCCCGATTTTGAACAACGAATACGATGGCGTTTGTTAATTTCATTTATTTTCAGTTAATCATGTTTGAATTTCTGGGAATTCGAAGAACCCTAGAAACTGAGAAATCAAATTAAATGACTTGTGGTTGATGATTCTTTGATTTTTGAGGGTTATCACTCGTTATTAGTGAAAACAAATGGCCGTGAGTTTTTCCAATTGAATCAAAGAATTATGAGATCACAGTTCATGTTCATACCGAAAAGTGAAGATCGAAATTGATGCTAGAGTGTTTCGTGGTTGTTTCTTGATCACTTAAGCTTCATCGCACGTATGGATGTGAGGATAGTGGCTTGCTTTGAACTTGCTCAAATCTCTCCACTCAAGTCAACTGCAAACGGAACTCGAAATTGATGTTAATGGAGTTCTGATTGTTGTGATTGATCGCATCATGTCTATGATGTATATGGATCGTGTTTGAATCATTAGAACAACAATTGATCAAGCCAAATGAAATTCAATTATAAAGCGTTTGAAAAAATGAAAAGTGAAAACTGATTTTAAGCTTAGTTCATGTTGATTTTAAGCTTGGAACAAGTTTAATTATGATCATGGAACATGTTGGACACCAAATTTCACCATGTTTCCATTGAATTTTGAAAGTTGCAATTTTCTCAAAATAGTTATGTTACTTGATTTTGAAGAAAAAAGTGAAGCATAACTTTGCAATGTTTTTGGTGTTGATTTCTCTTGAAATGGTGAGCTATTTATAGGAAAACAAGCTGCAAAATTAGGCAAGTACAAGCCAATTGGATATTCAAGGTTAACTTAAGGGCAAGAATGGTTTTACCAAAAAGGAAACTTTTTTCACCATGTGCTATATTTTGCATTTTGATCCAATCTTCAATTATATCCTCTAGGCTGATATTTATCAGTTTGATCATCCACTTGGCAAGGCTAGAAAGCTTCTAGATGAAGAAACACAAAATGACCTATAATTTGATGTTTGAATTTTGCAAAATCAAGTTTCATGGAGCCTTATGTTTCAATTTCAAAGACATAGCTAGCCTCCATGGATTTGATAGTTCTTGGACATTTTGGAAAGATTTTTCCACAAGCTACAACTTTCATGTTTTGAGTTTTTCAAATTCCAATTGGAACTAGGTGAAAAATGGCTTGAAGTTTGGAAAAATGAGAAATTTCAACACTTAGAAATTTTCTAAGTGTGAAAACTTTGACTTTTGTTGACTTTTCCAAATTCTTGATTTTTATGATCATGATGGATCATGTGAAGTATTTTGATGATGGAAAAGTTTTGTTTTGAAAATTTGACCAAAAGTCAAAGTTTGACTTTTTCGTGCGATGAAATTTCATCGGATGTTTGAAATGTGATAAAGTCTGTGAACTTCGTGATGTTTTGAATCCGAAATTAGGTAAAGATGTTGTATCTAAGATATAATGACCAATCTCTATCCAAAAAGTCATTTCTTGCTCAAAAGTCGAGAATACTCATGCCGATCAAAACCCTAATTGGTCGATCCTTGATTGATCATGTAAGAAATGAGTATCGATGATCGAGGGCGATGATTTGATCAAGATAGATCAAATGAGGTGAGAAAACTCAAACCCTAATTAATTGTCTCTTGAATCGGATGAAAATTTGATGAAACCTAATTTTGACTGTGCTACACCGATTAATCTTTATCAATTAGTTATGCAATGATGCAAATGTAAGGTGGTATATTAGGTCAAAATTGGGGTATGACAGATGCCCCTATTTAAGTTTCTTTAACCTGAGATATGAAGATGAATATCTTCGTTTTGATAGGTGTAAAGAGACTTAAATATCAGAATACGCAAATTTTGGACCTAAGATACCAAAAAATGCGGATGATGCAAAATGATTGCAAAAAGTTTCACCCAAAGGATATCAAAGAAATGACACAGTGAAGAGAAATTTGTGAATATGTCCCTGTTGGGGAAAGATTGATTCACAGAAAATGTGATCATCTGTTTCGTTTTGGGAAACAAAAAGATTACCTTCTGTCAGCTTTGTGACAATGTTTAAGGTAAATGGAAATGATATTACCAATTATCAGCCTTGTGATATAGTATGGTAATGAATTCTGAAGATGTTACCAATTATCAGTAAAGTGATAACTATAACAAGGTAAATCTTGAGAAATGAGTTGTTGCGTATTCAGCTTTGTGAATAATAGTTCTATCCAGAATAATGATATGTTATATATATATATATATCAAATATAAAAATATATTTTGAAATTTAATTTCCAAGTATCATTTAAAAACTTTATTTTAGATGTAAAATATTCATTTCTAAGATATGATCACTAAGTGAAGGAAATAAGAAGTAAAATTAAATTAATTATCATTGATTACCATTGAATCAAATTAATTGTTATTGACAATATTTAGTTAACATTATATAAAATATATTTATTGGCATTTATCAAAAATCTCTATCAAAACTATAAAATAATGACTTCAAAACCTTCAACAAATTCTAAACTACAACTTCAACTTGTAGTTCCTTCCTTACTACAGGTGAAAGGAAAAAATAAATAAATTAAAGAACCAACCTTAAATGCAATATCAAGGTAAGGTAAATTTGAGATAAAAATATAAGAAACATATTAATGCAGTTGAATGCTAATTATATAAAACAACTTTCAATCAAATTTTAAAGAAAATAAATAATTTATAGTTTTTGCACATGATTGTCATTTCCATAGGCAAGTGATTACACAAGTGATTAAAAGTTAACCAAGGAACAATGCAAAAATAATATAAAACTTTGGGTGTTTAAAAGATCATTTGCATTTATCGCATGAATGACAAACATAATAAGTAAATAGAAGAGTACAATTGCGATACATTTGATTCTAAACTATTTTTCTTTTGTATGTAGGATTATATGTAAAAATAATTTATACAAAATTTTATATTTGATTGCATAAACAGTTTAAATGACAAAAGCTTATTTAATGAATGCTTAAATAAATTAGAAAACTACTCCACAGTTTCCATATAAATAAATTATATATATTTATATATATATATATATATATATATATATATATATATATATATATATATATATATATATATATATATATATCAAAAATAAAAATATATTTTGAAATTTAATTTCCAAGTATCATTTAAAAACTTTATTTTAAATGTAAAATATTCATTTCTAAGATATGATCACTAAGTGAAGGAAATAAGAAGTAAAATTAAATTAATTATCATTGATTACCATTGAATCAAATTAATTGTTATTGACAATATTTAGTTAACATTATATAAAATATATTTATTGGCATTTATCAAAAATCTCTATCAAAACTATAAAATAATGACTTCAAAACCTTCAACAAATTCTAAACTACAACTTCAACTTGTAGTTCCTTCCTTACTACAGGTGAAAGGAAAAAATAAATAAATTAAAGAACCAACCTTAAATGCAATATCAAGGTAAGGTAAATTTGCAGATAAAAATATAAGAAACATATTAATGCAGATTGAATGCTAATTATATAAAACAACTTTCAATCAAATTTTAAAGAAAATAAATATTTTATAGTTTTTGCACATGATTGTCATTTCCATAGGCAAGTGACTACACAAGTGATTAAAAGTTAACCAAACTTTGGGTGTTTAAAAGATCATTTGCATTTATCGCATGAATGACAAACATAATAAGTAAATAGAAGAGTACAATTGCGATACATTTGATTCTAAACTATTTTTCTTTTGTATGTAGGATTATATGTAAAAATAATTTATACAAAATTTTATATTTGATTGCATAAACAGTTTAAATGACAAAAGCTTATTTAATGAATGCTTAAATAAATTAGAAAACTACTCCACAGTTTCCATATAAATAAATTATATATATATATATATATCAAATATATAAATATATTTTGAAATTTAATTTCCAAGTATCATTTAAAAACTTTATTTTAAATGTAACATATTCATTTCTAAGATATGATCACTAAGTGAAGGAAATAAGAAGTAAAATTAAATTAATTATCATTGATTACCATTGAATCAAATTAATTGTTATTGACAATATTTAGTTAACATTATATAAAATATATTTATTGGCATTTATCAAAATCTCTATCAAAACTATAAAATAATGACTTCAAAACCTTCAACAAATTCTAAACTACAACTTCAACTTGTAGTTCCTTCCTTACTACGGTGAAAGGAAAAATAAATAAATTAAAGAACCAACCTTAAATGCAATATCAAGGTAAATTTAAGATAAAAATATAAGAAACATATTAATGCAGATTGAATGCTAATTATATAAAACAACTTTCAATCAAATTTTAAAGAAAATAAATAATTTATAGTTTTTGCACATGATTGTCATTTCCATAGGCAAGTGACTACACAAGTGATTAAAAGTTAACCAAACTTTGGGTGTTTAAAAGATCATTTGCATTTATCGCATGAATGACAAACATAATAAGTAAATAGAAGAGTACAATTGCGATACATTAGATTCTAAACTATTTTTCTTTTGTATGTAGGATTATATGTAAAAATAATTTATACAAAATTTTATATTTGATTGCATAAACAGTTTAAATGACAAAAGCTTATTTAATGAATGCTTAAATAAATTAGAAAACTACTCCACAGTTTCCATATAAATAAATTATATATATATATATATATATATATATATATATCAAATATATAAATATATTTTGAAATTTAATTTCCAAGTATCATTTAAAAACTTTATTTTAAAGGTAAAATATTCATTTCTAAGATATGATCACTAAGTGAAGGAAATAAGAAGTAAAATTAAATTAATTATCATTGATTACCATTGAATCAAATTAATTGTTATTGACAATATTTAGTTAACATTATATAAAATATATTTATTGGCATTTATCAAAAATCTCTATCAAAACTATAAAATAATGACTTCAAAACCTTCAACAAATTCTAAACTACAACTTCAACTTGTAGTTCCTTCCTTACTACAGGTGAAAGGAAAAATAAATAAATTAAAGAACCAACCTTAAATGCAATATCAAGGTAAGGTAAATTTAGATAAAAATATAAGAAACATATTAATGCATTGAATGCTAATTATATAAAACAACTTTCAATCAAATTTTAAAGAAAATAAATAATTTATAGTTTTTGCACATGATTGTCATTTCCATAGGCAAGTGATTACACAAGTGATTAAAAGTTAACCAAGGAACAATGCAAAAATATTATAAAACTTTGGGTGTTTAAAAGATCATTTGCATTTATCGCATGAATGACAAACATAATAAGTAAATAGAAGAGTACAATTGCGATACATTTGATTCTAAACTATTTTTCTTTTGTATGTAGGATTATATGTAAAAATAATTTATACAAAATTTTATATTTGATTGCATAAACAGTTTAAATGACAAAAGCTTATTTAATGAATGCTTAAATAAATTAGAAAACTACTCCACAGTTTCCATATAAATAAATTATATATATTTATATATATATATATATATATATATATATATATATATATCAAAAATAAAAATATATTTTGAAATTTAATTTCCAAGTATCATTTAAAAACTTTATTTTAAATGTAAAATATTCATTTCTAAGATATGATCACTAAGTGAAGGAAATAAGAAGTAAAATTAAATTAATTATCATTGATTACCATTGAATCAAATTAATTGTTATTGACAATATTTAGTTAACATTATATAAAATATATTTATTGGCATTTATCAAAAATCTCTATCAAAACTATAAAATAATGACTTCAAAACCTTCAACAAATTCTAAACTACAACTTCAACTTGTAGTTCCTTCCTTACTACAGGTGAAAGGAAAAAATAAATAAATTAAAGAACCAACCTTAAATGCAATATCAAGGTAAGGTAAATTTGCAGATAAAAATATAAGAAACATATTAATGCAGATTGAATGCTAATTATATAAAACAACTTTCAATCAAATTTTAAAGAAAATAAATAATTTATAGTTTTTGCACATGATTGTCATTTCCATAGGCAAGTGATTACACAAGTGATTAAAAGTTAACCAAACTTTGGGTGTTTAAAAGATCATTTGCATTTATCGCATGAATGACAAACATAATAAGTAAATAGAAGAGTACAATTGCGATACATTTGATTCTAAACTATTTTTCTTTTGTATGTAGGATTATATGTAAAAATAATTTATACAAAATTTTATATTTGATTGCATAAACAGTTTAAATGACAAAAGCTTATTTAATGAATGCTTAAATAAATTAGAAAACTACTCCACAGTTTCCATATAAATAAATTATATATATATATATATATATATATATCAAATATATAAATATATTTTGAAATTTAATTTCCAAGTATCATTTAAAAACTTTATTTTAAATGTAAAATATTCATTTCTAAGATATGATCACTAAGTGAAGGAAATAAGAAGTAAAATTAAATTAATTATCATTGATTACCATTGAATCAAATTAATTGTTATTGACAATATTTAGTTAACATTATATAAAATATATTTATTGGCATTTATCAAAAATCTCTATCAAAACTATAAAATAATGACTTCAAAACCTTCAACAAATTCTAAACTACAACTTCAACTTGTAGTTCCTTCCTTACTACAGGTGAAAGGAAAAAATAAATAAATTAAAGAACCAACCTTAAATGCAATATCAAGGTAAGGTAAATTTACAGATAAAAATATAAGAAACATATTAATGCAGATTGAATGCTAATTATATAAAACAACTTTCAATCAAATTTTAAAGAAAATAAATAATTTATAATTTTTGCACATGATTGTCATTTCCATAGGCAAGTGATTACACAAGTGATTAAAAGTTAACCAAGGAACAATGCAAAAATATTATAAAACTTTGGGTGTTTAAAAGATCATTTGCATTTATCGCATGAATGACAAACATAATAAGTAAATAGAAGAGTACAATTGCGATACATTTGATTCTAAACTATTTTTCTTTTGTATGTAGGATTATATGTAAAAATAATTTATACAAAATTTTATATTTGATTGCATAAACAGTTTAAATGACAAAAGCTTATTTAATGAATGCTTAAATAAATTAGAAAACTACTCCACAGTTTCCATATAAATAAATTATATATATATATATATATATCAAATATATAAATATATTTTGAAATTTAATTTCCAAGTATCATTTAAAAACTTTATTTTAAATGTAAAATATTCATTTCTAAGATATGATCACTAAGTGAAGGAAATAAGAAGTAAAATTAAATTAATTATCATTGATTACCATTGAATCAAATTAATTGTTATTGACAATATTTAGTTAACATTATATAAAATATATTTATTGGCATTTATCAAAAATCTCTATCAAAACTATAAAATAATGACTTCAAAACCTTCAACAAATTCTAAACTACAACTTCAACTTGTAGTTCCTTCCTTACTACAGGTGAAAGGAAAAAATAAATAAATTAAAGAACCAACCTTAAATGCAATATCAAGGTAAGGTAAATTTGCAGATAAAAATATAAGAAACATATTAATGCAGATTGAATGTTAATTATATAAAACAACTTTCAATCAAATTTTAAAGAAAATAAATAATTTATAGTTTTTGCACATGATTGTCATTTCCATAGGCAAGTGACTACATAAGTGATTAAAAGTTAACCAAACTTTGGGTGTTTAAAAGATCATTTGCATTTATCGCATGAATGACAAACATAATAAGTAAATAGAAGAGTACAATTGCGATACATTTGATTCTAAACTATTTTTCTTTTGTATGTAGGATTATATGTAAAAATAATTTATACAAAATTTTATATTTGATTGCATAAACAGTTTAAATGACAAAAGCTTATTTAATGAATGCTTAAATAAATTAGAAAACTACTCCACAGTTTCCATATAAATAAATTATATATATATATATATATCAAATATATAAATATATTTTGAAATTTAATTTCCAAGTATCATTTAAAAACTTTATTTTAAATGTAAAATATTCATTTCTAAGATATGATCACTAAGTGAAGGAAATAAGAAGTAAAATTAAATTAATTATCATTGATTACCATTGAATCAAATTAATTGTTATTGACAATATTTAGTTAACATTATATAAAATATATTTATTGGCATTTATCAAAAATCTCTATCAAAACTATAAAATAATGACTTCAAAACCTTCAACAAATTCTAAACTACAACTTCAACTTGTAGTTCCTTACTACAGGTGAAAGGAAAAAATAAATAAATTAAAGAACCAACCTTAAATGCAATATCAAGGTAAGGTAAATTTACAGATAAAAATATAAGAAACATATTAATGCAGATTGAATGCTAATTATATAAAACAACTTTCAATCAAATTTTAAAGAAAATAAATAATTTATAGTTTTTGATCATGATTGTCATTTCCATAGGCAAGTGATTACACAAGTGATTAAAAGTTAACCAAGGAACAATGCAAAAATATTATAAAACTTTGGGTGTTTAAAAGATCATTTGCATTTATCGCATGAATGACAAACATAATAAGTAAATAGAAGAGTACAATTGCGATACATTTGATTCTAAACTATTTTTCTTTTGTATGTAGGATTATATGTAAAAATAATTTATACAAAATTTTATATTTGATTGCATAATAAGTTTAAATGACAAAAGCTTATTTAATGAATGCTTAAATAAATTAGAAAACTACTCCACAGTTTCCATATAAATAAATATATATATATATATATATATATATATATATATATATATATATATATATATATATATATATATATATATATATATATATATATATATATCAAATATAAAAATATATTTTGAAATTTAATTTCCAAGTATCGTTTAAAAACTTTATTTTAGATGTAAAATATTCATTTCTAAGATATGATCACTAAGTGAAGGAAATAAGAAGTAAAATTAAATTAATTATCATTGATTACCATTGAATCAAATTAATTGTTATTGACAATATTTAGTTAACATTATATAAAATATATTTATTGGCATTTATCAAAAATCTCTATCAAAACTATAAAATAATGACTTCAAAACCATCAACAAATTCTAAACTACAACTTCAACTTGTAGTTCCTTCCTTACTACAGGTGAAAGGAAAAAATAAATAAATTAAAGAACCAACCTTAAATGCAATATCAAGGTAAGGTAAATTTGCAGATAAAAATATAAGAAACATATTAATGCAGATTGAATGCTAATTATATAAAACAACTTTCAATCAAATTTTAAAGAAAATAAATAATTTATAGTTTTTGCACATGATTGTCATTTCCATAGGCAAGTGATTACACAAGTGATTAAAAGTTAACCAAGGAACAATGCAAAAATATTATAAAACTTTGGGTGTTTAAAAGATCATTTGCATTTATCGCATGAATGACAAACATAATAAGTAAATAGAAGAGTACAATTGCGATACATTTGTTTCTAATTTATTTTTCGTTTGTATGTAGGATTATATGTAAAAATAATTTATACAAAATTTTATATTTGATTGCATAAACAGTTTAAATGACAAAAGTTTATTTAATGAATGCTTAAATAAATTAGAAAACTACTCCACAATTTCCATATAAATAAATTATATATATAAATATATATATATATATATATATAAATATATATAATTTATAAAAATATATTTTGAAATTTAATTTCCAAGTATCATTTAAAAAACTTTATTTTAGATGTAAAATATTCATTTCTAAGATATGATCACTAAGTGAAGGAAATAAGAAGTAAAATTAAATTAATTGTCATTGATTACCATTGAATCAAAATAATTGTTATTGACAATATTTAGTTAACATTATATAAAATAAATTTATTGGCATTTATTAAAAATCTCTATCAAAACTATAAAATAATGACTTCAAAACCTTCAACAAATTCTAAACTACAACCTCAACTTGTAGTTCCTTCCTTACTACATGTGAAAAGGATAAAATAAATAAATTAAAGAACCAACCTTAAATGCAATATCAAGGTAAGGTAAATTTGCAGATAAAAATATAAGAAACATATTAATGTAGTTTGAATGCTCATTATATAAAACAACTTTCAATCAAATTTTAAATAAAATAAATACTTTATAGTTTTTACACATGATTGTCATTTCCATAGGCAAGTGATTACACAAGTGATTAAAAGTTAACCAAGGACCAATGCAAAAATATTATAAAACTATGAATGACAAACATAATAAGTAAATAGAAGAGTACAATTGCGATACATTTGTTTCTAAACTATTTTTCGTTTGTATGTAGGATTATATGTCAAAATAATTTATACAAAATTTTATATTTGATTGCATAAACAGATTAAATGACAAAAGTTTATTTAATGAATGCTTAAATAAACTAGAAAACTACTCAACAATTTCCATATAAATAAATTTATATATATATATATATATATATATATATATATCAAATATAAAAATATATTTTGAAATTTAATTTCCAAGTATCATTTAAAAACTTTATTTTAGATGTAAAATATTCATTTCTAAGATATGATCACTAAGTGAAGGAAATAAGAAGTAAAATTAAATTAATTGTCATTGATTACCATTGAATCAAATTAATTGTTATTGACAATATTTAGTTAACATTATATAAAATAAATTTATTGGCATTTATCAAAAATCTCTATCAAAACTATAAAATAATGACTTCAAAACCTTCAACAAATTCTAAACTACGACCTCAACTTGTAGTTCCTTCCTTACTACGTGAAAGGAAAAATAAATAAATTAAAGAACCAACCTTAAATGCAATATCAAGGTAAAGTAAATTTGCAGATAAAAATATAAGAAACATATTAATGCACTTTGAATGCTCATTGTATAAAACAACTTTCATTCAAATTTTAAATAAAATAAATAATTTATAGTTTTTACCCATGATTGTCGTTTCCATAGGCAAGTGATTAAAAGTTAACCAAGGAAAAATGCAAAAATATTATAAAACTTTGGGTGTTTAAAAGATCATTTGCATTTATCGCATGAATGACAAACATAATAAGTAAATAGAAGAGTACAATTGCGATACATTTGTTTCTAAACTATTTTTCGTTTGTATGTAGGATTATATGTAAAAATAATTTATACAAAATTTTATATTTGATTGCATAAACAGTTTAAATGACAAAAGTTTATTTAATGAATGCTTAAATAAATTAGAAAACTACTCCACAATTTCCATATAAATAAATTTTATATATATATATATATATATATCAAATATAAAAATATATTTTGAAATTTAATTTCCAAGTATCATTTAAAAACTTTATTTTAGATGTAAAATATTCATTTCTAAGATATGATCACTAAGTGAAGCAAATAAGAAGTAAAATTAAATTAATTGTCATTGATTACCATTGAATCAAATTAATTGTTATTGACAATATTTAGTTAACATTATATAAAATAAATTTATTGGCATTTATCAAAAATCTCTATCAAAACTATAAAATAATGACTTCAAAACCTTCAACAAATTCTAAACTACAACCTCAACTTGTAGTTCCTTCCTTACTACACGTGAAAGGAAAAAATAAATAAATTAAAGAACCAACCTTCAATGCAATATCAAGATAAAGTAAATTTGCAGATAAAAATATATGAAACATATTAATGCACTTTGAATGCTCATTGTATAAAACAACTTTCATTCAAATTTTAAATAAAATAAATAATTTATAGTTTTTACACATGATTGTCGTTTCCATAGGCAAGTGATTAAAAGTTAACCAAGGAAAAATGCAAAAATATTATAAAACTTTGGGTGTTTAAAAGATCATTTGCATTTATCGCATGAATGACAAACATAAGAAGTAAATAGAAGAGTACAATTGCGATACATTTGTTTCTAAACTATTTTTCGTTTGTATGTAGGATTATATATAAAAATAATTTATACAAAATTTTATATTTGATTGCATAAACAGTTTAAATGACAAAAGTTTATTTAATGAATGCTTAAATAAATTAGAAAACTACTCAACAATTTCCATATAAATAATTTATATATATATATATATATATATATATATATATATATATATATAGATATATCAAATATAAAAATATATTTTGAAATTTAATTTCCAAGTATCATTTAAAAACTTTATTTTAGATGTAAAATATTCATTTCTAAGATATGATCACTAAGTGAAGCAAATAAGAAGTAAAATTAAATTAATTGTCATTGATTACCATTGAATCAAATTAATTGTTATTGACAATATTTAGTTAACATTATATAAAATAAATTTATTGGCATTTATCAAAAATCTCTATCAAAACTATAAAATAATGACTTCAAAACCTTCAACAAATTCTAAACTCCTTACTATAGGTGAAAGGAAAAAATAAATTAATTAAAGAACCAACCTTAAATGCAATATCAGCGTAAGGTAAATTTTCAGATAAAAATATAAGAAACACATTAATGCAGATTGAATGCTCATTATATAAAACAACTTTCAATCAAATTTTAAATAAAATAAATCATTTATAGTTTTTGCACATGATTGTCATTTCCATAGGCAAGTGATTACACAAGTCATTAAAAGTTAACCAAGGAACAATGCAAAAATATTATAAAACTTTGGGCGTTTAAAAGATCATTTGCATTTATCGCATGAATGACAAACATAATAAGTAAATAGAAGAGTACAATTGCGATACATTTGTTTCTAAACTATTTTTCGTTTGTATGTAGGATTATATGTAAAAATAATTTATATAAAATTTTATATTTGATTGCATAAACAGTTTAAATGACAAAAGTTTATTTAATGATGCTTAAATAAATTAGAAAACTACTCAACAATTTCCATATAAATTAATTATATATATATATATATATATATATATATATATCAAATATAAAAATATATTTTGAAATTTAATTTCCAAGTATCATTTAAAACTTTATTTTAGATGTAAAATATTCATTTCTACGATATGATCACTAAGTGAAGCAAATAAGAAGTAAAATTAAATTAATTGTCATTGATTACCATTGAATCAAATTAATTGTTACTGACAATATTTAGTTAACATTATATAAAATAAATTTATTGGCATTTATCAAAAATCTCTATCAAAACTATAAAATAATGACTTCAAAACCTTCAACAAATTCTAAACTACAACCTCAACTTGTAGTTCCTTGCTTACTACACGTGAAAGGAAAAAATAAATAAATTAAAGAACCAACCTTAAATACAATATCAAGGTAAAGTAAATTTGCAGATAAAAATATAAGAAACATATTAATGCACTTTGAATGCTAATTGTATAAAACAACTTTCATTCAAATTTTAAATAAAGTAAAAAATTTATAATTTTTAAACATGATTGTCGTTTCCATAGGCAAGTGATTAAAAGTAAACCAAGGAAAAATGCAAAAATATTATAAAACTTTGGGTGTTTAAAAGATCATTTGCATTTATCGCATGAATGACAAACATAATAAGTAAATAGAAGTGTACAATTGCGGCGATACATTTGTTTCTAATTTATTTTTCGTTTGTATGTAGGATTATATGTAAAAATAATTTATACAAAATTTTATATTTGATTGCATAAACAATTTAAATGACAAAAGTTTATTTAATGATGCTTAAATAAATTAGAAAACTACTCAACAATTTCCATATAAATAAATTATATATATTTATATATATATCAAATATGAAAATATATTTTGAAATTTAATTTCCAAGTATCATTTAAAAACTTAATTTTAGATGGAAAATATTCATTTCTACGATATGATCACTAAGTGAAGCAAATAAGAAGTAAAATTAAATTAATTGTCATTGATTACCATTGAATCAAATTAATTGTTATTGACAATATTTAGTTAACATTATATAAAATAAATTTATTGGCATTTATTAAAAATCTCTATCAAAACTATAAAATAATGACTTCAAAACCTTCAACAAATTCTAAACTACAACTTCAACTTGTAGTTCCTTGCTTACTACACGTGAAAGGAAAAAATAAATAAATTAAAGAACCAACCTTAAATGCAATATCAAGGTAAAGTAAATTTGCAGATAAAAATATAAGAAACATATTAATGCACTTTGAATGCTCATTATATAAAACAACTTTCATTCAAATTTTAAATAAAATAAATAATTTATAATTTTTACACATGATTGTCGTTTCCATAGGCAAGTGATTAAAAGTTAACCAAGGAAAAATGCAAAATATTATAAAACTTTGGGTGTTTAAAAGATCATTTGCATTTATCGCATGAATGACAAACATAATAAGTAAATAGAAGAGTACAATTGATACATTTGTTTCTAAACTATTTTTCGTTTGTATGTAGGATTATATGTAAAAATAATTTATACAAAATTTTATATTTGATTGCATAAACAGTTTAAATGACAAAAGTTTATTTAATGAATGCTTAAATAAATTAGAAAACTACTCCACAATTTCCATATAAATAAATATATATATATATATATATATATATATATATATATATATATATATATATATATATATATATATATCAAATATAAAATATATTTTGAAATTTAATTTCCAAGTATCATTTAAAAACTTTATTTTAGATGTAAAATATTCATTTCTAAGATATGATCACTAAGTGAAGGAAATAAGAAGTAAAATTAAATTAATTATCATTGATTACCATTGAATCAAATTAATTGTTATTGACAATATTTAGTTAACATTATATAAAATATATTTATTGGCATTTATGAAAAATCTCTATCAAAACTATAAAATAATGACTTCAAAACCTTCAACAAATTCTAAACTACAACCTCAACTTGTAGTTTCTTCCTTACTACAGGTGAAAGGAAAAAATAAATTAAAGAACCAACCTTAAATGCAATATCAAGGTAAGGTAAATTTGAGATAAAAATATAAGAAACATATTAATGCAGATTGAATGTTAATTATATAAAACAACTTTCAATCAAATTTTAAAGAAAATAAATAATTTATAGTTTTTGCACATGATTGTCATTTCCATAGGCAAGTGATTACACAAGTGATTAAAAGTTAACCAAGGAACAATGCAAAAATATTATAAAACTTTGGGTGTTTAAAAGATCATTTGCATTTATCGCATGAATGACAAACATAATAAGTAAATAGAAGAGTACAATTGATACATTTGTTTCTAAACTATTTTCTTTTGTATGTAGGATTATATGTAAAAATAATTTATACAAAATTTTATATTTGATTGCATAAACAGTTTAAATGACAAAAGTTTATTTAATGAATGCTTAAATAAATTAGAAAACTACTCCACAATTTCCATATAAATAAATTATATATATATATATATATATATATATATATATATATATATATATATATATATATATATATATATATATATACTATAAAATTTATTGTCTATAATACGTTTTAGTTAACATGTAGAAATTGTTGCCTTAAATTCATATAGGCAACGATTTACATTATTGTCAAAATATATTTGCAACCCTTGATAATCCTAAAATACTTTTGGGACGTTTATGGAGCGATAGTCTTTTATTTTTTTTGGCAACGATTGTTAATGGTGCCCTTAACTGCTTTTGGGGACGATTGTAGAGCGTTAAAATATTATTTCTTTAGCAATGTTTGATAATTGTCCCCTAAAATATTTTTGGGGACATTTTTAGATTGTTACATTAGTTCTAATAATAGGCTACATTTCTGAAATATTGTATAAAATTTTAACATTATCAAATATTTGGTGGCCATCTTCTCTCCAAAACTTATACACTAAAAACATTATTTTATTATATGTATATAATAAATAATAAAATATAAAATATAACAATAATAAAAAAAACAAAACACAATTTGGCAGATTATTTTCGTTTTGCCCCACAAATTTGGTCCTTCACAGGAAAAAACACACACGCCGTCACTCAAAAACTTCAAACCTTCCTCAACCTAGCCACGCCGTTAATCTTCAAACATTCACCGTTGAATCTCGAACCCAGCCACATACGATCCTCTTCCTTCGTCAACCCATAACTCGCACACTCTTCACCATCGTTTGTTGATTCACCATCACTTCACCACTAGAAAGAGAAAGCGCAATCGATTCACCTCTTATTTACCACTGACGGAAACACGAAAGAAAGAACGAAGAAACCCATTCTTTAACGCCAAACTCAACTCTTCGATCACCACCGTCATCCATCTCTTCATTTGTATTTAGTTTATACTATTATTGAATAATTGAGTGAGTACCTAATTTTTCTGAGCTTTGGAATATAAGAAAATTAGGTTCATACTCAAGAATGAATGTGATACACATGTTCTTACTATTACACACAGATGTGTTACACGATTCTTCACATGTAATTGAAAGATTATAGATTTCAACAAAGGCAAGACACGTTACACACATGTATATACACATTCTACTAATGTAATTGAAAGGTTATCAGACTTCAATAAATGCAATACAGTTCTACCAAGTATTGAGAGCTTTGGTTCTCTCCCACCCAATTAACCACTTACTAATTTCTGGATAAATCTCTAATTCTGATATTTCCTTATTTATTTCTAGTAGAAATCGAATTATGGCTTACAAATAAGAGAAACTATCATGCATAAATATAGTCGGTTAGAGCCTCCTCTTACAACAGTTACTAATGAGAGGTTATAGATATAAGATTCCTGAGTGGACACGTGATATTTGATTCTTCAGGAGTGAAGAGTATCTGCGAGTTGACCATGCTAAAGAGTGTAATGTACACGGAACATTAGCGTTTTTGAACAAGGGAGCGGACATTTGGGCGTTATTGAAGTGGTGATGATTACTCGAGAGCAATCATGGTTGTGAACTTGAGACCTTTGCAAATCGCTTGAGGTTTTTTCCTTCTATATTTTCATAGAGTTTTTGTTTGTTTGGTGTCATTTTAACAACGAATGCATGTAACCTAAAAGAACATGAAACAAAGAATTTTGGTTGTATTCAACATGCTATTTGCGGTTTCTAAAGGGATAAACTGCACTTTTATGTAATGAATTGCTCATTTTACGCATTTTAGTAATATTGTCACCTTTTAGTGATATAGACCTTGCAACTATGCTATGTCTTCTTTCCAAGCTCATTTTTAGATCTTTGCACTTTTAGTGTGTAATATACATCAATGAAAGCTAGTTTGTATGCTTATTATTGATGGTCATAAACCTCGAATATTTGATATTAATCATGCTTTATTCGTTACTAAGATTTTTTATTGTCCATTTTATCTCTTTCTTTCTCTCTTAAACTTTCATTGACATATCAAGGCCTCTCACGTAACATGGAATAATTCTAAAATTGCTTTTGCTTAGATTTAAAGGCTTTTAGAAGCAAATTAGTGGTTTGTTTTAGTTGTTGTTAACACGGGTAGTATTGTCTATTCAAACTCGAGTATTTTACATTGCTCTTTTTGCTCCTCCCGCCTATGTCCGCACAATGAAATATAAATTTCCTTGATGTTTGACTGTATTCTTGTTTCAAGTAGTGTCTATTAACATTTAATTGACCACAAATGTTCATGTAGCATTCTTTGTTATGCTTTGTTTTAAGTTGAAGCTTTTCGGAGGTTCCTTATAAGAATTGGAACTTACTAACGTGTTAAGCTTATATTTTAAATGCTTGAGTTAAGTTAATCATAAGGGTTAGTGAGAAAATTCAAGTAATTGATTTTGTTTGCTTCTTTCATTTTGTTTTGATATTTAAACTTGATGTTTTATGATACAAGAGAAGAAATGCATCGATGAATTAATTATATATTGTTGCTTGTTAAATGGTTCGCTAATAGTTTAACAAGATAAGAGGATGGCATCAAATTTTCAAATATGCATTATAATTACATGTACTAAATAGATTACTTGAATAATTTAGGAATGTCTTATGTTTCACTATGATGCTCTTCCTCACGGCATTTTACACTTTTTACTTTATGATTTGAGGACTTAATATTTTTCCGTAAAAAGAACCATTGACGACTTTCTTTGGTATGGCAAAGCCATGGACCTAAACCTTTCTATTTTTGGGTGGTTGTGCAAAGATGACTTTGAATTGGTGGTTCATTCTGGGGAACTGAAATATGCTCATGGAGCGGCAATTATGGGCGGAATTTCTCTGTTAAATGGTTGAAGGTACAAAAACTCTTCCATCAACTTCCCAGTTAATCTATCTGAATTATAGAAATAATCCCCATATTGAAGCCAAATATCTGGAAGCATACATAATAAGACAAGGAGAAAAGGAAATCTAAAATTACAAATTGATATCCTCCAAAAACTTTTAAAGTAACAGTCCTTTTCATTTTGGTTCACAATGTAACATTTAAATGAGGACCATTGTCTTTTATTGCGAGCAATTTCCTGTATGATTTGGAGAAGCTCCGACTTCTCTTCAAGTTTGAGGTGCAAAGTAGATAGTTGTGGAGTGGTGTTTGTATTTGTCGCACTCAAATTGAAGTACTTAAAATATAATTCTACGGTTCTATACTTTTAAATCAAAATTGTCATTTTGTCACCATGAGCGCACAATTCTCTCCAACTTAATACACATGAGAATTGTCTGGACTTGCACAATTACAATTAGTGTCATACAATTTTAGCATCCTTAATTTTTCCTATATATATGAGACATGGAAATTGCTCAAATGTGAGAAATCTAAAGTTCAAGAACCAAATATGTGTGTCATTAAGCTTGAACGAAACTTGAGCTAGAACTTTGGTCCAAATATTGGACTCAATTCAAGAACTTAAACCAAATTCTATGGTGTTGAAATTATGGATTTTGGATAAAATATGGACAAAGAAATAATAAGGACTCGAATATGAAAGTGGCGTATGTATTTTTAATAACTTGATATGAAGACTAAACAACTAACCGTTATTCAGGGATACAAGACTATATTTTGTCTTATTGGATTGCGAAGAAAAAAAACATTTTTCTAAAACTCATCCAACCCGCATTTGTCTAAGCAATAACAGATTTACATATTTTAAATGGATACCTAAAAGTGGTTTTATTAATGCATTTGTGTCTAGTGTTGTAACTCAGAAAAAATTCTCGATGAATCCGTATTGGAAACTGCATAATGATGTGCGTACATAATAGTTTATCTAATTACATTTCTTATTTGCAGTTATGTGAACTGTCGTTCCACAAAACTTGACATAAATGATAAAATTCAAGGACGACCTAAATGATAAAATTCAAGAGGACGCGTAGATGGAATTTCAAGAGGACGACATAGATCTAGATGATGAATTTCAAGAGGACGATATAGATGGTAAATTTCAAGAGGACGACGTAGATGAAGAATTTATGGAGGATGACATATCTAACGAATTTCAAGAGGTCGATTTGGATGCTTTACTCTAGAAGACAAACTTGAATGAGTTGGATGATGTCTTTTTGGCTTGTAGTTGAAAGCATTAAACTTGAAATATGATTTTTGTTCTTTCTGAACTATGTTTTTAGTTATTTTACTAGGTCATACTTCAAAGTATTAAAAGTAATGTTACGCTAGGCATTTTGTGTACTCTATACTATATCTTGAGTTAAAGTTTGAACTCGATTTTATTATATTACAACTTTTATGGATGTATGGTTTAAGTTATATAATCAATATTATTTTTGAAGCCAATTATTATTGACTATATCATTTTGATAATAATAGCAAAATTGTATATTTTATGTGGACACTATAAAACAACAACCTATAAGTTATGGCTACACTTCAAAATGATCTTCGATTCAGTTTAAGGCAACGATTGTTACTTGTTAATTTGGCAACGCTTAAAAAACGTTGTCTCGGGGGCAAATAATCGCTCCTATTCCTTTTCTATAGGCGATGTTTTCAAAAGCGTGCCAAAAACATAAAAAAGTCGCTCAAACAATAGCAACGCCACAGAGAGATAGAAAACGTCCCTATTTGTTTAGGCAACGATTTTGAGTTCGCAACGCTTTTCAATTGTTACGAGGCTAAATGTTGTAGTGATATATATATATATATATATATATATATATATATATATATATATATATATATATATATATATATATATATCAAATAAAAATATATTTTGAAATTTAATTTCCAAGTATCATTTAAAAACATTATTTTAGATGTAAAATATTTATTTCTAAGATATGATCACTAAGTGAACCAAATAAGAAGTAAAATTAAATTAATTGTCATTGATTACCATTAAATCAAATTAATTGTTATTGACAATAATTAGTTAACATTATATAAAATAAATTTATTGGCATTTATCAAAAATCTCTATCAAAACTATAAAATAATGACTTCAAAACCTTCAACAAATTCTAAACTACAACCTCAACTTGTAGTTCCTTCCTTACTACAGGTGGAAGGAAAAAGTAAATAAATTAAAGAACCAACCTTAAATGCAATATCAAGGTAAAGTAAATTTGCAGATAAAAATATAAGAAACATATTAATGCACTTTGAATGCTCATTGTATAAAACAACTTTCATTCAAATTTTAAATAAAATAAATAATTTATAGTTTTACACATGATTGTCGTTTCCATAGGCAAGAAATTAAAAGTTAACAAGGAAAAATGCAAAATATTATAAAACTTTGGGTGTTTAAAAGATCATTTGCATTTATCGCATGAATGACAAACATAATAAGTAAATAGAAGAGTACAATTCGATACATTTGTTTCTAAACTATTTTTCGTTTGTATGTAGGATTATATGTAAAAATAATTTATACAAAATTTTATATTTGATTGCATAAACAATTTAAATGACAAAAGTTTATTTAATGATGCTTAAATAAATTAGAAAACTACTCAACAATTTCCATATAAATAAATTATATATATATATATATATATATATATATATATATATATATCAAATATAAAAATATATTTTGAAATTTAATTTCCAAGTATCATTTAAAAACTTTATTTTAGATGTAAAATATTCATTTCTAAGATATGATCACTAAGTGAAGGAAATAAGAAGTAAAATTAAATTAATTGTCATTGATTACCATTGAATCAAATTAATTGTTATTGACAATATTTAGTTAACATTATATAAAATAAATTTATTGGCATTTATCAAAAATCTCTATCAAAACTATAAAATAATGACTTCAAAACCTTCAACAAATTCTAAACTACAACCTCAACTTGTAGTTCCTTCCTTACTACACGTGAAAGGAAAAAATAAATAAATTAAAGAACCAACCTTAAATGCAATATCAAGGTAAAGTAAATTTGCAGATAAAAATATAAGAAACATATTAATGCACTTTGAATGCTCATTGTATAAAACAACTTTCATTCAATTTTAAATAAAATAAATAATTTATAATTTTTACACATGATTGTCGTTTCCATAGGCAAGTGATTAAAAGTTAACCAAGGAAAAATGCAAAAATATTATAAAACTTTGGGTGTTTAAAAGATCATTTGCATTTATCGCATGAATGACAAACATAATAAGTAAATAGAAGAGTACAATTGCGATACATTTGTTTCTAAACTATTTTTCGTTTGTATGTAGGATTATATGTAAAAATAATTTATACAAAATTTTATATTTGATTGCATAAACAGTTTAAATGACAAAAGTTTATTTAATGATGCTTAAATAAATTAGAAAACTACTCAACAATTTCCATATAAATAAATTATATATATATATATATATATATATATATATATATATATATATATATATATATATATATATATATATATATATCAAATATAAAAATATATTTTGAAATTTAATTTCAAGTATCATTTAAAACTTTATTTTAGATGTAAAATATTCATTTCTAAGATATGATCACTAAGTGAAGCAAATAAGAAGTAAAATTAAATTAATTGTCATTGATTACCATTGAATCAAATTAATTGTTATTGACAATATTTAGTTAACATTATATAAAATAAATTTATTGGCATTTATCAAAAATCTCTATCAAAACTATAAAATAATGACTTCAAAACCTTCAACAAATTCTAAACTACAACCTCAACTTGTAGTTCCTTCCTTACTACACGTGAAAGGAAAAAATAAATAAATTAAAGAACCAACCTTAAATGCAATATCAAGGTAAAGTAAATTTGCAGATAAAAATATAAGAAACATATTAATGCACTTTGAATGCTCATTGTATAAAACAACTTTCATTCAAATTTTAAATAAAATAAATAATTTATAGTTTTTACACATGATTGTCGTTTCCATAGGCAAGAAATTAAAAGTTAACCAAGGAAAATGCAAAAATATTATAAAACTTTGGGTGTTTAAAAGATCATTTGCATTTATCGCATGAATGACAAACATAATAAGTAAATAGAAGAGTACAATTATGATACATTTGTTTCTAAACTATTTTTCGTTTGTATGTAGGATTATATGTAAAATAATTTATACAAAATTTTATATTTGATTGCATAAACAATTTAAATGACAAAAGTTTATTTAATGATGCTTAAATAAATTAGAAAACTACTCAACAATTTATATAAATAAATATATATATATATATATATATCAAATATAAAAATATATTTTGAAATTTAATTTCCAAGTATCATTTAAAAACTTTATTTTAGATGTAAAATATTCATTTCTAAGATATGATCACTAAGTGAAGCAAATAAGAAGTAAAATTAAATTAATTGTCATTGATTACCATTGAATCAAATTAATTGTTATTGACAATATTTAGTTAACATTATATAAAATAAATTTATTGGCATTTATCAAAAATCTCTATCAAAACTATAAAATAATGACTTCAAAACCTTCAACAAATTCTAAACTACAACCTCAACTTGTAGTTCCTTGCTTACTACACGTGAAAGGAAAAAATAAATAAATTAAAGAACCAACCTTAAATGCAATATCAAGGTAAAGTAAATTTGCAGATAAAAATATAAGAAACATATTAATGCACTTTGAATGCTCATGGTATAAAACAACTTTCATTCAAATTTTAAATAAAGTAAAAAATTTATAATTTTTAAACATGATTGTCGTTTCCATAGGCAAGTGATTAAAAGTAAACCAAGGAAAAATGCAAAAATATTATAAAACTTTGGGTGTTTAAAAGATCATTTGCATATATCGCATGAATGACAAACATAATAAGTAAATAGAAGAGTACAATTGCGATACATTTGTTTCTAATTTATTTTTCGTTTGTATGTAGGATTATATGTAAAAATAATTTATACAAAATTTTATATTTGATTGCATAAACAGTTTAAATGACAAAAGTTTATTTAATGATGCTTAAATAAATTAGAAAACTACTCAACAATTTCCATATAAATTAATTATATATATATATATATATATATATATAGCTATATCAAATATAAAAATATATTTTGAAATTTAATTTCGAAGTATCATTTAAAAACTTAATTTTAGATGGAAAATATTCATTTCTACGATATGATCACTAAGTGAAGCAAATAAGAAGTAAAATTAAATTAATTGTCATTGATTACCATTGAATCAAATTAATTGTTATTGACAATATTTAGTTAACATTATATAAAATAAATTTATAGGCATTTATTAAAAATCTCTATCAAAACTATAAAATAATGACTTCAAAACCTTCAACAAATTCTAAACTACAACCTCAACTTGTAGTTCCTTCCTTACTACGTGAAAGGAAAAATAAATAAATTAAAGAACCAACCTTAAATGCAATATCAAGGTAAAGTAAATTTGCAGATAAAAATATAAGAAACATATTAATGCACTTTGAATGCTCATTGTATAAAACAACTTTCATTCAAATTTTAAATAAAATAAATAATTTATAGTTTTACACATGATTGTCGTTTCCATAGGCAAGAAATTAAAAGTTAACAAAGGAAAAATGCAAAAATATTATAAAACTTTGGGTGTTTAAAAGATTATTTGCATTTATCGCATGAATGACAAACATAATAAGTAAATAGAAGAGTACAATTGCGATACATTTGTTTCTAATTTATTTTTCGTTTGTATGTAGGATTATATGTAAAAATAATTTATACAAAATTTTATATTTGATTGCATAAACAATTTAAATGACAAAAGTTTATTTAATGATGCTTAAATAAATTAGAAAACTACTCAACAATTTCCATATAAATAAATATATATATATATATATATATATATATATATATATATATATATCAAATATAAAAATATATTTTGAAATTTAATTTCCAAGTATCATTTAAAAACTTTATTTTAGATGTAAAATATTCATTTCTAAGATATGATCACTAAGTGAAGGAAATAAGAAGTAAAATTAAATTAATTGTCATTGATTACCATTGAATCAAATTAATTGTTATTGACAATATTTAGTTAACATTATATAAAATAAATTTATTGGCATTTATCAAAATCTCTATCAAAACTATAAAATAATGACTTCAAAACCTTCAACAAATTCTAAACTACAACCTCAACTTGTAGTTCCTTCCTTACTACACGTGAAAGGAAAAATAAATAAATTAAAGAACCAACCTTAAATGCAATATCAAGGTAAAGTAAATTTGCGATAAAAATATAAGAAACATATTAATGCACTTTGAATGCTCATTATATAAAACAACTTTCATTCAATTTTAAATAAAATAAATAATTTATAGTTTTACACATGATTGTCGTTTCCATAGGCAAGAAATTAAAAGTTAACCAAGGAAAAATGCAAAAATATTATAAAAGTTTGGGTGTTTAAAAGATCATTTGCATTTATCGCATGAATGACAAACATAATAAGTAAATAGAAGATTACAATCGATACATTTGTTTCTAAACTATTTTTCGTTTGTATGTAGGATTATATGTAAAAATAATTTATACAAAATTTTATATTTGATTGCATAAACAGTTTAAATGACAAAAGTTTATTTAATGATGCTTAAATAAATTAGAAAACTACTCAACAATTTCCATATAAATATATATATATATATATATATATATATATCAAATATAAAAATATATTTTGAAATTTAATTTCAAGTATCATTTAAAAACTTTATTTTAGATGTAAAATATTCATTTCTAAGATATGATCACTAAGTGAAGCAAATAAGAAGTAAAATTAAATTAATTGTCATTGATTACCATTGAATCAAATTAATTGTTATTGACAATATTTAGTTAACATTATATAAAATAAATTTATTGGCATTTATCAAAAATCTCTATCAAAACTATAAAATAATGACTTCAAAACCTTCAACAAATTCTAAACAACAACCTCAACTTGTAGTTCCTTCCTTATTACACGTGAAAGGAAAAAATAAATAAATTAAAGAACCAACCTTAAATGCAATATCAAGGTAAAGTAAATTTGAGATAAAAATATAAGAAACATATTAATGCACTTTGAATGCTCATTGTATAAAACAACTTTCATTCAAATTTTAAATAAAATAAAAATTTATAATTTTTAAACATGATTGTCGTTTCCATAGGCAAGTGATTAAAAGTTAACCAAGGAAAAATGCAAAAATATTATAAAACTTTGGGTGTTTAAAAGATCATTTGCATTTATCGCATGAATGACAAACATAATAAGTAAATAGAAGAGTACAATTATATACATTTGTTTCTAAACTATTTTCGTTTGTATGTAGGATTATATGTAAAAATAATTTATACAAAATTTTATATTTGATTGCATAAACAGTTTAAATGACAAAAGTTTATTTAATGATGCTTAAATAAATTAGAAAACTACTCAACAATTTCCATATAAATTAATTATATATATATATATATATATATATATATATATATATATATATATATATATATATATATATATATCAAATATAAAATATATTTTGAAATTTAATTTCCAAGTATCATTTAAAAACTTTATTTTAGATGTAAAATATTCATTTCTAAGATATGATCACTAAGTGAAGCAAATAAGAAGTAAAATTAAATTAATTGTCATTGATTACCATTGAATCAAATTAATTGTTATTGACAATATTTAGTTAACATTATATAAAATAAATTTATTGGCATTTATCAAAAATCTCTATCAAAACTATAAAATAATGACTTCAAAACCTTCAACAAATTCTAAACTACAACCTCAACTTGTAGTTCCTTGCTTACTACACGTGAAAGGAAAAAATAAATAAATTAAAGAACCAACCTTAAATGCAATATCAAGGTAAAGTAAATTTGCAGATAAAAATATAAGAAACATATTAATGCACTTTGAATGCTCATTGTATAAAACAACTTTCATTCAAATTTTAAATAAAATAAATAATTTATAGTTTTTACACATGATTGTCGTTTCCATAGGCAAGAAATTAAAAGTTAACAAAGGAAAAATGCAAAAATATTATAAAACTTTGGGTGTTTAAAAGATTATTTGCATTTATCGCATGAATGACAAACATAATAAGTAAATAGAAGAGTACAATTGCGATACATTTGTTTCTAATTTATTTTTCGTTTGTATGTAGGATTATATGTAAAAATAATTTATACAAAATTTTATATTTGATTGCATAAACAATTTAAATGACAAAAGTTTATTTAATGATGCTTAAATAAATTAGAAAACTACTCAACAATTTCCATATAAATAAATTATATATATATATATATATATATATATATATATATATATATATATATATATCAAATATAAAAATATATTTTGAAATTTAATTTCCAAGTATCATTTAAAAACTTTATTTTAGATGTAAAATATTCATAGGGATACAGTACTATATTTTGTCTTATTGGATTGCGAAAGAAAAAAAACATTTTTCTAAAAACTCATCCAACCCATAAATTGCTCTAAGCAATAACATTTACATATTTTTAAATGGATACCTAAAAGTGGTTTTATTAATGCATTTTGTTCTAGTGTTGTAACTCGTAAAAATTCTCGATGAATCCGTATTGGAAACTGCATAATGATGTGTGTACATAATAGTTTATCTAATTACATTTCTTATTTGCAGTTATGTGAACTGTCGTTCCACAAAACTTGACATAAATGATAAAATTCAAGAGGACGACCTAAATGATAAAATTCAAGAGGACGACGTAGATGACGAATTTCAAGAGGACGACATAGATCTAGATGATGAATTTCAAGAGGACGATATAGATGGTAAATTTCAAGAGGACGACGTAGATGAAGAATTTATGGAGGATGACATATCTAACGAATTTCAAGAGGTCGATTTGGATGCTTTACTCCTAGAAGACAAACTTGAATGAGTTGGATGATGTCTTTTTTTTGGCTTGTAGTTGAAAGCATTAAACTTGAAATATGATTTTTGTTCTTTATGAACTATGTTTTAGTTATTTTACTAGGGTCATACTTCAAAGTATTAAAAGTAATGTTACGCTAGGCATTTTGTGTACTATATACTATATCTTGAGTTAAAGTTTGAACTCGATTTTATTATATTACAACTTTTATGGATGTATGGTTTAAGTTATATAATCAATATTATTTTTGAAGCCAATTATTATTGACTATATCATTTTGATAATAATAGCAAAACTGTATATTTTATGTGGACACTATAAAACAACAACCTATAAGTTATGGCTACACTTCAAAATGATCTTCCGATTCGTGTTTAGGCAACGATGTTAATGTTAATTTGGCAACGCTTAAAAACGTTGTCTCAGGGCAGCAAATAATCGTCCTATTCCTTTTCTATAGGCGATGTTTTTCAAAAGCGTGCCAAAAACATAAAAAAGCCTCAAACAATAGGCAACGCCACACAGAGACGAATAGAAAACGCCCCTATTTGTTTAGCAACGATTTTCGTAGTTCGCAACGCTTTTCAATTGTTGTTGGCGAGGCTAAATGTTGTAGTGATATATATATATATATACATATATATATATATATATATATATATATATATATATATATATATATATATATATATATATATATATCAATATAAAAATATATTTTGAAATTTAATTTCAAGCATCATTTAAAACATTATTTTAGATGTAAAATATTTATTTCTAAGATATGATCACTAAGTGAACAAATAAGAAGTAAAATTAAATTAATTGTCATTGATTACCATTAAATCAAATTAATTGTTATTGACAATATTTAGTTAACATTATATAAAATAAATTTATTGGCATTTATCAAAATCTCTATCAAAACTATAAAATAATGACTTCAAAACCTTCAACAAATTCTAAACTACAACCTCAACTTGTAGTTCCTTCCTTACTACAGGTGGAAGGAAAAAATAAATAAATTAAAGAACCAACCTTAAATGCAATATCAAGGTAAGGTAAATTTGCAGATAAAAATATAAGAAACATATTAATGCACTTTGAATGCTCATTATATAAAACAACTTTCAATCAAATTTTAAATAAAATAAATAATTTATAGTTTTTTGACATGATGTTTCCATAGGCAAGTGATTACATAAGTGATTAAAAGTTAACCAAGGAACAATGCAAAAATATTATAAAACTTTGGGTGTTTAAAAGATCATTTGCATATATCGCATGAATGACAAACATAATAAGTAAATAGAAGAGTACAATTGCGATACATTTGTTTCTAATTTATTTTTCGTTTGTATGTAGGATTATATGTAAAAATAATTTATACAAAATTTTATATTTGATTGCATAAACAATTTAAATGACAAAAGTTTATTTAATGATGCTTAAATAAATTAGAAAACTACTCAACAATTTCCATATAAATTAATTATATATATATATATATATATATATATAGCTATATCAAATATAAAAATATATTTTGAAATTTAATTTCGAAGTATCATTTAAAAACTTAATTTTAGATGGAAAATATTCATTTCTACGATATGATCACTAAGTGAAGCAAATAAGAAGTAAAATTAAATTAATTGTCATTGATTACCATTGAATCAAATTAATTGTTATTGACAATATTTAGTTAACATTATATAAAATAAATTTATAGGCATTTATTAAAAAATCTCTATCAAAACTATAAAATAATGACTTCAAAACCTTCAACAAATTCTAAACTACAACTTCAACTTGTAGTTCCTTGCTTACTACACGTGAAAGGAAAAAATAAATAAATTAAAGAACCAACCTTAAATGCAATATCAAGGTAAAGTAAATTTGCAGATAAAAATATAAGAAACATATTAATGCACATTGAATGCTCATTGTATAAAACAACTTTCATTCAATTTTAAATAAAATAAATAATTTATAGTTTTTACACATGATTGTCGTTTCCATAGGCAAGAAATTAAAAGTTAACCAAGGAAAAATGCAAAAATATTATAAAAGTTTGGGTGTTTAAAAGATCATTTGCATTTATCGCATGAATGACAAACATAATAAGTAAATAGAAGAGTACAATTGCGATACATTTGTTTCTAATTTATTTTTCGTTTGTATGTAGGATTATATGTAAAAATAATTTATACAAAATTTTATATTTGATTGCATAAACAGTTTAAATGACAAAAGTTTATTTAATGATGCTTAAATAAATTAGAAAACTACTCAACAATTTCCATATAAATTAATTATATATATATATATATATATATATATAGCTATATCAAATATAAAAATATATTTTGAAATTTAATTTCGAAGTATCATTTAAAAACTTAATTTTAGATGGAAAATATTCATTTCTACGATATGATCACTAAGTGAAGCAAATAAGAAGTAAAATTAAATTAATTGTCATTGATTACCATTGAATCAAATTAATTGTTATTGACAATATTTAGTTAACATTATATAAAATATATTTATTGGCATTTATCAAAAATCTCTATCAAAACTATAAAATAATGACTTCAAAACCTTCAACAAATTCTAAAACAACCTCAACTTGTAGTTCCTTCCTTATTACACGTGAAAGGAAAAAATAAATAAATTAAAGAACCAACCTTAAATGCAATATCAAGGTAAAGTAAATTTGCAGATAAAAATATAAGAAACATATTAATGCACTTTGAATGCTCATTGTATAAAACAACTTTCATTCAAATTTTAAATAAAATAAAAATTTATAATTTTAAACATGATTGTCGTTTCCATAGGCAAGTGATTAAAAGTTAACCAAGGAAAATGCAAAATATTATAAAACTTTGGGTGTTTAAAAGATCATTTGCATTTATCGCATGAATGACAAACATAATAAGTAAATAGAAGAGTACAATTGCGATACATTTGTTTCTAAACTATTTTTCGTTTGTATGTAGGATTATATGTAAAAATAATTTATACAAAATTTTATATTTGATTGCATAAACAATTTAAATGACAAAAGTTTATTTAATGATGCTTAAATAAATTAGAAAACTACTCAACAATTTATATAAATAAATATATATATATATATATATATATATATATATATATATATATATATATATATATATATATATCAAATATAAAAATATATTTTGAAATTTAATTTCCAAGTATCATTTAAAAACTTTATTTTAGATGTAAAATATTCATTTCTAAGATATGATCACTAAGTGAAGGAAATAAGAAGTAAAATTAAATTAATTGTCATTGATTACCATTGAATCAAATTAATTGTTATTGACAATATTTAGTTAACATTATATAAAATAAATTTATTGGCATTTATAAAAAATCTCTATCAAAACTATAAAATAATGATTTCAAAACCTTCAACAAATTCTAAACTACAACTTCAACTTGTAGTTCCTTGCTTACTACACGTGAAAGGAAAAAATAAATAAATTAAAGAACCAACCTTAAATGCAATATCAAGGTAAAGTAAATTTGCAGATAAAAATATAAGAAACATATTAATGCACTTTGAATGCTCATTGTATAAAACAACTTTCATTCAAATTTTAAATAAAATAAATAATTTATAGTTTTTACACATGATTGTCGTTTCCATAGGCAAGAAATTAAAAGTTAACCAAGGAAAAATGCAAAAATATTATAAAAGTTTGGGTGTTTAAAAGATCATTTGCATTTATCGCATGAATGACAAACATAATAAGTAAATAGAAGATTATAATTGCGATACATTTGTTTCTAAACTATTTTTCGTTTGTATGTAGGATTATATGTAAAAATAATTTATACAAAATTTTATATTTGATTGCATAAACAGTTTAAATGACAAAAGTTTATTTAATGATGCTTAAATAAATTAGAAAACTACTCAACAATTTCCATATAAATTAATTATATATATATATATATATAGCTATATCAAATATAAAATATATTTTGAAATTTAATTTCCAAGTATCATTTAAAAACTTATTTTAGATGTAAAATATTCATTTCTAAGATATGATCACTAAGTGAAGCAAATAAGAAGTAAAATTAAATTAATTGTCATTGATTACCATTGAATCAAATTAATTGTTATTGACAATATTTAGTTAACATTATATAAAATAAATTTATTGGCATTTATCAAAATCTCTATCAAAACTATAAAATAATGACTTCAAAACCTTCAACAAATTCTAAACAACAACCTCAACTTGTAGTTCCTTCCTTATTACACGTGAAAGGAAAAATAAATAAATTAAAGAACCAACCTTAAATGCAATATCAAGGTAAAGTAAATTTGCAGATAAAAATATAAGAAACATATTAATGCACTTTGAATGCTCATTGTATAAAACAACTTTCATTCAAATTTTAAATAAAATAAAAATTTATAATTTTAAACATGATTGTCGTTTCCATAGGCAAGTGATTAAAAGTTAACCAAGGAAAAATGCAAAAATATTATAAAACTTTGGGTGTTTAAAAGATCATTTGCATTTATCGCATGAATGACAAACATAATAAGTAAATAGAAGAGTACAATTGCGACACATTTGTTTCTAAACTATTTTTCGTTTGTATGTAGGATTATATGTAAAAATAATTTATACAAAATTTTATATTTGATTGCATAAACAGTTTAAATGACAAAAGTTTATTTAATGATGCTTAAATAAATTAGAAAACTACTCAACAATTTCCATATAAATAAATTATATATATTTATATATATATCAAATATGAAAATATATTTTGAAATTTAATTTCCAAGTATCATTTAAAAACTTAATTTTAGATGTAAAATATTCATTTCTAAGATATGATCACTAAGTGAAGCAAATAAGAAGTAAAATTAAATTAATTGTCATTGATTACCATTGAATCAAATTAATTGTTACTGACAATATTTAGTTAACATTATATAAAATAAATTTACTGGCATTTATCAAAAATCTCTATCAAAACTATAAAATAATGACTTCAAAACCTTCAACAAATTCTAAACTACAACCTCAACTTGTAGTTCCTTGCTTACTACACGTGAAAGGAAAAAATAAATAAATTAAAGAACCAACCTTAAATGCAATATCAAGGTAAAGTAAATTTGCAGATAAAAATATAAGAAACATATTAATGCACTTTGAATGCTCATTGTATAAAACAACTTTCATTCAAATTTTAAATAAAATAAATAATTTATAGTTTTTACACATGATTGTCGTTTCCATAGGCAAGAAATTAAAAGTTAACCAAGGAAAAATGCAAAAATATTATAAAACTTTGGGTGTTTAAAAGATCATTTGCATTTATCGCATGAATGACAAACATAATAAGTAAATAGAAGAGTACAATTGCGATACATTTGTTTCTAAACTATTTTTCGTTTGTATGTAGGATTATATGTAAAAATAATTTATACAAAATTTTATATTTGATTGCATAAACAATTTAAATGACAAAAGTTTATTTAATGATGCTTAAATAAATTAGAAAACTACTCAACAATTTCCATATAAATATATATATATATATATATATATATATATATATATATATATATATATATATATATATATATATATATATATATATCTATCAAATATAACAATATATTTTGAAAATTTAATTTCCAAGTATCATTTAAAAACTTTATTTTAGATGTAAAATATTCATTTCTAAGATATGATCACTAAGTGAAGGAAATAAGAAGTAAAATTAAATTAATTGTCATTGATTACCATTGAATCAAATTAATGGTTATTGACAATATTTAGTTAACATTATATATAATAAATTTATTGGCATTTATCAAAAATCTCTATCAAAACTATAAAATAATGACTTCAAAACCTTCAACAAATTCTAAACTACGACCTCAACTTGTAGTTCCTTCCTTACTACACGTGAAAGGAAAAAATAAATAAATTAAAGAACCAACCTTAAATGCAATATCAAGGTAAAGTAAATTTGCAGATAAAAATATAAGAAACATATTAATGCACTTTGAATGCTCATTGTATAAAACAACTTTCATTCAAATTTTAAATAAAATAAATAATTTATAGTTTTTACACATGATTGTCGTTTCCATAGGCAAGTGATTAAAAGTTAACCAAGGAAAATGCAAAATATTATAAAACTTTGGGTGTTTAAAAGATCATTTGCATTTATCGCATGAATGACAAACATAATAAGTAAATAGAAGAGTACAATTATGATACATTTGTTTCTAAACTATTTTTCGTTTGTATGTAGGATTATATGTAAAAATAATTTATACAAAATTTTATATTTGATTGCATAAACAGTTTAAATGACAAAAGTTTATTTAATGAATGCTTAAATAAATTAGAAAACTACTCCACAATTTCCATATATATAATATATATATATATATATATATATATATATATATATATATCAAATATAAAAATATATTTTGAAATTTAATTTCCAAGTATCATTTAAAAACTTTATTTTAAATGTAAAATATTCATTTCTAAGATATGATCACTAAGTGAAGGAAATAAGAAGTAAAATTAAATTAATTGTCATTGATTACCATTGAATCAAATTAATTGTTATTGACAATATTTAGTTAACATTATATAAAATAAATTTATAGGCATTTATTAAAAATCTCTATCAAAACTATAAAATAATGACTTCAAAACCTTCAACAAATTCTAAACTACAACCTCAACTTGTAGTTCCTTCCTTACTACAGGTGAAAGGAAAAAATAAATAAATTAAAGAACCAACCTTAAATGCAATATCAAGGTAAGGTAAATTTGCAGATAAAAATATAAGAATCCTATTAATGCAGTTTGAATGCTCATTATATAAAACAACTATCAATCAAATTTTAAATAAAATAAATAATTTATAGTTTTTGCACATGATTGTCGTTTCCATAGGCAAGTGATTACATAAGTGATTAAAAGTTAACCAAGGAACAATGCAAAAATATTATAAAACTATGAATGACAAACATAATAAGTAAATAGAAGAGTACAATTGCGATACATTTGTTTCTAATTTATTTTTCGTTCGTTTGTATGTAGGATTATATGTAAAAATAATTTATACAAAATTTTATATTTGATTGCATAAACAGTTTAAATGACAAAAGTTTATTTAATGAATGCTTAAATAAATTAGAAAACTACTCCACAATTTCCATATATATATATGTCAACTCTAAAAATATGTTTTGAAATTTAATTTCCAAGTATCATTTAAAATTTTTTATGTTAGATGTAAAATATTCATTTCTAAGATATGATCACTAAGTGAATCAAATAAGAAGTAAAATTAAATTAATTGTCATTGATTACCATTGAATCAAATTAATTGTTATTGACAATATTTAGTTAACATTATATAAAATAAATTTATAGGCATTTATTAAAAATCTCTATCAAAACTATAAAATAATGACTTCAAAACCTTCAACAAATTCTAAACTACAACCTCAACTTGTAGTTCCTTGCTTACTACACGTGAAAGGAAAAAATAAATAAATTAAAGAACCAACCTTAAATGCAATATCAAGGTAAAGTAAATTTGCAGATAAAAATATAAGAAACATATTAATGCACTTTGAATGCTCATTGTATAAAACAACTTTCATTCAAATTTTAAATAAAATAAATAATTTATAGTTTTTACACATGATTGTCGTTTCCATAGGCAAGAAATTAAAAGTTAACAAAGGAAAAATGCAAAAATATTATAAAACTTTGGGTGTTTAAAAGATCATTTGCATTTATCGCATGAATGACAAACATAATAAGTAAATAGAAGAGTACAATTCGATACATTTGTTTCTAATTTATTTTTCGTTTGTATGTAGGATTATATGTAAAAATAATTTATACAAAATTTTATATTTGATTGCATAAACAATTTAAATGACAAAAGTTTATTTAATGATGCTTAAATAAATTAGAAAACTACTCAACAATTTCCATATAAATAAAATATATATATATATATATATATATATATATATATATATATATATCAAATATAAAAATATATTTTGAAATTTAATTTCCAAGTATCATTTAAAAACTTTATTTTAGATGTAAAATATTCATTTCTAAGATATGATCACTAAGTGAAGGAAATAAGAAGTAAAATTAAATTAATTGTCATTGATTACCATTGAATCAAATTAATTGTTATTGACAATATTTAGTTAACATTATATAAAATAAATTTATTGGCATTTATAAAAATCTCTATCAAAACTATAAAATAATGACTTCAAAACCTTCAACAAATTCTAAACTACAACTTCAACTTGTAGTTCCTTACTACACGTGAAAGGAAAAATAAATAAATTAAAGAACCAACCTTAAATGCAATATCAAGGTAAGGTAAATTTGAGATAAAAATATAAGAAACATATTAATGCATTGAATGCTAATTATATAAAACAACTTTCAATCAAATTTTAAAGAAAATAAATAATTTATAGTTTTTGCACATGATTGTCATTTCCATAGGCAAGTGATTACACAAGTGATTAAAAGTTAACCAAGGAACAATGCAAAACTATTAGAAAACTTTGGGTGTTTAAAAGATCATTTGCATTTATCGCATGAATGACAAACATAATAAGTAAATAGAAGAGTACAATTGCGATACATTTGTTTCTAAACTATTTTTCTTTGTATGTAGGATTATATGTAAAAATAATTTATACAAAATTTTATATTTGATTGCATAAACAGTTTAAATGACAAAAGTTTATTTAATGAATGCTTAAATAAATTAGAAAACGACTCCACAATTTCCATATAAATAAATTATATATATATATATATATATATATATATATATATATATATATATATATATATATATATATATATATATATATATATATATACAAAATTTGTTGTCTATGGCAACACGTTTTTAGTTAACATATAGAAATTGTTGTCTTAAATTCATATAGGCAACGATTTACGACTGTTGTCAAAAATATATTTGCAACCCTTGATAATCGTCGCCTAAAATACTTTTGGGGGCGTTTATGGAGCGATACTCTTTTATTTTTTTTGGCAACGATTGTTAATGGTGCCCTTAACTGCTTTTGGGGACGATTGTAGAGCGTTAAAATATTATTTCTTTAGCAATGTTTGATAATTGTCCCCTAAAATATTTTTGGGGACATTTTTAGATTGTTACATTAGTTCTAATAATAGGCTACATTTCTGAAATATTGTATAAAATTATAACATTATCAAATATTTGGTGGCCATCTTCTCTCCAAAACTTATACACTAAAAACATTATTTTATTATATGTATATAATAAATAATAAAATATAAAATATAACAATAATAAAAAAAACAAAACACAATTTATGATTATTTTCGTTTTGCCCCACAAATTTGGTCCTTCACAGGAAAAAACACACACGCCGTCACTCAAAAACTTCAAACCTTCCTCAACCTAGCCACGCCGTTAATCTTCAAACATTCACCGTTGAATCTCGAACCCAGCCACATACGATCCTCTTCCTTCGTCAACCCATAACTCGCACACTCTTCACCATCGTTTGTTGATTCACCATCACTTCACCACTAGAAAGAGAAAGCGCAATCGATTCACCTCTTATTTACCACTTGGACGGGAAACACCGGAAAGAAAGAACGAAGAAACCCATTCTTCGTACGTCAAACTCCAACTCTTCGTCTGCTCACCACCGTCATCCATCTCTTCATTTGTATTTAGTTTATACTATTATTGAATAATTGAGTGAGTACCTAATTTTTCTGAGCTTTGGAATATAAGAAAATTAGGTTCATACTCAAGAATGAATGTGATACACATGTTCTTACTATTACACACAGATGTGTTACACGCATTCTTACTGTTACAGAATTGAAAGATTATAGATTTCAACAAAGGCAAGACACGTTACACACATGTATATACACATTCTTACTGTAACAGAATTGAAAGGTTATACAGACTTCAATAAATGCAATACACGGTTCTACCAAGTATTGAGAGCTTTGGTTCTCTCCCACCCAATTAACCACTTACTAATTTCTGGATAAATCTCTAATTCTGATATTTCCTTATTTATTTCTAGTAGAAATCGAATTATGGCTTACAAATAAGAGAAACTATCACGTATTTATAGGGTCGGTTAGAGCCTCTCCTAAGATTACTAATGAGAGGTTATAGATATAAGATTCCTGAGTGGACACGTGATATTTGATTCTTCAGGAGTGAAGAGTATCTGCGAGTTGACCATGCTAAAGAGTGTAATGTACACGGAACATTAGCAGTTCCAGTTTTTGAACAAGGGAGCAGGACATGTTTGGGCGTTATTGAAGTGGTGATGATTACTCGGTAGAGCAATCATGGTTGTGAACTTGAGATGCTTGCAAATCGCTTGAGGTTTTTTCCTTCTATATTTTCATAGAGTTTTTGTTTGTTTGGTGTCATTTTAACAACACAGAATGCATGTAACCTAAAAGAACATGAAACAAAGAATTTTTGGTTGTATTCAACATGCTATTTGCGGTTTCTAAAGGGATAAACTGCACTTTTATGTAATGAATTGCTCATTTTTACGCATTTTAGTAATATTGTCAGCCTTTTAGTGATATAGACCTTGCAACTATGCTATGTCTTCTTTCTGAAGCTCATATTTTTAGATCTTTGCACAGCCTTTTAGTGTAATATACATCAATGAAAGCTAGTTTGGTACTGCTTATTATTGATGGTCATAAACCTCGAATATTTGATATTAATCATGCGTTCTTTTGCGTTCGTTACTAAGATTTTTTATTGTCCATTTTATCTCTTTCTTTCTCTCTTAAACTTTCATTGACATATCAAGGCCCTCTTTGTCGAACATGGAATAATTCTAAAATTGCTTTTGCTTAGATTTAAAGGCTTTTAGAAGCAAATTAGTGGTTTGTTTTTTAGTTGTCATAACACGGGTAGTATTGTCTATTCAAATCCGAGTATTTTACATTGCTCTTTTTGCTCCTCCCGCTTATGTCCGCTTACAATGAAATATAAATTTCCTTGATGTTTCAAATGACTTGTCATTTCAAGTAGTGTCTATTAACATTTAATTGACCACAAATGTTCATGTAGCATTCTTTGTTATTGTCTTGTTTTAAGTTGAAGCTTTTGAGAGTTCCTTATAAGAATTGGAACTTACTAACGTGTTAAGCTTATATTTTAAATGCTTGAGTTAAGTTAATCATAAGGGTTAGTGAGAAAATTAAGTAATTGATTTTGTTTGCTTCTTTCATTTTGTTTTGATATTTAAACTTGATGTTTTATGATACAAGAGAAGAAATGCATCGACTGAATTAATTATATATTGTTGCTTGCTTGTTAAATGGTCTTTCGCTAATAGTTTAACAAGATAAGAGGGATGGCATCAAATTTTCAAATATGCATTATAATTACATGTACTAAATAGATTACTTGAATAATTTAGGAATGTCTTATGTTTCACTATGATGCTCTTCCTCACTGGCATTTTACACTTTTTACTTTATGATTTGAGGACTTAATATTTTTCCTGTAAAAAAGAACCATTGACGACTTTTGATGCAAAGCCAATGGACCTAAACCTTTCTATTTTTGGTTGTGCAAAGATGACTTCCAATTGGTGGTTCTGCTCTGGGGAACGGAAATATGCTCATGGAACGCGCATTATGGCGAATTTCTCTTAAATGGTTGAAGGTACAAAACTCTTCCATCAACTTCCCAGTTAATCTATCTCAATTATAGAAATAATCCCCATATTGAAGCCAAATATCTGGAAGCATACATAATAAGATGAAAGAAAAGGAAATCTAAAATTACAAATTGATATCCTCCAAAACTTTTAAAGTAATGTCCTTTTCATTTTGGTTCACAATGTAACATTTAAATGAGGACCATTGTCTTTTATTATGCATTTCTGTATGATTTGGAGAAGCTCTTCCGACTTCTCTTCAAGTTTGAGGTGCAAAGTAGATAGTTGTGGAGTGGTTTCTCTTTGTATTTTTCAAATTGAAGTACTTAAAATATAATTCTACGGTTCTATACTTTTAAATCAAAATTGTCATTTTGTCACCATGAGCACAATTCTCCAACTTATACACATGAGAATTATCGGACTTGCACAATTACAATTAGTGTCATACAATTTTAGCATCCTTAATTTTTCCTATATATATGAGACATGGAAATTGCTCAAATGTGAGAAATCTAAAGTTCAAGAACCAAATATGTGTGTCATTAAGCTTGAACGAAACTTGAGCTAGAACTTTGGTCCAAATATGTTGGACCTGAATTCAAGAACTTAAACCAAATTCTATGGTGTTGAAATTATGGATTTTGGATAAAATATGGACAAAGAAATAATAAGGACTCTGAATATGAAAGTGGCGTTGTATGATTTTAATAACTTGATATCAAGACTAAACAACTAACCGTTATTCAGTGGATACAAGATTATATTTTGTCTTATTGGATTGCGAAAGAAAAAAATTTTTCTAAAACTCATCCAACCAGATTTTGTCTAAGCAATATGATTTACATATTTTTAAATGGATACCTAAAAGTGGTTTTATTAATGCATTTGTGTCTAGTGTTGTAACTCAAAAATTCGATGAACCGTATTGGAAATCGATAATGATGTGCGTATAATAGTTTATCTAATTACATTTCTTATTTGCATTTATGTGAACTGTCGTTCCACAAAACTTGACATAAATGATAAAATTCAAGAGGACGACCTAAATGATAAAATTCAAGAGGACGACGTAGATGACGAATTTCAAGAGGACGACATAGATCTAGATGATGAATTTCAAGAGGACGATATAGATGGTAAATTTCAAGAGGACGACGTAGATGAAGAATTTATGGAGGATGACATATCTAACGAATTTCAAGAGGTCGATTTGGATGCTTTACTCCTAGAAGACAAACTTGAATGAGTTGGATGATGTCTTTTTTTTGGCTTGTAGTTGAAAGCATTAAACTTGAAATATGATTTTTGTTCTTTTGCTGAACTATGTTTTTAGTTATTTTACTAGGGTCATACTTCAAAGTATTAAAAGTAATGTTACGCTAGGCATTTTGTGTACTCTATATACTATATCTTGAGTTAAAGTTTGAACTCGATTTTATTATATTACAACTTTTATGGATGTATGGTTTAAGTTATATAATCAATATTATTTTTGAAGCCAATTATTATTGACTATATCATTTTGATAATAATAGCAAAATTGTATATTTTATGTGGACACTATAAAACAACAACCTATAAGTTATGGCTACACTTCAAAAATGATCTTCCTGATTCAGGTTTAAGGCAACGATTGTTAATTGTAGCCGAATTTGGCAACGCTTAAAAAACGTTGTCTCAGAGGCAGCAAATAATCGTCTCCTATTCCTTTTCTATAGGCGATGTTTTTCAAAAGCGTGCCCAAAAAACATAAAAAAAAGTCGCCTCAAACAATAGGCAACGCTCACACAGGAGACGAATAGAAAACGTCCCCTATTTGTTTAGGCAACGATTTTCAGAGTTCTGGCAACGCTTTTCAATTGTTGTTGGCGAGGCTAAATGTTGTAGTGATATATATATATACATATATACATATATATATATATATATACATATATATATATATATATATATATATATATATATATATATATATATATATATATATATCAACTCGAAAAATATATTTTGAAATTTAATTTCCAAGCATCATTTAAAAACATTATTTTAGATGTAAAATATTTATTTCTAAGATATGATCACTAAGTGAACCAAATAAGAAGTAAAATTAAATTAATTGTCATTGATTACCATTAAATCAAATTAATTGTTATTGACAATAATTAGTTAACATTATATAAAATAAATTTATTGGCATTTATCAAAAATCTCTATCAAAACTATAAAATAATGACTTCAAAACCTTCAACAAATTCTAAACTACAACCTCAACTTGTAGTTCCTTCCTTACTACAGGTGGAAGGAAAAAATAAATAAATTAAAGAACCAACCTTAAATGCAATATCAAGGTAAGGTAAATTTGCAGATAAAAATATAAGAATCCTATTAATGCAGTTTGAATGCTCATTATATAAAACAACTATCAATCAAATTTTAAATAAAATAAATAATTTATAGTTTTTGCACATGATTGTCGTTTCCATAGGCAAGTGATTACATAAGTGATTAAAAGTTAACCAAGGAACAATGCAAAAATATTATAAAACTTTGGGTGTTTAAAAGATCATTTGCATATATCGCATGAATGACAAACATAATAAGTAAATAGAAGAGTACAATTGCGATACATTTGTTTCTAAACTACTTTTCGTTTGTATGTAGGATTATATGTAAAAATAATTTATACAAAATTTTATATTTGATTGCATAAACAGTTTAAATGACAAAAGTTTATTTAATGAATGCTTAAATAAATTAGAAAACTACTCCACAATTTCCATATAAATAAATTATATATATATATATATATATATATATATATATATATATATATATATATATATGTCAACTCTAAAAATATGTTTTGAAATTTAATTTCCAAGTATCATTTAAAAATTTTTATTTTAGATGTAAAATATTCATTTCTAAGATATGATCACTAAGTGAAGCAAATAAGAAGTAAAATTAAATTAATTGTCATTGATTACCATTGAATCAAATTAATTGTTATTGACAATATTTAGTTAACATTATATAAAATAAATTTATAGGCATTTATTAAAAATCTCTATCAAAACTATAAAATAATGACTTCAAAACCTTCAACAAATTCTAAACTACAACCTCAACTTGTAGTTCCTTGCTTACTACACGTGAAAGGAAAAAATAAATAAATTAAAGAACCAACCTTAAATGCAATATCAAGGTAAAGTAAATTTGCAGATAAAAATATAAGAAACATATTAATGCACTTTGAATGCTCATTGTATAAAACAACTTTCATTCAAATTTTAAATAAAATAAATAATTTATAGTTTTTACACATGATTGTCGTTTCCATAGGCAAGAAATTAAAGTTAACCAAGGAAAATGCAAAATATTATAAAACTTTGGGTGTTTAAAAGATCATTTGCATTTATCGCATGAATGACAAACATAATAAGTAAATAGAAGAGTACAATTATGATACATTTGTTTCTAAACTATTTTTCGCTTGTATGTAGGATTATATGTAAAAATAATTTATACAAAATTTTATATTTGATTGCATAAACAATTTAAATGACAAAAGTTTATTTAATGATGCTTAAATAAATTAGAAAACTACTCAATTCCATATAAATAAATATATATATATATATATATATATATATATATATATATATATATATCAAATATAAAAATATATTTTGAAATTTAATTTCCAAGTATCATTTAAAAACTTTATTTTAGATGTAAAATATTCATTTCTAAGATATGATCACTAAGTGAAGCAAATAAGAAGTAAAATTAAATTAATTGTCATTGATTACCATTGAATCAAATTAATTGTTATTGACAATATTTAGTTAACATTATATAAAATAAATTTATTGGCATTTATAAAAATCTCTATCAAAACTATAAAATAATGACTTCAAAACCTTCAACAAATTCTAAACTACAACCTCAACTTGTAGTTCCTTCCTTACTACACGTGAAAGGAAAAATAAATAAATTAAAGAACCAACCTTAAATGCAATATCAAGGTAAAGTAAATTTGCGATAAAAATATAAGAAACATATTAATGCACTTTGAATGCTCATTGTATAAAACAACTTTCATTCAAATTTTAAATAAAATAAATAATTTATAGTTTTACACATGATTGTCGTTTCCATAGGCAAGAAATTAAAAGTTAACCAAGGAAAAATGCAAAAATATTATAAAACTTTGGGTGTTTAAAAGATCATTTGCATTTATCGCATGAATGACAAACATAATAAGTAAATAGAAGAGTACAATTGCGATACATTTGTTTCTAAACTATTTTTCGTTTGTATGTAGGATTATATGTAAAAATAATTTATACAAAATTTTATATTTGATTGCATAAACAGTTTAAATGACAAAAGTTTATTTAATGAATGCTTAAATAAATTAGAAAACTACTCAACAATTTTATATAAATTAATATATATATATATATATATATATATATATATCAAATATAAAAATATATTTTGAAATTTAATTTCCAAGTATCATTTAAAAACTTTATTTTAGATGTAAAATATTCATTTCTAAGATATGATCACTAAGTGAAGCAAATAAGAAGTAAAATTAAATTAATTGTCATTGATTACCATTGAATCAAATTAATTGTTATTGACAATATTTAGTTAACATTATATAAAATAAATTTATTGGCATTTATCAAAATCTCTATCAAAACTATAAAATAATGACTTCAAAACCTTCAACAAATTCTAAACTACAACCTCAACTTGTAGTTCCTTATTACACGTGAAAGGAAAAATAAATAAATTAAAGAACCAACCTTAAATGCAATATCAAGGTAAAGTAAATTTGCAGATAAAAATATAAGAAACATATTAATGCACTTTGAATGCTCATTGTATAAAACAACTTTCATTCAAATTTTAAATAAAATAAATAATTTATAATTTTTACACATGATTGTCGTTTCCATAGGCAAGTGATTAAAAGTTAACCAAGGAAAATGCAAAATATTATAAAACTTTGGGTGTTTAAAAGATCATTTGCATTTATCGCATGAATGACAAACATAATAAGTAAATAGAAGAGTACAATTGCGACACATTTGTTTCTAAACTATTTTTCGTTTGTATGTAGGATTATATGTAAAAATAATTTATACAAAATTTTATATTTGATTGCATAAACAGTTTAAATGACAAAAGTTTATTTAATGATGCTTAAATAAATTAGAAAACTACTCAACAATTTATATAAATAAATATATATATATATATATATATATATATATATATATATATATATATATATATATCAAATATAAAAATATATTTTGAAATTTAATTTCAAGTATCATTTAAAACTTTATTTTAGATGTAAAATATTCATTTCTAAGATATGATCACTAAGTGAAGGAAATAAGAAGTAAAATTAAATTAATTGTCATTGATTACCATTGAATCAAATTAATTGTTATTGACAATATTTAGTTAACATTATATAAAATAAATTTATTGGCATTTATAAAAATCTCTATCAAAACTATAAAATAATGACTTCAAAACCTTCAACAAATTCTAAACTACAACCTCAACTTGTAGTTCCTTCCTTACTACACGTGAAAGGAAAAATAAATAAATTAAAGAACCAACCTTAAATGCAATATCAAGGTAAAGTAAATTTGAGATAAAAATATAAGAAACATATTAATGCACTTTGAATGCTCATTGTATAAAACAACTTTCATTCAAATTTTAAATAAAATAAATAATTTATAGTTTTTACACATGATTGTCGTTTCCATAGGCAAGAAATTAAAAGTTAACCAAGGAAAATGCAAAAATATTATAAAACTTTGGGTGTTTAAAAGATCATTTGCATTTATCGCATGAATGACAAACATAATAAGTAAATAGAAGATTATAACTGCGATACATTTGTTTCTAAACTATTTTTCGTTTGTATGTAGGATTATATGTAAAAATAATTTATACAAAATTTTATATTTGATTGCATAAACAGTTTAAAAGACAAAAGTTTATTTAATGATGCTTAAATAAATTAGAAAACTACTCAACAATTTCCATATAAATTAATTATATATATATATATATATATATATCAAATATAAAAATATATTTTGAAATTTAATTTCCAAGTATCATTTAAAAACTTTATTTTAGATGTAAAATATTCATTTCTAAGATATGATCACTAAGTGAAGCAAATAAGAAGTAAAATTAAATTAATTGTCATTGATTACCATTGAATCAAATTAATTGTTATTGACAATATTTAGTTAACATTATATAAAATAAATTTATTGGCATTTATCAAAAATCTCTATCAAAACTATAAAATAATGACTTCAAAACCTTCAACAAATTCTAAACTACAACCTCAACTTGTAGTTCCTTCCTTACTACACGTGAAAGGAAAAATAAATAAATTAAAGAACCAACCTTAAATGCAATATCAAGGTAAAGTAAATTTGCAGATAAAAATATAAGAAACATATTAATGCACTTTGAATGCTCATGGTATAAAACAACTTTCATTCAAATTTTAAATAAAGTAAAAAATTTATAATTTTTAAACATGATTGTCGTTTCCATAGGCAAGTGATTAAAAGTTAACCAAGGAAAAATGCAAAAATATTATAAAACTTTGGGTGTTTAAAAGATCATTTGCATTTATCGCATGAATGACAAACATAATAAGTAAATAGAAGATTATAATTGCGATACATTTGTTTCTAAACTATTTTTCGTTTGTATGTAGGATTATATGTAAAAATAATTTATACAAAATTTTATATTTGATTGCATAAACAGTTTAAATGACAAAAGTTTATTTAATGAATGCTTAAATAAATTAGAAAACTACTCCACAATTTCCATATATATATATGTCAACTCTAAAAATATGTTTTGAAATTTAATTTCCAAGTATCATTTAAAATTTTTTATGTTAGATGTAAAATATTCATTTCTAAGATATGATCACTAAGTGAATCAAATAAGAAGTAAAATTAAATTAATTGTCATTGATTACCATTGAATCAAATTAATTGTTATTGACAATATTTAGTTAACATTATATAAAATAAATTTATAGGCATTTATTAAAAATCTCTATCAAAACTATAAAATAATGACTTCAAAACCTTCAACAAATTCTAAACTACAACCTCAACTTGTAGTTCCTTCCTTACTACACGTGAAAGGAAAAAATAAATAAATTAAAGAACCAACCTTAAATGCAATATCAAGGTAAAGTAAATTTGCAGATAAAAATATAAGAAACATATTAATGCACTTTGAATGCTCATTGTATAAAACAACTTTCATTCAAATTTTAAATAAAATAAATAATTTATAGTTTTTACACATGATTGTCGTTTCCATAGGCAAGTGATTAAAAGTTAACCAAGGAAAAATGCAACAATATTATAAAACTTTGGGTGTTTAAAAGATCATTTGCATTTATCGCATGAATGACAAACATAATAAGTAAATAGAAGAGTACAATTGCGATACATTTGTTTCTAAACTATTTTTCGTTTGTATGTAGGATTATATGTAAAAATAATTTATTCAAAATTTTATATTTGATTGCATAAACAGTTTAAATGACAAAAGTTTATTTAATGATTGCTTAAATAAATTAGAAAACTACTCCACAATTTATATATATAAATATATATATATATATATATATATATATATATCAAATATAAAATATATTTTGAAATTTAATTTCCAAGTATCATTTAAAAACTTTATTTTAGATGTAAAATATTCATTTCTAAGATATGATCACTAAGTGAAGCAAATAAGAAGTAAAATTAAATTAATTATCATTGATTACCATTGAATCAAATTAATTGTTATTGACAATATTTAGTTAACATTATATAAAATAAATTTATTGGCATTTATCAAAATCTCTATCAAAACTATAAAATAATGACTTCAAAACCTTCAACAAATTCTAAACTACAACCTCAACTTGTAGTTTCTTCCTTACTACAGTGAAAGGAAAAAAAATAAATTAAAGAACCAACCTTAAATGCAATATCAAGGTAAGGTAAATTTGCAGATAAAAATATAAGAAACATATTAATGCACTTTGAATGCTCATTATATAAAACAACTTTCATTCAAATTTTAAATAAAATAAATAATTTATAGTTTTTACACATGATTGTCATTTCCATAGGCAAGTGATTACACAAGTGATTAAAAGTTAACCAGGAACAATGCAAAAATATTATAAAACTTTGGGTGTTTAAAAGATCATTTGCATTTATCGCATGAATGACAAACATAATAAGTAAATAGAAGAGAACAATTGTATACATTTGTTTCTAAACTATTTTTCGTTTGTATGTAGGATTATATGTAAAATAATTTATACAAAATTTTATATTTGATTGCATAAACAGTTTAAATGACAAAAGTTTATTTAATGAATGCTTAAATAAATTAGAAAACTACTATTTAATATATATATATATATAATATAAAATATATTTTGAAATTTAATTTCCAAGTATCATTTAAAACTTTATTTTAGATGTAAAATATTCATTTCTAAGATATGATCACTAAGTGAAGCAAATAAGAAGTAAAATTAAATTAATTGTCATTGATTACCATTGAATCAAATTAATTGTTATTGACAATATTTAGTTAACATTATATAAAATAAATTTATTGGCATTTATCAAAATCTCTATCAAAACTATAAAATAATGACTTCAAAACCTTCAACAAATTCTAAACTACAACCTCAACTTGTAGTTCCTTCCTTACTACACGTGAAAGGAAAAATAAATAAATTAAAGAACCAACCTTAAATGCAATATCAAGGTAAAGTAAATTTGCAGATAAAATATAAGAAACATATTAATGCACTTTGAATGCTCATTGTATAAAACAACTTTCATTCAAATTTTAAATAAAATAAATAATTTATAGTTTTACACATGATTGTCGTTTCCATAGGCAAGTGATTAAAAGTTAACCAAGGAAAATGCAAAAATATTATAAAACTTTGGGTGTTTAAAAGATCATTTGCATTTATCGCATGAATGACAAACATAATAAGTAAATAGAAGAGTACAATTCGATACATTTGTTTCTAAACTATTTTTCGTTTGTATGTAGGATTATATGTAAAAATAATTTATACAAAATTTTATATTTGATTGCATAAACAATTTAAATGACAAAAGTTTATTTAATGATGCTTAAATAAATTAGAAAACTACTCAACAATTTCCATATAAATAAATATATATATATATATATATATATATATATCAAATATAAAAATATATTTTGAAATTTAATTTCCAAGTATCATTTAAAAACTTTATTTTAGATGTAAAATATTCATTTCTAAGATATGATCACTAAGTGAAGGAAATAAGAAGTAAAATTAAATTAATTGTCATTGATTACCATTGAATCAAATTAATTGTTATTGACAATATTTAGTTAACATTATATAAAATAAATTTATAGGCATTTATTAAAAATCTCTATCAAAACTATAAAATAATGACTTCAAAACCTTCAACAAATTCTAAACTACAACCTCAACTTGTAGTTCCTTGCTTACTACACGTGAAAGGAAAAAATAAATAAATTAAAGAACCAACCTTAAATGCAATATCAAGGTAAAGTAAATTTGCAGATAAAAATATAAGAAACATATTAATGCACTTTGAATGCTCATTGTATAAAACAACTTTCATTCAAATTTTAAATAAAATAAATAATTTATACTTATTACCCATGATTGTCGTTTCCATAGGCAAGTGATTAAAAAGTTAACCAAGGAAAATGCAAAATATTATAAAACTTTGGGTGTTTAAAAGATCATTTGCATTTATCGCATGAATGACAAACATAATAAGTAAATAGAAGAGTACAATTCGATACATTTGTTTCTAAACTATTTTTCGTTTGTATGTAGGATTATATGTAAAAATAATTTATACAAAATTTTATATTTGATTGCATAAACAGTTTAAATGACAAAAGTTTATTTAATGAATGCTTAAATAAATTAGAAAACACTCCACAATTTCCATATAAATATAATATATATATATATATATATCAAATATAAAAATATATTTTGAAATTTAATTTCCAAGTATCATTTAAAAACTTTATTTTAGATGTAAAATATTCATTTCTAAGATATGATCACTAAGTGAAGCAAATAAGAAGTAAAATTAAATTAATTGTCATTGATTACCATTGAATCAAATTAATTGTTATTGACAATATTTAGTTAACATTATATAAAATAAATTTATTGGCATTTATCCAAAATCTCTATCAAAACTATAAAATAATGACTTAAAACCTTCAACAAATTCTAAACTACAACCTCAACTTGTAGTTCCTTCCTTACTACGTGAAAGGAAAAAATAAATAAATTAAAGAACCAACCTTAAATGCAATATCAAGGTAAAGTAAATTTGCAGATAAAAATATAAGAAACATATTAATGCACTTTGAATTCATTTATAAAACAACTTTCATTCAAATTTTAAATAAAATAAATAATTTATACTTATTACACCATGATTATCGTTTCCATAGGCAAGTGATTAAAAGTTAACCAAGGAAAAATGCAAAATATTATAAAACTTTGGGTGTTTAAAAGATCATTTGCATTTATCGCATGAATGACAAACATAATAAGTAAATAGAAGAGTAAAATTACATTTGTTTCTAAACTATTTTCGTTTGTATGTAGGATTATATGTAAAAATAATTTATACAAAATTTTATATTTGATTGCATAAACAGTTTAAATGACAAAAGTTTATTTAATGAATGCTTAAATAAATTAGAAAACTACTCCCGAATTTCCATATAAATAAATTTTATATATATATATATATATATATATATATCAAATATAAAAATATATTTGAAATTTAATTTCCAAGTATCATTTAAAACTTTATTTTAGATGTAAAATATTCATTTCTAAGATATGATCACTTAAGTGAAGCAAATAAGAAGTAAAATTAAATTAATTGTCATTGAATCAAATTAATTATTATTGACAATATTTAGTTAACATTATATAAAATAAATTTATTGGCATTTATCCAAAATCTCTATCAAAACTATAAAATAATGACTTCAAAACCTTCAACAAATTCTAAACTACAACCTCAACTTGTAGTTCCTTCCTTACTACACGTGAAAGGAAAAAAATAAATAAATTAAAGAACCAACCTGAAATGCAATATCAAGGTAAAGTAAATTTGGAGATAAAAATATAAGAAACATATTAATGCACTTTGAATGCTCATTGTATAAAAAAACTTTCATTCAAATTTTAAATAAAATAAATAATTTATACTTATTACCCATGATTGTCGCTTCCATAGGCAAGTGATTAAAAGTTAACCAAGGAAAATGCAAAAATATTATAAAACTTTGGGTGTTTAAAAGATCATTTGCATTTATCGATGAATGACAAACATAATAAGTAAATAGAAGAGTAAATTGTATACATTTGTTTCTAAACTATTTTTCGTTTGTATGTAGGATTATATGTAAAAATAATTTATACAAAATTTTATATTTGATTGCATAAACAGTTTAAATGACAAAAGTTTATTTAATGAATGCTTAAATAAATTAGAAAACTACTCCCGAATTTCCATATAAATAATTTATATATATATATATATATATATATATATATATATATCAAATATAAAAATATATTTTGAAATTTAATTTCCAAGTATCATTTAACAACTTTATTTTAGATGTAAAATATTCATTTCTAAGATATGATCACTAAGTGAAGCAAATAAGAAGTAAAATTAAATTAATTGTCATCGAATCAAATTAATTGTTATTGACAATATTTAGTTAACATTATATAAAATAAATTTATTGGCATTTATCCAAAATCTCTATCAAAACTATAAAATAATGACTTCAAAACCTTCAACAAATTCTAAACTACAACCTCAACTTGTAGTTCCTTCCTTACTACACGTGAAAGGAAAAAATAAATAAATTAAAGAACCAACCTTAAATGCAATATCAAGGTAAAGTAAATTTGCAGATAAAAATATAAGAAACATATTAATGCACTTTGAATGCTCATTGTATAAAACAACTTTCATTCAAATTTTAAATAAAATAAATAATTTATACTTATTACACATGATTGTCATTTATAGGCAAGTGATTAAAGTTAACCAAGGAAAATGCAAAATATTATAAAACTTTGGGTGTTTAAAAGATCATTTGCATTTATCGCATGAATGACAAACATAATAAGTAAATAGAAGAGTACAATTATATACATTTGTTTCTAAACTATTTTTCGCTTTGTATGTAGGATTATATGTAAAAATAATTTATACAAAATTTTATATTTGATTGCATAACAGCTTAAATGACAAAAGTTTATTTAATGAATGCTTAAATAAATTAGAAAAATAACTCCATAATTTATATAATAATTATATATATATATATATATATATATATATATATCAAATATAAAATATATTTTGAAATTTAATTTCCAAGTATCATTTAAAAACTTTATTTTAGATGTAAAATATTCATTTCTAAGATATGATCACTAAGTGAAGCAAATAAGAAGTAAAATTAAATTAATTGTATTGAATCAAATTAATTGTTATTGACAATATTTAGTTAACATTATATAAAATAAATTTATTGGCATTTATCCAAAATCTTATCAAAACTATAAAATAATGACTTCAAAACCTTCAACAAATTCTAAACTACAACCTCAACTTGTAGTTCCTTCCTTACTACACGTGAAAGGAAAAATAAATAAATTAAAGAACCAACCTTAAATGCAATATCAAGGTAAAGTAAATTTGCGATAAAATATAAGAAACATATTAATGCACTTTGAATGCTCATTGTATAAAACAACTTTCATTCAAATTTTAAATAAAATAAATAATTTATAGTTTTATTACCATGATTGTCGCTTCCATAGGCAAGTGATTAAAAGTTAACCAAGGAAAATGCAAAATATTATAAAACTTTGGGTGTTTAAAAGATCATTTGCATTTATCGCATGAATGACAAACATAATAAGTAAATAGAAGAGTACAATTGCGATACATTTGTTTCTAAACTATTTTCGCTTGTATGTAGGATTATATGTAAAATAATTTATACAAAATTTTATATTTGATTGCATAAACAGCTTTAAATGATAAAAGTTTATTTAATGAATGCTTAAATAAATTAGAAAACTACCCATAATTTCCATATAAATAAATTTATATATATATATATATATATATATATAAAATATATATTTTGAAATTTAATTCCAAGTATCATTTAGTAAAAACTTTATTTTAGATAAAATATTCATTTCTAAGATATGATCACTAAGTGAAGCAAATAAGAAGTAAAATTAATTAATTGTTATTGATTACCATTGAATCAAATTAATTGTTATTGACAATATTTAGTTAACATTATATAAAATAAATTTATTGGCATTTATCAAAAATCTCATCAAAACTATAAAATAATGACTTCAAAAATTTCTAAACTACAACCTCAACTTGTAGTTCCTTCTTTACTACACGTGAAAGGAGAAAAATAAATAAATTAAAGAACCAACCTTAAATGCAATATCAAGGTAAAGTAAATTTGCGTATAAAATATAAGAAACATATTAATGCACTTTGAATGCTCATTGTATAAAACAACTTTCATTCAAATTTTAAATAAAATAAATAATTTATAGTTATTACCATGATTGTCGCTTTCCATAGGCAAGTGATTAAAAGTTAACCAAGGAAAATGCAAAAATATTATAAAACTTTTGGTGTTTAAAAGATCATTTGCATTTATCGCATGAATGACAAACATAATAAGTAAATAGAAGAGTACAATTGCGTATACATTTGTTTCTAAACTATTTTTCGCTTGTATGTAGGATTATATGTAAAAATAATTTATACAAAATTTTATATTTGATTGCATAAAATGCTTAAATGACAAAAGTTTATTTAATGAATGCTTAAATAAATTAGAAAACTACTCCACTTCCATATAAATAAATTATATATATATATATATATATATATATATATATATATATAAAAATATATTTTGAAATTTAATTTCAAGCATCATTTAAAAACTTTATTTTAGATGTAAAATATTCATTTCTAAGATATGATCACTAAGAAGCAAATAAGAAGTAAAATTAAATTAATTGTCATTTAATCAAATTAATTTATTATTGACAATATTTAGTTAACATTATATAAAATAAATTTATTGGCATTTATCAAAATCTCTATCAAAACTATAAAATAATGACTTCAAAACCTTCAACAAATTCTAAACTACAACCTCAACTTGTAGTTCTTTCCTACTACATGAAAGGAAAAAATAAATTAAAGAACCAACCTTAAATGCAATATCAAGGTAAAGTAAATTTGAGTATAAAATATAAGAAACATATTAATGCACTTTGAATGCTCATTGTATAAAACAACTTTCATTCAAATTTTAAATAAAATAAATAATTTATAGTTTTTACCCATGATTGTCGCTTTCCATAGGCAAGTGATTAAAAGTTAACCAAGGAAAATGCAAAATATTATAAAACTTTTGGTGTTTAAAAGATCATTTGCATTTATCGCATGAATGACAAACATAATAAGTAAATAGAAGTAAATTGCGATACATTTGTTTCTAAACTATTTTTCGTTTGTATGTAGGATTATATGTAAAAATAATTTATACAAAATTTTATATTTGATTGCATAAACATTAAATGACAAAAGTTTATTTAATGAATGCTTAAATAAATTAGAAAACTACTCAATTTCCATATAATATATATATATATATATATATATATATATATATCAAATATAAAAATATTTTGAAATTTAATTTCAAGTATCATTTAAAAACTTTATTTTAGATGTAAAATATTCATTTCTAAGATATGATCACTAAGTGAAGCAAATAAGAAGTAAATTAATTAATTGTCATTGATTACCTGAATCAAATTAATTGTTATTGACAATATTTAGTTAACATTATATAAAATAAATTTATTGGCATTTATCCAAAATCTCTATCAAAACTATAAAATAATGACTTCAAACCTTCAATAAATTCTAAACTACAACCTCAACTTGTAGTTCCTTCCTTACTACACGTGAAAGGAAAAAATAAATAAATTAAAGAACCAACCTTAAATGCAATATCAAGGTAAAGTAAATTTATGAGCAATAATATAAGAAACATATACGCACTTTGAATGCTCATTGTATAAAACAACTTTCATTCAAATTTTAAATAAAATAAATAATTATACTTAGCAATACGTAACTGAACGAAGTACAA
>CM038792.1:40429256-40468291 GCA_021764765.1 Vicia sativa
ATATATATATATATATATATATATATATATATATATATATATATATATATATATATATATATATATATATATATATCAAATAAAAAATATATTTTGAAATTTAATTTCCAAGTATCATTTAAAACTTTATTTTAGATGTAAAATATTTATTTCTAAGATATGATCACTAAGTGAAGCAAATAAGAAGTAAAATTAAATTAATTGTCATTGATTACCATTGAATCAAATTAATTGTTATTGACAATATTTAGTTAACATTATATAAAATAAATTTATTGGCATTTATCAAAAATCTCTATCAAAACTATAAAATAATGACTTCAAAACCTTCAACAAATTCTAAACTACAACCTCAACTTGTAGTTCCTTCCCTTACACGGTGAAAGGAAAAAATAAATAAATTAAAGAACCAACCTTAAATGCAATATCAAGGTAAGGTAAATTTGCAGATAAAAATATAAGAAACATATTAATGCACTTTGAATGCTCATTATATAAAACAACTTTCAATCAAATTTTAAATAAAATAAATAATTTATAGTTTTGCACATGATTGTCGTTTCCATAGGCAAGTGATTAAAAAGTTAACCAGGAAAAATGCAAAAATATTATAAAACTTTGGGTGTTTAAAAGATCATTTGCATTTATCGCATGAATGACAAACATAATAAGTAAATAGAAGAGTACAATTGCGATACATTTGTTTCTAAACTATTTTTCGTTTGTATGTAGGATTATATGTAAAAATAATTTATACAAAATTTTATATTTGATTGCATAAACAGTTTAAATGACAAAAGTTTATTTAATGAATGCTTAAATAAATTAGAAAACTACTCACAATTTCCATATAAATAAATATATATATATATATATATAACTATAAAAATATATTTTGAAATTTAATTTCCAAGTATCATTTAAAAACTTTATTTTAGATGTAAAATATTCATTTCTAAGATATGATCACTAAGTGAAGCAAATAAGAAGTAAAATTAAATTAATTGTCATTGATTACCATTGAATCAAATTAATTGTTATTGACAATATTTAGTTAACATTATATAAAATAAATTTATTGGCATTTATCAAAAATCTCTATCAAAACTATAAAATAATGACTTCAAAACCTTCAACAAATTCTAAACTACAACCTCAACTTGTAGTTCCTTCCTTACTACAGGTGAAAGGAAAAAATAAATAAATTAAAGAACCAACCTTAAATGCAATATCAAGGTAAGGTAAATTTGCAGATAAAAATATAAGAAACATATTAATGCACTTTGAATGCTCATTATATAAAACAACTTTCAATCAAATTTTAAATAAAATAAATAATTTATAGTTTTATGATTGTCATTTCCATAGGCAAGTGATTACACAAGTGATTAAAAGTTAACCAAGGAACAATGCAAAATATTATAAAACTTTGAATGACAAACATAATAAGTAAATATAAAAGTACAATTAAATACATTTGTTTCTAAACTATTTTCGCTTTGTATGTAGGATTATATGTAAAAATAATTTATACAAAATTTTATATTTGATTGCATAAACAGTTTAAATGACAAAAGTTTATTTAATGAATGCTTAAATAAATTAGAAAACTACTCCACAATTTCCATTTATATATATATATATATATATATATATATATATATATATATATATATATATATATATATATATATATATATCAAATATAAAAATATATTTTGAAATTTAATTTCCAAGTATCATTTAAAAACTTTATTTTAGATGTAAAATATTCATTTCTAAGATATGATCACTAAGTGAAGGAAATAAGAAGTAAAATTAAATTAATTGTCATTGATTACCATTGAATCAAATTAATTGTTATTGACAATATTTAGTTAACATTATATAAAATAAATTTATTGGCATTTATCAAAATCTCTATCAAAACTATAAAATAATGACTTCAAAACCTTCAACAAATTCTAAACTACAACCTCAACTTAGTTCCTTCCTTACTACGTGAAAGGAAAAAATAAATAAATTAAAGAACCAACCTTAAATGCAATATCAAGGTAAAGTAAATTTGAGATAAAATATAAGAAACATATTAATGCACTTTGAATGCTCATTGTATAAAACAACTTTCATTCAAATTTTAAATAAAATAAATAATTTATAGTTTTTACACATGATTGTCGTTTCCATAGGCAAGTGATTAAAAGTTAACCAAGGAAAATGCAAAAATATTATAAAACTTTGGGTGTTAAAAGATCATTTGCATTTATCATGAATGACAAACATAATAAGTAAATAGAAGAGTACAATTATGATACATTTGTTTCTAAACTATTTTTCGTTTGTATGTAGGATTATATGTAAAATAATTTATACAAAATTTTATATTTGATTGCATAAACAGTTTAAATGACAAAAGTTTATTTAATGAATGCTTAAATAAATTAGAAAACTACTCCACAATTTCCATATATAAATATATATATATATATATATATATATCAAATATAAAAATATATTTTGAAATTTAATTTCAAGTATCATTTAAAACTTTATTTTAGATGTAAAATATTCATTTCTAAGATATGATCACTAAGTGAAGCAAATAAGTAAAATTAAATTAATTGTCATTGATTACCATTGAATCAAATTAATTGTTATTGACAATATTTAGTTAACATTATATAAAATAAATTTATTGGCATTTATCAAAATCTCTATCAAAACTATAAAATAATGACTTCAAAACCTTCAACAAATTCTAAACTACAACCTCAACTTGTAGTTCCTTCCTTACTACATGAAAGGAAAAATAAATAAATTAAAGAACCAACCTTAAATGCAATATCAAGGTAAAGTAAATTTGCAGATAAAAATATAAGAAACATATTAATGCACTTTGAATGCTCATTGTATAAAACAACTTTCATTCAAATTTTAAATAAAATAAATAATTTATAGTTTTACACATGATTGTCGTTTCCATAGGCAAGTGATTAAAAGTTAACCAAGGAAAAATGCAAAATATTATAAAACTTTAGGTGTTTAAAAGATCATTTGCATTTATCATGAATGACAAACATAATAAGTAAATAGAAGAGTACAATTAAATACATTTGTTTCTAAACTATTTTTCGTTTGTATGTAGGATTATATGTAAAATAATTTATACAAAATTTTATATTTGATTGCATAAAGTTTAAATGACAAAAGTTTATTTAATGAATGCTTAAATAAATTAGAAAACTACTCCCAATTTCCATATAAATAAATTATATATATATATATATATATATATATATATCAAATATAAAATATATTTTGAAATTTAATTTCCAAGTATCATTTAAAAACTTTATTTTAGATGTAAAATATTCATTTCTAAGATATGATCACTAAGTGAAGCAAATAAGAAGTAAAATTAAATTAATTGTCATTGAATCAAATTAATTGTTATTGACAATATTTAGTTAACATTATATAAAATAAATTTATTGGCATTTATCAAAAATCTCTATCAAAACTATAAAATAATGACTTCAAAACCTTCAACAAATTCTAAACTACAACCTCAACTTAGTTCCTTCCTTACTACACGTGAAAGGAAAAAATAAATAAATTAAAGAACCAACCTTAAATGCAATATCAAGGTAAAGTAAATTTGCAGATAAAAATAAGAAACATATTAATGCACTTTGAATGCTCATTATATAAAACAACTTTCATTCAAATTTTAAATAAAATAAATAATTTATAGTTTTACACATGATTGTCGTTTCCATAGGCAAGTGATTAAAAGTTAACCAAGGAAAAATGCAAAAATATTATAAAACTTTGGGTGTTTAAAAGATCATTTGCATTTATCGCATGAATGACAAACATAATAAGTAAATAGAAGAGTACAATTACGATACATTTGTTTCTAAACTATTTTTCGTTTGTGTAGGATTATATGTAAAAATAATTTATACAAAATTTTATATTTGATTGCATAAACATTTAAATGACAAAAGTTTATTTAATGAATGCTTAAATAAATTAGAAAACTACTCAATTTCCATATAAATAAATTATATATATATATATATATATATATATATATCAAATATAAAATATATTTTGAAATTTAATTTCAAGTATCATTTAAAAACTTTATTTTAGATGTAAAATATTCATTTCTAAGATATGATCACTAAGTGAAGCAAATAAGAAGTAAAATTAAATTAATTGTCATTGAATCAAATTAATTGTTATTGACAATATTTAGTTAACATTATATAAAATAAATTTATTGGCATTTATCAAAATCTCTATCAAAACTATAAAATAATGACTTCAAAACCTTCAACAAATTCTAAACTACAACCTCAACTTGTAGTTCCTTCCTTACTACGTGAAAGGAAAAATAAATAAATTAAAGAACCAACCTTAAATGCAATATCAAGGTAAAAGTAAATTTGCAGATAAAAATATAAGAAACATATTAATGCACTTTGAATGCTCATTGTATAAAACAACTTTCATTCAAATTTTAAATAAAATAAATAATTTATAGTTTTACACATGATTTATCGTTTCCATAGGCAAGTGATTAAAAGTTAACCAAGGAAAATGCAAAAATATTATAAAACTTTGGGTGTTTAAAAGATCATTTGCATTTATCGCATGAATGACAAACATAATAAGTAAATAGAAGAGTACAATTGCGATACATTTGTTTCTAAACTATTTTTCGTTGTATGTAGGATTATATGTAAAAATAATTTATACAAAATTTTATATTTGATTGCATAAACAGTTTAAATGACAAAAGTTTATTTAATGAATGCTTAAATAAATTAGAAAACAACTCAATTTCCATATAAATAAATTATATATATATATATATATATATATATATATCAAATATAAAAATATATTTTGAAATTTAATTTCCAAGTATCATTTAAAAACTTTATTTTAGATGTAAAATATTCATTTCTAAGATATGATCACTAAGTGAAGCAAATAAGAAGTAAAATTAAATTAATTGTCATTGAATCAAATTAATTGTTATTGACAATATTTAGTTAACATTATATAAAATAAATTTATTGGCATTTATCAAAATCTCTATCAAAACTATAAAATAATGACTTCAAAACCTTCAACAAATTCTAAACTACAACCTCAACTTGTAGTTCCTTCCTTACTACGTGAAAGGAAAAAATAAATAAATTAAAGAACCAACCTTAAATGCAATATCAAGGTAAAGTAAATTTAGATAAAAATATAAGAAACATATTAATGCACTTTGAATGCTCATTATATAAAACAACTTTCATTCAAATTTTAAATAAAATAAATAATTTATAGTTTTTACACATGATTGTCGTTTCCATAGGCAAGTGATTAAAAGTTAAGCAAGGAAAAATGCAAAAATATTATAAAACTTTGGGTGTTTAAAAGATCATTTGCATTTATCGCATGAATGACAAACATAATAAGTAAATAGAAGAGTACAATTGCGATACATTAGTTTCTAAACTATTTTTCGTTTGTATGTAGGATTATATGTAAAAATAATTTATACAAAATTTTATATTTGATTGCATAAACAGTTTAAATGACAAAGTTTATTTAATGAATGCTTAAATAAATTAGAAAACTACTCCACAATTTCCATATAAATAAATATTATATATATATATATATCAAATATAAAATATATTTTGAAATTTAATTTCAAGTATCATTTAAAAACTTTATTTTAGATGTAAAATATTCATTTCTAAGATATGATCACTAAGTGAAGCAAATAAGAAGTAAAATTAAATTAATTGTCATTGATTACCATTGAATCAAATTAATTGTTATTGACAATATTTAGTTAACATTATATAAAATAAATTTATTGGCATTTATCAAAAATCTCTATCAAAACTATAAAATAATGACTTCAAAAATTCTAAACTACAACCTCAACTTGTAGTTCCTTCCTTACTACGTGAAAGGAAAAATAAATAAATTAAAGAACCAACCTTAAATGCAATATCAAGGTAAAGTAAATTTGAGATAAAATATAAGAAACATATTAATGCACTTTGAATGCTCATTGTATAAAACAACTTTCATTCAAATTTTAAATAAAATAAATAATTTATAGTTTTACACATGATTGTCGTTTCCATAGGCAAGTGATTAAAAAGTTAACCAAGGAAAATGCAAAAATATTATAAAACTTTGGGTGTTTAAAAGATCATTTGCATTTATCATGAATAACAAACATAATAAGTAAATAGAAAAGTACAATTACGATACATTTGTTTCTAAACTATTTTTCGTTTGTATGTAGGATTATATGTAAAAATAATTTATACAAAATTTTATATTTGATTGCATAAAAGTTTAAATGACAAAAGTTTATTTAATGAATGCTTAAATAAATTAGAAAACTACTCCAATTTCCATATAAATATATATATATATATATATATATATATATATATATCAAATATAAAAATATATTTTGAAATTTAATTTCCAAGTATCATTTAAAAACTTTATTTTAGATGTAAAATATTCATTTCTAAGATATGATCACTAAGTGAAGCAAATAAGAAGTAAAATTAAATTAATTGTCATTGAATCAAATTAATTATTGACAATATTTAGTTAACATTATATAAAATAAATTTATTGGCATTTATCAAAAATCTCTATCAAAACTATAAAATAATGACTTCAAAACCTTCAACAAATTCTAAACTACAACCTCAACTTGTAGTTCCTTCCTTACAACACGCGAAAGGAAAAAATAAATAAATTAAAGAACCAACCTGAAATGCAATATCAAGGTAAAGTAAATTTGGAGATAAAAATATAAGAAACATATTAATGCACTTTGAATGCTCATTGTATAAAAAAACTTTCATTCAAATTTTAAATAAAATAAATAATTTATAGTTTTACACATGATTGTCGTTTCCATAGGCAAGTGATTAAAAGTTAACCAAGGAAAAATGCAAAACTATTATAAAACTTTGGGTGTTTAAAAGATAATTTGCATTTAACGTATGAATGACAAACATAATAAGTAAATAGAAGAATACAATTGCGATACATTTGTTTCTAAACTATTTTTCGTTTGTATGTAGGATTATATGTAAAAATAATTTATACAAAATTTTATATTTGATTGCATAAACAGTTTAAATGACAAAAGTTTATTTAATGAATGCTTAAATAAATTAGAAAACTACTCCAATTTCCATATAAATAAATTATATATATATATATATATATATATATATATATCAAATATAAAATATATTTTGAAATTTAATTTCCAAGTATCATTTAAAACTTTATTTTAGATGTAAAATATTCATTTCTAAGATATGATCACTAAGTGAAGCAAATAAGAAGTAAAATTAAATTAATTGTCATTGAATCAAATTAATTGTTATTGACAATATTTAGTTAACATTATATAAAATAAATTTATTGGCATTTATCAAAAATCTCTATCAAAACTATAAAATAATGACTTCAAAACCTTCAACAAATTCTAAACTACAACCTCAACTTGTAGTTCCTTCCTTACTACACGTGAAAGGAAAAATAAATAAATTAAAGAACCAACCTTAAATGCAATATCAAGGTAAAGTAAATTTGAGATAAAAATATAAGAAACATATTAATGCACTTTGAATGCTCATTGTATAAAACAACTTTCATTCAAATTTTAAATAAAATAAATAATTTATAGTTTTACACATGATTGTCGTTTCCATAGGCAAGTGATTAAAAGTTAACAAGGAAAAATGCAAAAATATTATAAAACTTTGGGTGTTTAAAAGATCATTTGCATTTATCGCATGAATGACAAACATAATAAGTAAATAGAAAGTACAATTACGATACATTTGTTTCTAAACTATTTTTCGTTTGTATGTAGGATTATATGTAAAAATAATTTATACAAAATTTTATATTTGATTGCATAAAGCAGTTTAAATGACAAAAGTTTATTTAATGAATGCTTAAATAAATTAGAAAACTACTCCACAATTTCCATATAAATAAATATATATATATATATATATATCAAATATAAAAATATATTTTGAAATTTAATTTCAAGTATCATTTAAAAACTTTATTTTAGATGTAAAATATTCATTTCTAAGATATGATCACTAAGTGAAGCAAATAAAAGTAAAATTAAATTAATTGTCATTGATTACCATTGAATCAAATTAATTGTTATTGACAATATTTAGTTAACATTATATAAAATAAATTTATTGGCATTTATCAAAAATCTCTATCAAAACTATAAAATAATGACTTCAAAATTCTAAACTACAACCTCAACTTGTAGTTCCTTCCTTACTACACGTGAAAGGAAAAAATAAATAAATTAAAGAACCAACCTTAAATGCAATATCAAGGTAAAGTAAATTTGCGGATAAAAATATAAGAAACATATTAATGCACTTTGAATGCTCATTGTATAAAACAACTTTCATTCAAATTTTAAATAAAATAAATAATTTATAGTTTTACACATGATTATCGTTTCCATAGGCAAGTGATTAAAAGTTAACCAAGGAAAAATGCAAAAATATTATAAAACTTTGGGTGTTTAAAAGATCATTTGCATTTATCGCATGAATGACAAACATAATAAGTAAATAGAAGAGTACAATTACGATACATTTGTTTCTAAACTATTTTCGTTTGTATGTAGGATTATATGTAAAAATAATTTATACAAAATTTTATATTTGATTGCATAAACAGTTTAAATGACAAAAGTTTATTTAATGAATGCTTAAATAAATTAGAAAACTACTCTCAATTTCCATATAAATAAATTATATATATATATATATATATATATATATATATATATCAAATATAAAAATATATTTTGAAATTTAATTTCAAGTATCATTTAAAAACTTTATTTTAGATGTAAAATATTCATTTCTAAGATATGATCACTAAGTGAAGCAAATAAAGTAAAATTAAATTAATTGTCATTGAATCAAATTAATTGTTATTGACAATATTTAGTTAACATTATATAAAATAAATTTATTGGCATTTATCAAAATCTCTATCAAAACTATAAAATAATGACTTCAAAACCTTCAACAAATTCTAAACTACAACCTCAACTTGTAGTTCCTTCCTTACTACACGTGAAAGGAAAAAATAAATAAATTAAAGAACCAACCTTAAATGCAATATCAAGGTAAAGTAAATTTGAGATAAAAATATAAAAACATATTAATGCACTTTGAATGCTCATTGTATAAAACAACTTTCATTCAAATTTTAAATAAAATAAATAATTTATAGTTTTACACATGATTGTCGTTTCCATAGGCAAGTGATTAAAAGTTAACCAAGGAAAAATGCAAAAATATTATAAAACTTTGGGTGTTTAAAAGATCATTTGCATTTATCGCATGAATGACAAACATAATAAGTAAATAGAAGAGTAAAATTGCGATACATTTGTTTCTAAACTATTTTTCGTTTGTATGTAGGATTATATGTAAAAATAATTTATACAAAATTTTATATTTGATTGCATAAACAGTTTAAATGACAAAAGTTTATTTAATGAATGCTTAAATAAATTAGAAAACTACTCCCGAATTTCCATATAAATAAATATATATATATATATATATATATATATATATATATCAAATATAAAAATATATTTTGAAATTTAATTTCCAAGTATCATTTAACAACTTTATTTTAGATGTAAAATATTCATTTCTAAGATATGATCACTAAGTGAAGCAAATAAGAAGTAAAATTAAATTAATTGTCATCGAATCAAATTAATTGTTATTGACAATATTTAGTTAACATTATATAAAATAAATTTATTGGCATTTATCAAAATCTCTATCAAAACTATAAAATAATGACTTCAAAACCTTCAACAAATTCTAAACTACAACCTCAACTTGTAGTTCCTTCCTTACTACACGTGAAAGGAAAAAATAAATAAATTAAAGAACCAACCTTAAATGCAATATCAAGGTAAAGTAAATTTGAGATAAAAATATAAGAAACATATTAATGCACTTTGAATGCTCATTGTATAAAACAACTTTCATTCAAATTTTAAATAAAATAAATAATTTATACTTTTACACATGATTGTCGTTTCCATAGGCAAGTGATTAAAAGTTAACCAAGGAAAAATGCAAAATATTATAAAACTTTGGGTGTTTAAAAGATCATTTGCATTTATCGCATGAATGACAAACATAATAAGTAAATAGAAGAGTACAATTACGATACATTTGTTTCTAAACTATTTTTCGTTTGTATGTAGGATTATATGTAAAAATAATTTATACAAAATTTTATATTTGATTGCATAAACAGTTTAAATGACAAAAGTTTATTTAATGAATGCTTAAATAAATTAGAAAACTACTCCACAATTTCCATATTAATAATATATATATATATATATATATATATATATATATCAAATATAAAATATATTTTGAAATTTAATTTCCAAGTATCATTTAAAAACTTTATTTTAGATGTAAAATATTCATTTCTAAGATATGATCACTAAGTGAAGCAAATAAAGTAAAATTAAATTAATTGTCATTGAATCAAATTAATTGTTATTGACAATATTTAGTTAACATTATATAAAATAAATTTATTGGCATTTATCAAAATCTCTATCAAAACTATAAAATAATGACTTCAAAACCTTCAACAAATTCTAAACTACAACCTCAACTTGTAGTTCCTTCCTTACTACGTGAAAGGAAAAAATAAATAAATTAAAGAACCAACCTTAAATGCAATATCAAGGTAAAGTAAATTTGCAGATAAAAATATAAGAAACATATTAATGCACTTTGAATGCTCATTGTATAAAACAACTTTCATTCAAATTTTAAATAAAATAAATAATTTATACTTATTACCCATGATTGTCGTTTCCATAGGCAAGTGATTAAAAGTTAACCAAGGAAAAATGCAAAAATATTATAAAACTTTGGGTGTTTAAAGATCATTTGCATTTATCGCATGAATGACAAACATAATAAGTAAATAGAAGAGTAAAATTGCGATACATTTGTTTCTAAACTATTTTTCGTTTGTATGTAGGATTATATGTAAAAATAATTTATACAAAATTTTATATTTGATTGCATAAACAGTTTAAATGACAAAAGTTTATTTAATGAATGCTTAAATAAATTAGAAAACTACTCCACAATTTCCATATAAATAAATTTATATATATATATATATATATATATATATATATATATATATCAAATATAAAAATATATTTTGAAATTTAATTTCCAAGTATCATTTAAAAACTTTATTTTAGATGTAAAATATTCATTTCTAAGATATGATCACTAAGTGAAGCAAATAAGAAGTAAAATTAAATTAATTGTCATTGAATCAAATTAATTGTTATTGACAATATTTAGTTAACATTATATAAAATAAATTTATTGGCATTTATCCAAAATCTCTATCAAAACTATAAAATAATGACTTCAAAACCTTCAACAAATTCTAAACTACAACCGCAACTTGTAGTTCCTTCCTTACTACACGTGAAAGGAAAAATAAATAAATTAAAGAACCAACCTTAAATGCAATATCAAGGTAAAGTAAATTTGCAGATAAAAATATAAGAAACATATTAATGCACTTTGAATGCTCATTGTATAAAACAACTTTCATTCAAATTTTAAATAAAATAAATAATTTATAGTTTTTACACATGATTGTATGTTTCCATAGGCAAGTGATTAAAAGTTAACCAAGGAAAATGCAAAAATATTATAAAACTTTGGGTGTTTAAAAGATCATTTGCATTTATCGCATGAATGACAAACATAATAAGTAAATAGAAGAGTACAATTGCGATACATTTGTTTCTAAACTATTTTTCGTTTGTATGTAGGATTATATGTAAAAATAATTTATACAAAATTTTATATTTGATTGCATAAACAGTTTAAATGACAAAAGTTTATTTAATGAATGCTTAAATAAATTAGAAAACTACTCCACAATTTCCATATAAATAAATTTTATATATATATATATATCAAATATAAAAATATATTTTGAAATTTAATTTCCAAGTATCATTTAAAAACTTTATTTTAGATGTAAAATATTCATTTCTAAGATATGATCACTAAGTGAAGCAAATAAAGTAAAATTAAATTAATTGTCATTGATTACCATTGAATCAAATTAATTGTTATTGACAATATTTAGTTAACATTATATAAAATAAATTTATTGGCATTTATCCAAAATCTCTATCAAAACTATAAAATAATGACTTCAAAACCTTCAACAAATTCTAAACTACAACCTCAACTTGTAGTTCCTTCCTTACTACACGTGAAAGGAAAAAATAAATAAATTAAAGAACCAACCTTAAATGCAATATCAAGGTAAAGTAAATTTGGAGATAAAAATATAAGAAACATATTAATGCACTTTGAATGCTCATTGTATAAAACAACTTTCATTCAAATTTTAAATAAAATAAATAATTTATACTTATTACCCATGATTGTCGTTTCCATAGGCAAGTGATTAAAAGTTAACCAAGGAAAAATGCAAAAATATTATAAAACTTTGGGTGTTTAAAAGATCATTTGCATTTATCGCATGAATGACAAACATAATAAGTAAATAGAAGAGTACAATTGCGATACATTTGTTTCTAAACTATTTTTCGTTTGTATGTAGGATTATATGTAAAAATAATTTATACAAAATTTTATATTTGATTGCATAAACAGTTTAAATGACAAAAGTTTATTTAATGAATGCTTAAATAAATTAGAAAACTACTCCCGAATTTCCATATAAATAAATTTTATATATATATATATATCAAATATAAAAATATATTTTGAAATTTAATTTCCAAGTAACATTTAAAAACTTTATTTTAGATGTAAAATATTCATTTCTAACATATGATCACTAAGTGAAGCAAATAAGAAGTAAAATTAAATTAATTGTCATTGATTTCCATTGAATCAAATTAATTGTTATTGACAATATTTAGTTAACATTATATAAAATAAATTTATTGGCATTTATCAAAAATCTCTATCAAAACTATAAAATAATGACTTCAAAAAATTCTAAACTACAACCTCAACTTGTAGTTCCTTCCTTACTACACGTGAAAGGAAAAAATAAATAAATTAAAGAACCAACCTTAAATGCAATATCAAGGTAAAGTAAATTTGCAGATAAAAATATAAGAAACATATTAATGCACTTTGAATGCTCATTGTATAAAACAACTTTCATTCAAATTTTAAATAAAATAAATAATTTATACTTATTACCCATGATTGTCGTTTCCATAGGCAAGTGATTAAAAGTTAACCAAGGAAAAATGCAAAAATATTATAAAACTTTGGGTGTTTAAAAGATCATTTGCATTTATCGCATGAATGACAAACATAATAAGTAAATAGAAGAGTACAATTGCGATACATTTGTTTCTAAACTATTTTTCGTTTGTATGTAGGATTATATGTAAAAATAATTTATACAAAATTTTATATTTGATTGCATAAACAGTTTAAATGACAAAAGTTTATTTAATGAATGCTTAAATAAATTAGAAAACTACTCCACAATTTCCATATAAATAAATTATATATATATATATATATATATATATATATATATATATATATATATATATATATATATATATATATATATCAAATATAAAAATATATTTTGAAATTTAATTTCCAAGTATCATTTAAAAACTTTATTTTAGATGTAAAATATTCATTTCTAAGATATGATCACTAAGTGAAGCAAATAAGAAGTAAAATTAAATTAATTGTCATTGATTACCATTGAATCAAATTAATTGTTATTGACAATATTTAGTTAACATTATATAAAATAAATTTATTGGCATTTATCAAAATCTCTATCAAAACTATAAAATAATGACTTCAAAACCTTCAACAAATTCTAAACTACAACCTCAACTTGTAGTTCCTTCCTTACTACACGTGAAAGGAAAAAATAAATAAATTAAAGAACCAACCTTAAATGCAATATCAAGGTAAAGTAAATTTGCAGATAAAAATATAAGAAACATATTAATGCACTTTGAATGCTCATTGTATAAAACAACTTTCATTCAAATTTTAAATAAAATAAATAATTTATAGTTTTTGCACATGATTGTCGTTTCCTTAGGCAAGTGATTACACAAGTGATTAAAAGTTAACCAAGGAACAATGCAAAAATATTATAAAACTTTGGGTGTTTAAAAGATCATTTGCATTTATCGCATGAATGACAAACATAATAAGTAAATAGAAGAGTACAATTGTATACATTTGTTTCTAAACTATTTTTCGTTTGTATGTAGGATTATATGTAAAATAATTTATACAAAATTTTATATTTGATTGCATAAACAGTTTAAATGACAAAAGTTTATTTAATGAATGCTTAAATAAATTAGAAAACAACTCCACAATTTCCATATAAATAAATATATATATATATATATATATATATATATATATATATATATATATATATATATATATATATATATATATATATATATATATATATATATCAAATATAAAATATATTTTGAAATTTAATTTCCAAGTATCATTTAAAAACTTTATTTTAGATGTAAAATATTCATTTCTAAGATATGATCACTAAGTGAAGCAAATAAGAAGTAAAATTAAATTAATTGTCATTGAATCAAATTAATTGTTATTGACAATATTTAGTTAACATTATATAAAATAAATTTATTGGCATTTATCCAAAATCTCTATCAAAACTATAAAATAATGACTTCAAAACCTTCAACAAATTCTAAACTACAACCTCAACTTGTAGTTCCTTCCTTACTACACGTGAAAGGAAAAAATAAATAAATTAAAGAACCAACCTTAAATGCAATATCAAGGTAAAGTAAATTTGCAGATAAAATATAAGAAACATATTAATGCACTTTGAATGCTCATTGTATAAAACAACTTTCATTCAAATTTTAAATAAAATAAATAATTTATAGTTTTTACCCATGATTGTCGTTTCCATAGGCAAGTGATTAAAAGTTAACCAAGGAAAAATGCAAAAATATTATAAAACTTTGGGTGTTTAAAAGATCATTTGCATTTATCGCATGAATGACAAACATAATAAGTAAATAGAAGAGTAAAATTGATACATTTGTTTCTAAACTATTTTTCGTTTGTATGTAGGATTATATGTAAAAATAATTTATACAAAATTTTATATTTGATTGCATAAACAGTTTAAATGACAAAAGTTTATTTAATGAATGCTTAAATAAATTAGAAAACTACTCCCCAATTTCCATATTAATAAATATATATATATATATATATATATATATATATATCAAATATAAAAATATATTTTGAAATTTAATTTCCAAGTATCATTTAACAACTTTATTTTAGATGTAAAATATTCATTTCTAAGATATGATCACTAAGTGAAGCAAATAAGAATTAAAATTAAATTAATTGTCATTGAATCAAATTAATTGTTATTGACAATATTTAGTTAACATTATATAAAATAAATTTATTGGCATTTATCAAAATCTCTATCAAAACTATAAAATAATGACTTCAAAACCTTCAACAAATTCTAAACTACAACCTCAACTTAGTTCCTTCCTTACTACGTGAAAGGAAAAAATAAATAAATTAAAGAACCAACCTTAAATGCAATATCAAGGTAAAGTAAATTTGCAGATAAAATATAAGAAACATATTAATGCACTTTGAATGCTCATTGTATAAAACAACTTTCATTCAAATTTTAAATAAAATAAATAATTTATAGTTTTTACCCATGATTGTCGTTTCCATAGGCAAGTGATTAAAAGTTAACCAAGGAAAAATGCAAAAATATTATAAAACTTTGGGTGTTTAAAAGATCATTTGCATTTATCGCATGAATGACAAACATAATAAGTAAATAGAAGAGTACAATTACGATACATTTGTTTCTAAACTATTTTTCGTTTGTATGTAGGATTATATGTAAAAATAATTTATACAAAATTTTATATTTGATTGCATAAACAGTTTAAATGACAAAAGTTTATTTAATGAATGCTTAAATAAATTAGAAAACAACTCCACAATTTCCATATAAATAAATTATATATATATATATATATATCAAATATAAAAATATATTTTGAAATTTAATTTCCAAGTATCATTTAAAAACTTTATTTTAGATGTAAAATATTCATTTCTAAGATATGATCACTAAGTGAAGCAAATAAGAAGTAAAATTAAATTAATTGTCATTGATTACCATTGAATCAAATTAATTGTTATTGACAATATTTAGTTAACATTATATAAAATAAATTTATTGGCATTTATCAAAATCTCTATCAAAACTATAAAATAATGACTTCAAAACCTTCAACAAATTCTAAACTACAACCTTGTAGTTCCTTCCTTACTACACGTGAAAGGAAAAAATAAATAAATTAAAGAACCAACCTTAAATGCAATATCAAGGTAAAGTAAATTTGCAGATAAAATATAAGAAACATATTAATGCACTTTGAATGCTCATTGTATAAAACAACTTTCATTCAAATTTTAAATAAAATAAATAATTTATAGTTATTACACATGATTGTTTCCATAGGCAAGTGATTAAAAGTTAACCAAGGAAAAATGCAAAAATATTATAAAACTTTGGGTGTTTAAAAGATCATTTGCATTTATCGCATGAATGACAAACATAATAAGTAAATAGAAGAGTAAAATTGCGATACATTTGTTTCTAAACTATTTTTCGTTTGTATGTAGGATTATATGTAAAAATAATTTATACAAAATTTTATATTTGATTGCATAAACAGTTTAAATGACAAAAGTTTATTTAATGAATGCTTAAATAAATTAGAAAACTACTCAACAATTTCCATATAAATAAATTTTATATATATATATATATCAAATATAAAAATATATTTTGAAATTTAATTTCCAAGTATCATTTAAAACTTTATTTTAAATGTAAAATATTCATTTCTAAGATATGATCACTAAGTGAAGCAAATAAGAAGTAAAATTAAATTAATTGTCATTGAATCAAATTAATTGTTATTGACAATATTTAGTTAACATTATATAAAATAAATTTATTGGCATTTATCCAAAATCTCTATCAAAACTATAAAATAATGACTTCAAAACCTTCAACAAATTCTAAACTACAACCTCAACTTGTAGTTCCTTCCTTACTACACGTGAAAGGAAAAAATAAATAAATTAAAGAACCAACCTTAAATGCAATATCAAGGTAAAGTAAATTTGCAGATAAAAATATAAGAAACATATTAATGCACTTTGAATGCTCATTGTATAAAACAACTTTCATTCAAATTTTAAATAAAATAAATAATTTATAGTTTTTACACATGATTGTCGTTTCCATAGGCAAGTGATTAAAAGTTAACCAAGGAAAAATGCAAAAATATTATAAAACTTTGGGTGTTTAAAAGATCATTTGCATTTATCATGAATGACAAACATAATAAGTAAATAGAAGAGTACAATTGCGATACATTTGTTTCTAAACTATTTTTCGTTTGTATGTAGGATTATATGTAAAAATAATTTATACAAAATTTTATATTTGATTGCATAAACAGTTTAAATGACAAAGTTTATTTAATGAATGCTTAAATAAATTAGAAAACTACTCAACAATTTCCATATAAATAAAATATATATATATATATATATATATATATATATATATATATATATATATATATATATATATATATATATATTGAAATTTAATTTCCAAGTATCATTTAAAACTTTATTTTAGATGTAAAATATTCATTTCTAAGATATGATCACTAAGTGAAGCAAATAAGAAGTAAAATTAAATTAATTGTCATTGAATCAAATTAATTGTTATTGACAATATTTAGTTAACATTATATAAAATAAATTTATTGGCATTTATCCAAAATCTCTATCAAAACTATAAAATAATGACTTCAAAACCTTCAACAAATTCTAAACTACAACCTCAACTTGTAGTTCCTTCCTTACTACACGTGAAAGGAAAAATAAATAAATTAAAGAACCAACCTTAAATGCAATATCAAGGTAAAGTAAATTTGAGATAAAAATATAAGAAACATATTAATGCACTTTGAATGCTCATTGTATAAAACAACTTTCATTCAAATTTTAAATAAAATAAATAATTTATAGTTTTACCCATGATTGTCGTTTCCATAGGCAAGTGATTAAAAGTTAACCAAGGAAAAATGCAAAATATTATAAAACTTTGGGTGTTTAAAAGATCATTTGCATTTATCGCATGAATGACAAACATAATAAGTAAATAGAAGAGTACAATTACGATACATTTGTTTCTAAACTATTTTTCGTTTGTATGTAGGATTATATGTAAAAATAATTTATACAAAATTTTATATTTGATTGCATAAACAGTTTAAATGACAAAAGTTTATTTAATGAATGCTTAAATAAATTAGAAAACTACTCCACAATTTCCATATAAATAAATTTATATATATATATATATATATATATATATATATATATATATATATATATATATATCAAATATAAAAATATATTTTGAATTTAATTTCCAAGTATCATTTAAAAACTTTATTTTAGATGTAAAATATTCATTTCTAAGATATGATCACTAAGTGAAGCAAATAAGAAGTAAAATTAAATTAATTGTCATTGATTACCATTGAATCAAATTAATTGTTATTGACAATATTTAGTTAACATTATATAAAATAAATTTATTGGCATTTATCAAAATCTCTATCAAAACTATAAAATAATGACTTCAAAACCTTCAACAAATTCTAAACTACAACCTCAACTTGTAGTTCCTTCCTTACTACACGTGAAAGGAAAAATAAATAAATTAAAGAACCAACCTTAAATGCAATATCAAGGTAAAGTAAATTTGAGATAAAAATATAAGAAACATATTAATGCACTTTGAATGCTCATTGTATAAAACAACTTTCATTCAAATTTTAAATAAAATAAATAATTTATAGTTTTACACATGATTGTCGTTTCCATAGGCAAGTGATTAAAAGTTAACCAAGGAAAAATGCAAAAATATTATAAAACTTTGGGTGTTTAAAAGATCATTTGCATTTATCGCATGAATGACAAACATAATAAGTAAATAGAAGAGTACAATTGCGATACATTTGTTTCTAAACTATTTTTCGTTTGTATGTAGGATTATATGTAAAAATAATTTATACAAAATTTTATATTTGATTGCATAAACAGTTTAAATGACAAAAGTTTATTTAATGAATGCTTAAATAAATTAGAAAACAACTCCACAATTTCCATATAAATAAATTATATATATATATATATATATATATATATATCAAATATAAAAATATATTTTGAAATTTAATTTCCAAGTATCATTTAAAAACTTTATTTTAGATGTAAAATATTCATTTCTAAGATATGATCACTAAGTGAAGCAAATAAGAAGTAAAATTAAATTAATTGTCATTGATTACCATTGAATCAAATTAATTGTTATTGACAATATTTTGTTAACATTATATAAAATAAATTTATTGGCATTTATCAAAAATCTCTATCAAAACTATAAAATAATGACTTCAAAACCTTCAACAAATTCTAAACTACAACCTCAACTTGTAGTTCCTTCCTTACTACACGTGAAAAAAAATAAATAAATTAAAGAACCAACCTTAAATGCAATATCAAGGTAAAGTAAATTTGGAGATAAAATATAAGAAACATATTAATGCACTTTGAATGCTCATTGTATAAAAAACTTTCATTCAAATAAATAATAAATATTTATTATTACCCATCGTTTCCATAGGCAAGTGATTAAAAGTTAACCAAGGAAAAATGCAAAAATATTATAAAACTTTGGGTGTTTAAAAGATCATTTGCATTTATCGATGAATGACAAACATAATAAGTAAATAGAAGAATACAATTGCGATACATTTGTTTCTAAACTATTTTCGTTTGTATGTAGGATTATATGTAAAAATAATTTATACAAAATTTTATATTTGATTGCATAAACAGTTTAAATGACAAAAGTTTATTTAATGAATGCTTAAATAAATTAGAAAACTATTCCATAATTTATATATATATATATATATATATATATATATATATATATATATATATATATATATATATATATATATATATATATATATATATATATCAAATATAAAAATATATTTTGAAATTTAATTTCCAAGTATCATTTAAAAACTTTATTTTAGATGTAAAATATTCATTTCTAAGATATGATCACTAAGTGAAGCAAATAAGAAGTAAAATTAAATTTATTGTCATTGAATCAAATTAATTGTTATTGACAATATTTAGTTAACATTATATAAAATAAATTTATTGGCATTTATCAAAATCTCTATCAAAACTATAAAATAATGACTTCAAAACCTTCAACAAATTCTAAACTACAACCTCAACTTGTAGTTCCTTACTACACGTGAAAGGAAAAAATAAATAAATTAAAGTAAAGTAAATTTGCAGTTAAAAATATAAGAAACATATTAATGCACTTTGAATGCTCATTGTATAAAACAACTTTCATTCAAATTTTAAATAAAATAAATAATTTATACTTATTACCCATGATTGTCGTTTCCATAGGCAGTGATTAAAAGTTAACCAAGGAAAATGCAAAAATATTATAAAACTTTGGGTGTTTAAAAGATCATTTGCATTTATCACATGAATGACAAATATAATAAGTAAATAGAAGAGTACAATTGCGATACTTTTGTTTCTAAACTATTTTTCGTTTGTATGTAGGATTATATGTAAAAATAATTTATACAAAATTTAATATTTGATTGCATAAACAGTTTAAATGACAAAAGTTTATTTAATGAATGCTTAAATAAATTAGAAAACAACTCCACAATTTATATAAATAAATTATTATATATATATATATATCAAATATAAAAATATATTTTAAAATTTAATTTCCAAGTATCATTTAAAAACTTTATTTTAGATGTAAAATATTCATTTCTAACATATGATCACTAAGTGAAGCAAATAAGAAGTAAAATTAAATTAATTGTCATTGATTTCCATTGAATCAAATTAATTGTTATTGACAATATTTAGTTAACATTATATAAAATAAATTTATTGGCATTTATCCAAAATCTCTATCAAAACTATAAAATAATGACTTCAAAACCTTCAACAAATTCTAAACTACAACCTCAACTTGTAGTTCCTTCCTTACTACACGCGAAAGGAAAAAATAAATAAATTAAAGAACCAACCTTAAATGCAATATCAAGGTAAAGTAAATTTGCGATAAAATATAAGAAACATATTAATGCACTTTGAATGCTCATTGTATAAAACAACTTTCATTCAAATTTTAAATAAAATAAATAATTTATACTTATTACCCATGATTGTCGTTTCCATAGGCAAGTGATTAAAAGTTAAGCAAGAAAAAATGCAAAAATATTATAAAACTTTGGGTGTTTAAAAGATCATTTGCATTTATCGCATGAATGACAAACATAATAAGTAAATAGAAGAGTACAATTGCGATACATTTGTTTCTAAACTATTTTTCGTTTGTATGTAGGATTATATGTAAAAATAATTTATACAAAATTTTTTATTTGATTGCAGAAATAGTTTAAATGACAAAAGTTTATTTAATGAATGCTTAAATAAATTAGAAAACAACTCCACAATTTCCATATAAATAAATTTTATATATATATATATATCAAATATAAAATTATATTTTGAAATTTAATTTCCAAGTATCATTTAAAAACTTTATTTTAGATGTAAAATATTCATTTCCAAGATATGATCACTAAGTGAAGCAAATAAGAAGTAAAATTAAATTAATTGTCATTGATTACCATTGAATCAAATTAATTGTTATTGACAATAATTAGTTAACATTATATAAAATAAATTTATTGGCATTTATCCAAAATCTCTATCAAAACAATAAAATAATGACTTCAAAACCTTCCACAAATTCTAAACTACAACCGCAACTTGTAGTTCCTTCCTTACTACACATGAAAGGAAAAAATAAATAAATTAAAGAACCAACCTTAAATGCAATATCAAGGTAAAGTAAATTTGCAGATAAAAATATAAGAAACATATTAATGCACTTTGAATGCTCATTGTATAAAACAACTTTCATTCAAATTTTAAATAAAATAAATAATTTATAGTTTTTACCCATGATTGTCGTTTCCATATGCAAGTGATTAAAAGTTAACCAAGGAAAAACTATCACAGACAGTTATGGCTGGTCAGTTAGAGCCTCTCCTCTTACAACAGTTACTAATGAGAGGTTATAGAGATAAGATTCCTGAGTGGACACGTGATATTTGATTCTTCAGGAGTGAAGAGTATCCGAGTTGACCATGCTAAAGAGTGTAATGTACGAACATTAGCATTCAGTTTTGAACATGGGAGCGGACATGTTTAGGCGTTATTGAAGTGGTGATGATTACTCGAGAGCAATCATGGTTGTGAACTTGAGACTGCTTTGCAAATCGCTTGAGGTTTTTTCCTTCTATATTTTCATAGAGTTTTGTTTGTTTGGTGTCATTTTAACAACACGTAATGCATGTAACCCAAAAGAACATGAAACAAAGAATTTTGGTTGTATTCAACATGCTATTTCAAGGGATAAACTGCACTTTTATGTAATGAATTGCTCATTTTACGCATTTTAGTAATATTGTCACTTTTAGTGATATAGACCTTGCAACTATGCTATGTCTTCTTTCTCAAGATCATATTTTAGATCTTTGCACACCCTTTAGTGTAATATACATCAATGAAAGCTAGTGGTAATGCTTATTATTGATGGTCATAAACCTCAAATATTTGATATTAATCATGCGTTTTATGCTCGTTACTAAGATTTTTATTGTCCATTTTATCTCTTTCTTTCTCTCTTAAACTTTCATTGACATATCAAGGCCTCTGCTTGTAACATGGAATAATTCTAAAATTGCTTTTGCTTAGATTTAAAGGCTTTTAGAAGCAAATTAGTGGTTTGTTTTTTTTGTTGTTAACATGTAGTATTGTCTATTCAAATCCGAGTATTTTACATTGCTCTTTTGCTCCTCCGCCATGTCCGCTACAATGAAATATAAATTTCCTTGATGTTTCAATGACTGTATTGCTGTTTCAAGTAGTGTCTATTAACATTTAATTGACCACAAATGTTCATGTAGCATTCTTTGTTATTGCTGCTGTTTTAAATTGAAGCTTTTCAGAGCAGTTCCTTATAAGAATTGGAACTTACTAACGTGTTAAACTTATATTTTAAATGCTTGAGTTAAGTTAATCATAAGGGTTAGTGAGAGAATTCGGAAGTAATTGATTTTGTTTGCTTCTTTCATTTTGTTTTGATATTTAAACTTGATGTTTTATGATACAAGAGAAGAAATGCATCGACTGAATTAATTATATATTGTTGCTTGCTTGTTAAATGGTCTTTCGCAAATAGTTTAACAAGATAAGAGGGATGGCATCAAATTTTCAAATATGCATTATAATTACATGTACTAAATAGATTACTTGAATAATTTAGGAATGTCTTATGTTTCACTATGATGCTCTTCCTCACTGGCATTTTACACTTTTTACTTTATGATTTGAGGACTTAATATTTTTCCTGTAAAAAAGAACCATTGACGACTTTCTTTGACTGTGGCAAAGCCACTGGACCTAAACCTTTCTATATTTTGGGGTTGTGCAAAGATGACTTCGAATTGGTGGTTCTGCTCTGGGAACTGAAATATGCTCATGGAATTATGGGAGGAATTTCTGTTAAATGGTTGAAGGTACAAAAACTCTTCCATCAACTTCCCCAGTTAATCTATCTGAATTATAGAAATAATCCCCATATTGAAGCCAAATATACTGGAAGCATACATAATAAGACAGTAGCAGCAAAAGGAAATCTAAAATTACAAATTGATATCCTCCAAAAACTTTTAAAGTAACTGTCCTTTTCATTTTGGTTCACAATGTAACATTTAAATGAGGACCATTGTCTTTTATTGCGAGCAGTTTCCTGTATGATTTGGAGAAGCTCTTGCTGACTTCTCTTCAAGTTTGAGGTGCAAAGTAGATAGTTGTGGAGTGGTGCCTGCTGTATTTGTCGCACTCAAATTGAAGTACTTAAAATATAATTCTACGGTTCTATACTTTTAAATCAAAATTGTCATTTTGTCACCATGAGCGCACAATTCTCTCCAACTTAATACACATGAGAATTGTCTGGACTTGCACAATTACAATTAGTGTCATACAATTTTAGCATCCGTAATTTTTCCTATATATATGAGACATGGAAATTGCTCAAATGTGAGAAATCTAAAGTTCAAGAACCAAATATGTGTGTCATTAAGCTTGAACAAAACTTGAGCTAGAACTTTGGTCCAAATATGTTGGACCTGAATTCAAGAACTTAAACCAAATTCTATGGTGTTGAAGTTATGGATTTTGGATAAAATATGGACAAAGAAATAATAAGGACTCTGAATATGAAAGTGGCGTTGTATGATTTTTAATAACTTGATATGAAGACTAAACAACTAACCGTTATTCAGGGATACAAGATTATATTTTGTCTTATTGGATTGCGAAAGAAAAAACATTTTTCTAAAACTCATCCAACCTGACAATTGTCTAAGCAATAATGATTTATATATTTAAATGGATACCTAAAAGTGGTTTTATTAATGCATTTGTGTCTAGTGTTGTAACTCGGAAAAAATTCTCGATGAATCCGTATTGGAAACTGCATAATGATGTGTGTACATAATAGTTTATCTAATTACATTTCTTATTTGCATTTATGTGAACTGTCGTTCCACAAAACTTGACATAAATGATAAAATTCAAGAGGACGACCTAAATGATAAAATTCAAGAGGACGACGTAGATGACGAATTTCAAGAGGACGACATAGATCTAGATGATGAATTTCAAGAGGACGATATAGATGGTAAATTTCAAGAGGACGACGTAGATGAAGAATTTATGGAGGATGACATATCTAACGAATTTCAAGAGGTCGATTTGGATGCTTTACTCCTAGAAGACAAACTTGAATGAGTTGGATGATGTCTTTTTTTTGGCTTGTAGTTGAAAGCATTAAACTTGAAATATGATTTTTGTTCTTTTGCTGAACTATGTTTTTAGTTATTTTACTAGGGTCATACTTCAAAGTATTTAATGTTACGCTTAGGCATTTTGTGTACTCTATATACTATATCTTGAATTAAAGTTTGAACTCGATTTTATTATATTACAACTTTTATGGATGTATGGTTTAAGTTATATAATCAATATTATTTTTGAAGCCAATTATTATTGACTATATCATTTTGATAATAATTGCAAAATTGTATATTTTATGTGGACACTATAAAACAACAACCTATAAGTTATGGCTACACTTCAAAAATGATCTTCCTGATTCAGGTTTAAGGCAACGATTGTTAATTGTGCAATTTGGCAACGCAAAAAACGTTGTCTCAGGCAACAAATAATCGTCTCCTATTCCTTTTCTATAGGCGATGTTTTTCAAATGCGTGCCCAAAAAACATAAAAAAACGTCGCCTCAAACAATAGGCAACTCACAAGAGACGCCTAGAAAACGTCCCCTATTTGTTTAGGCAACGATTTTCAGAGTTCTGGCAACGCTTTTCAATTGTTGTTGGCGAAGCTAATTGTTGTAGTGATATATATATATACATATATACATATATATATATATATATATATATATATATATATATATATATATATATCAACTCAAAAAATATATTTTGAAATTTAATTTCCAAGTATCATTTAAAAACATTATTTTAGATGTAAAATATTTATTTCTAAGATATGATCACTAAGTGAAGCAAATAAGAAGTAAAATTAAATTAATTGTCATTGATTACCATTAAATCAAATTAATTGTTATTGACAATATTTAGTTAACATTATATAAAATAAATTTTTTGGCATTTATCAAAAATCTCTATCAAAACTATAAAATAATGACTTCAAAACCTTCAACAAATTCTAAACTACAACCTCTACTTGTAGTTCCTTCCTTACTACACGTGAAAGGAAAAAATAAATAAATTAAAGAACCAACCTTAAATGCAATATCAACGTAAAGTAAATTTGCAGATAAAAATATAAGAAACATATTAATGCACTTTGAATGCTCATTGTATAAAACAACTTTCATTCAAATTTTAAATAAAATAAATAATTTATAGTTTTTGCACATGATTGTCGTTTCCTTAGGCAAGTGATTACACAAGTGATTAAAAGTTAACCAAGGAACAATGCAAAAATATTATAAAATTTTGGGTGTTTAAAAGATCATTTGCCTTTATCGCATGAATGACAAACATAATAAGTAAATAGAAGAGTACAATTGCGATACATTTGTTTCTGAACTATTTTTTGTTTGTATGTAGGATTATATGTAAAAATAATTTATTCAAAATTTTCTATTTGATTGCATAAACAGTTTAAATGACAAAAGTTTATTTAATGAATGCTTAAATAAATTAGAAAACTACTCCACAATTTCCATATAAATAAATTATATATATAAATATATATATATATATATATATATATATATATATATATATATATATATATATATATATATATATATATATATATATATATATATATATATATATATATATATATCAAACAAAAAAATATATTTTGAAATTTAAATTCCATGTATCATTTAAAAACTTTATTTTAGATGTAGAATATTCATTTCTAAGATATGATCACTAAGTGAAGGAAATAAGAAGTAAAATTAAATTAATTGTCATTGATTACCATTGAATCAAATTAATTGTTATTGACAATATTTAGTTAACATTGTATAAAATAAATTTATTGGCATTTATCAAAAATCTCTATCAAAACTATAAAATAATGACTTCAAAACCTTCAACAAATTTTAAACTACAACCTCAACTTGAAGTTCCTTCCTTACTACAGGTGAAAGGAAAAAATAAATAAATTAAAGAACCAACCTTAAATGCAATATCAAGGTAAGGTAAATTTGCAGATAAAAATATAAGAAACATATTAATGCACTTTGAATGCAATAATTTATATTTTTTGCACATGATTGTCATTTCCATAGGCAAGTGATTAAATGTTAACCAAGGAACAATGCAAAAATATTATAAAACTTTGGGTGTTTAAAAGACCATTTGCATTTATCGCATGAATGACAAACATAATAAGTAAATAGAAGAGTAAAATTGCGATACATTTGTTTCTAAACTATTTTTCGTTTGTATGTAGGATTATATGTAAAAATAATTTATACAAAATTTTATATTTGATTGCATAAACAGTTTAAATGACAAAAGTTTATTTAATGAATGCTTAAATAAATTAGAAAACTACTCCCCAATTTCCATATAAATAAATTTTATATATATATATATATCAAATATAAAAATATATTTTGAAATTTAATTTCCAAGTAACATTTAAAAACTTTATTTTAGATGTAAAATATTCATTTCTAACATATGATCACTAAGTGAAGCAAATAAGAAGTAAAATTAAATTAATTGTCATTGATTTCCATTGAATCAAATTAATTGTTATTGACAATATTTAGTTAACATTATATAAAATAAATTTATTGGCATTTATCAAGAATCTCTATCAAAACTATAAAATAATGACTTCAAAACCTTCAACAAATTCTAAACTACAACCTCAACTTGTAGTTCCTTCCTTACTACACGTGAAAGGAAAAAATAAATAAATTAAAGAACCAACCTTAAATGCAATGTCAAGGTAAGGTAAATTTGCAGATAAAAATATAAGAAACATATTAATGCACTTTGAATGCAATAATTTATAGTTTTTGCACATGATTGTCATTTCCATAGGCAAGTGATTACACAAATGATTAAAAGTTAACCAAGGAACAATGCAAATATATTATAAAACTTTGGGTGTTTAAAAGATCATTTGCATTTATCGCATGAATGACAAACATAATAAGTAAATAGAAGAGTACATTTGCGATACATTTGTTTCTAAACTATTTTTCGTTTGTATTTAGGATTATATGTAAAAATAATTTATTCAAAATTTTATATTTGACTTCATAAACAGTTTAAATGACAAAAGTTTATGTAATGAATGCTTAAATAAATTAGAAAACTACTCCACAATTTCCATATAAATAAATTATATATATATATATATATATATATATATATATATATATATATATATATATATATATATATATATATATATATATATATATATATATATATATATATATATATATATATATATCAAATATAAAAATATATTTTGAAGTTTAATTTCCAGTATCATTTAAAACTTTATTTTATATGTAAAATATTCATTTCTAAGATATGATCACTAAGTGAAGGAAATAAGAAGTAAAATTAAATTAATTGTCATTGATTACCATTGAATCAAATTAATTGTTATTGACAATATTTAGTTAACATTATATAAAATAAATTTATTGGCATTTTTCAAGAATCTCTATCAAAACTATAAAATAATTACTTCAAAACCTTCAACAAATTCTAAACTACAACCTCAACTTGTAATTCCTTCCTTATTACACGTGAAAGGAAAAAATAAATAAATTAAAGAACCAACCTTAAATGCAATATCAAGGTAAGGTAAATTTGCATAAAAATATAAGAAACATATTAATGCACTTTGAATGCTCATTATAAAACAACTTTCAATCAAATTTTAAATAAAATAAATAATTTATAGTTTTACATGATTGTCGTTTCCATAGGCAAGTGATTACACAAGTGATTAAAAGTTAACCAAGGAACAATGCAAAATATTATAAAACTTTGGGTGTTTAAAAGATCATTTGCATTTATCTCATGAATGACAAACATAATAAGTAAATAGAAGAATACAATTCGATACATTTGTTTCTAAACTATTTTTCATTTGTATGTAGGATTATATGTAAAATAATTTATACAAAATTTTATATTTGATTGCATAAACAGTTTAAATGACAAAAGTTTATTTAATGAATGCTTAAATAAATTAGAAAATGACTCCAAATTTAATATATATATATATATATATATATATATATATATATATATATATATATATATATATATATATATATATATATATATATATCAACTCTAAAAATATATTTTGAAATTTAATTTCCAAGTATCATTTAAAAACTTTATTTTACATGTAAAATATTCATTTCTAAGATATGATCACTAAGTGAAGCAAATAAGAAGTAAAATTACATTAATTGTCATTGAGTACCATTGAATCAAATTAATTGTTATTGACAATATTAAGTTAACATTATATAAAATAAATTTATTGGCATTTAACAAAAATCTCTATCAATACTATAAAATAATGACTTCAAAACCTTCAACAAATTCTAAACTACAACCTCAACTTCTAGTTCCTTCCTTACTACACGTGAAAGGAAAAAATAAATAAATTAAAGAACCAACCTTAAATGCAATATCAAGGTAAGGTAAATTTGCAAATAAAAATATAAGAAACATATTAATTCCCTTTGAATGTTCATTATATAAAACAACTTTCATTCAAATTTTAATTAAAATAAATAATTTATAGTTTTTACACATGATTATCGTTTCCATAAGCAAGTGATTACACAAGTGATTAAAAGTTAACCAAGGAACAATGCAAAAATATTATAAAACTTTGGGTGTTTAAAAGATCATTTGCATTTATCGTATGAATGACAAACATAATGAGTAAATAGAAGAGTACAATTGCGATACATTTGTTTCTAAACTATTTTTCGTTTGTATGTAGGATTATATGAAAAAATAATTTATTCAAAATTTTATATTTGATTGCATAAACAGTTTAAATGACAAAAGTTTATTTAATGAATACTTAAATAAATTAGAAAACTACTCCACAATTTCCATATAAATAAATTAAATATAAATATATATATATATATATATATATATATATATATATATATATATCAAATATAAAAATATATTTTGAAATTTAATTTCCAAGTATCATTTAAAAACTTTATTTTAGATGTAAAATATTCATTTCTTAGATATGATCACTAAGTGAAGGAAATAAGAAGTAAAATTAAATTAATTGTCATTGATTACCATTGAATCAAATTAATTATTATTGACAATATTTAGTTAACATTATATAAAATAAATTTATTGGCATTTATCAAGAATCTCTATCAAAACTATAAAATAATGACTTCAAAACCTTCAACAAATTCTAAACTACAACCTCGACTTGTAGTTCCTTCCTTACTACAGGTGAAAGGAAAAAATAAATAAATTAAAGAACCAACTGTAAATGCAATATCAAGGTAAGGTAAAATTGCAGATAAAAATATAAGAAACATATTAATGCACTTTGAATGCTCATTATACAAAACAACTTTCAATCAAATTTTAAATAAAATAAATAATTTATAGTTTTTACACATGATTGTCGTTTCCATAGGCAAGTGATTACACAAGTGATTAAAAGTTAACCAAGGAACAATGCAAAAATATTATAAAACTTTGGGTGTTTAAAAGATCATTTGCATTTATCTCATGAATGACAAGCATAATAAGTAAATAGAAGAATAGAATTGCGATACATTTGTTTCTAAACTATTTTTCATTTGTATGTAGGATTATATGTAAAAATAATTTATACAAAATTTTATATTTGATTGCATAAACAGTTTAAATGACAAAAGTTTATTTGATGAATGCTTAAATAAATTAGAAAATGACTCCACAATTTCCAAATAAATTATATTTGATGAATGCTTAAATGATCATTTGCATTTATCGCATGAATGACAAACATAACGAGTAAATAGAGGAGTACAATTGCGATACATTTGTTTCTAAACTATTTTTCGTTTGTATGTTGGATTATATGTAAAAATAATTAATACAAAATTTTATATTTGATTGCATAAACAGTTTAAATGAGAAAAGTTTATTTTTTGAATGCTTAAATAAATTAGAAAACGACTCCACAATTTCCATAAAAAATAAATAATATATATTTATATATATATATATATATATATATATCAAATATAAAAATATATTTTGAAATTTAATTTCCAAGTATCATTTAAAAACTTTATATTAGATGTAAAATATTCATTTCTAAGATATGATCACTAAGTGAAGGAAATAAGAAGTAAAATTAAATTACTTATCTTTGATTACCATTGGATCAAATTAATTGTTATTGACAATATTTAGTTAACATTATATATAATAAATTTATTGGCATTTATCAAGAATCTCTATCAAAACTATAAAATAATGACTTCAAAACCTTCAACAAAGTCTAAACTACAACCTCAACTTGTAGTTCCTTCCTTACTACAGGTGAACGGAAAAAATAAATTAATTAAAGAACCAACCTTAAATTCAATGTAAGTTAAGGTAAATTTGCATATAAAAATATAAGAAACATATTAATGCACTTTGAATGCTTATTATACAAAACAACTTTCAATCTAATTTTAAATAAAATAAATAATTTATAGTTTTTACACATGATTGTCATAAAATAATTTATAGGTTTTACACATGATTGTCATTTTCATAGGCAAGTGATTACACAAGTGATTAAAAGTTAACCAAGGAACAATGCAAAAATATTACAAAATTTTGGGTGTTTAAAAGATCATTTGCATTTATCGCATGAACAACAAACATAATAAGTAAATAGAAGACTACAATTGCGATACATTTGATTCTAAACTATTTTTCATTTGTAGTAGGATTATATGTAAAAATATTTTATATAAAATTTTATATTTGATTGCATAAACAGTTTAAATGACAAAAGTTTATTTAATGAATGCTTAAATAAATTAGAAAACGACTCCACAATTTCCAAATATATATATATATATATATATATATATATATATATATATATATATATATATATATATATATATATATATATATATATATATATATATATATATATCAACTCTAAAAATATATTTTGATATTTAATTTCCAAGTATCATTTAAAAACTTTATTTTAGACGTAAAATATTAATTTCTAAGATATGATCATTAAGTGAAGCAAATAAGAAGTAAAATTAAATTACTTGTCATTGATTACCATTGAATCAAAGTAATTGTTATTGACAATATTTAGTTAACATTATATAAAATAAATTTATTGGCATTTAAAAAAAATATCTATCAAAACTATAAAATAATGACTTCAAAACCTTCAACAAATTCTAAACTACAACCTCAACTTGTAGTTCCTTCCTTACTACGTGAAAGGAAAAATAAATAAATTAAAGAACCAACCTTAAATGCAATATCAAAGTAAATTTTGGATAAAAATATAAGAAACATATTAATGCACTTTGAATGCTCATTATATAAAACAACTTTCATTCAAATTTTAAATAAAATAAATAATTTATATAATTTTATGATTGTCATTTCCATAGGCAAGTGATTACACAAGTGATTAAAAGTTAACCAAGGAACAATGCAAAAATATTATAAAACTTTGGGTGTTTAAAAGATCATTTGCATTTATCGCATGAATGACAAACATAATAAGTAAATAGAAGAGTACAATCGATACATTTGTTTCTAAACTATTTTCGCTTGTATGTAGGATTATATGTAAAAATAATTTATTCAAATTTTATATTTGATTGCATAAACAGTTTAAATGACAAAAGTTTATTTAATGAATGCTTAAATAAATTAGAAAACTACTACAATTTCCAAATAATATATATATATATATATATATATATATATATATATATATATATATATATATCAACTCTAAAAATATATTTTGAAATTTAATTTCAAGTATCATTTAAAAACTTTATTTTAGATGTAAAATATTCATTTCTAAGATATGATCACTAAGTGAAGCAAATAAGAAGTAAAATTACATTAATTTTCATTGATTACCATTGAATCAAATTAATTGTTATTGACAATATTTAGTTAACATTATATAAAATAAATTTATTGGCATTTAACAAAAATCTCTATCAAAACTATAAAATAATGACTTCAAAACCTTCAACAAATTCTAAACTACAACCTCAACTTGTAGTTCCTTCCTTACTACACGTGAAAAGGAAAAAATAAATAAATTAAAGAACCAACCTTAAATGCAATATCAAGGTAAGGTAAATTTGCAAATAAAAATATAAGAAACATATTAATGCCCTTTGAATGCTCATTATATAAAACAACTTTCATTCAAATTTTAATTAAAATAAATAATTTATAGTTTTTACACATGATTGTCGTTTCCAAAGGCAAGTGATTACACAAGTGATTAAAAGTTAACCAAGGAACAATGCAAAAATATTATAAAACTTTTGGTGTTAAAAAGATCATTTGCATTTATCGCTTGAATGACAAACATAATAAGTAAATAGAAGAGTACAATTAGATACATTTGTTTCTAAACTATTTTCGTTTGTATGTAGGATTATATGTAAAAATAATTTATTCAAAATTTTATATTTGATTGGATAAACAGTTTAAATGACAAAAGTTTATTTAGTGAATGCTTAAATAAATTAGAAAACTACTCCACAATTTCCATATAAATAAATTATATATATATATATATATATATATATATATATATATATATATATATATATATATATATATATCAAATATAAAATATATTTTGAAATTTAATTTCCAAGTTTCATTTAAAAACTTTATTTTAGATGTAAAATATTCATTTCTAAGATATGATCACTAAGTGAAGGAAATAAGAAGTAAAATTAAATTAATTGTCATTGATTACCATTGAATCAAATTAATTATTATTGACAATATTTAGTTAACATTATATATAATAAATTTATTGGCATTTATCAAGAATCTCTATCAAAACTATAAAATAATGACTTCAAAACCTTCAACAAATTCTAAACTACAACCTCAACTTGTAGTTCCTTCCTTACTACACGTGAAAGGAAAAAATAAATAAATTAAAGAACCAACCTTAAATGCAATATCAAGGTAAAGTAAATTTGCAGATAAAAATATAAGAAACATATTAATGCACTTTGACTGATCATTATACAAAACAACTTTCAATCAAATTTTAAATAAAATAAATAATTTATAGTTTTTACACATGATTGTCATTAAATAATTTATAGTTTTTACACATGATTGTCATTTCCATAGGCAAGTGATTATAATTAAAAGTTAACCAAGGAACAATGCAAAAATATTATAAAACTTTGGGTGTTTAAAGATCATTTGCATTTATCGCATGAACAACAAACATAATAAGTAAATAGAGGACTACAATTATATACATTTGATTCTAAACTATTTTTCATTAGGATTATATATAAAAATATTTTATACAAAATTTTATATTTGATTGCATAAATAGTTTAAATGACAAAAGTTTATTTAATGAATGCTTAAATAAATTAGAAAACGACTAATTTCCAAATAATATATATATATATATATATATATATATATATATATATATATATATATATATATATATATATATAGATATAAACTCTAAAAATATATTTTGAAATTTAATTTCCAAGTATCATTTAAAAACTTTATTTTAGACGTAAAATATTCATTTCTAAGATATGATCATTAAGTGAAGCAAATAAGAAGTAAAATTAAATTACTTGTCATTGATTACCATTGAATCAAAGTAATTGTTATTGACAATATTTAGTTAACATTATTGATCATGCATAAAATCCTCATCCGAGATGGATATCTGGAGGAAGGATTGCAGGGTCCGGATAGTCTCCTGCTCAAGAATGAGGTCCTTATCCATACATGGATCTCGAAGGGGCATGAGGCTCCCGATCCGAAGACCCAAAGTTAGTTTTAGTAGAGGAGACGTTATCAACTATGAAGATGAAGAGTTCCAAGAGTCTTTATGAGACGTTATAGAACGAATCATTACAAGTCAGAATAATTAACTTCCTCGCTTAAGTTAACGCCAAGGCGCTACTAAGGAAGAATAGTTCCATGGATGGATGATATAATGGGGTTTCACCGATAAGCAAGACAATCATAAGTTGGAACTTGAGTTTACACTCGAGCTTCCAAATCCCTAAAATATCTTTAACGAGGTTTTTCCCGAAGAACATTGGCGCCACCATGGGGCCTCCTGAAATTAACTGGCCGCACAAACAGATAAACGACAGATTTATAATGTCTCTGTGCCACCAATGATCCACCGATCTCGACTTCCGATTTGCTGGCCATGATCGATGACCGCGCCAAGATAATGAAACACTTCAAGACAACGCTCAAGCCCTTCACCAAGAGTTTGGACGGCAGAGGAACAGAAGCAGAGCCTCGAGCCGCACTTTGTCTCGCAATCCGAGTATGTCGCTTCCGAATTTTAAACCTCAGATCGGCATCATGATGGCAAGATGATCCTTTGAGCACATCATAGCGGCTAACAACACAATGGCGCTTATTGGGCAACCGATTCCCTTGAGTGCGTTAATGGCCGACACCTAGCAGAACCCGCCGCGGGCCCTTTGGTCCTGTAAGCTATCAAGATTTCAACCGAAAGATCATTCACCAGCAGCTTCTAATCAACATCGCAGGTGGCTAACACCTCCTCTTCAACGAAGAAGCGCCTTCGAATCACTCCGGATCATGGCTAGGTTCAACGAGGAAACCATAAAAGTTTCGACCCAATCAGAGATATCAGGCCGATTCCATGGTCTTAAAGCCGGGTTACCAATGAATCTTAGCCCAAAAGCCACCAAGACCATGGACGACATTACCCGCCGAAAAGCATGTGAAGGGCGAAGAGAGCAAATATGGAGAAGCGTGTCAGATTCTTTGATGGGGTCGGGCGTGACGAACAGACCACCACGTAGATGTTACCACTATCGTGATGAGCCCGGACAGCGTGCCGCATACCACGCCCACGGTCGGCCAGCCCTGTACGCCTCAATTTTAATACCGAAGACATCCTCCGTGATATTAATCATCCGAAACCGCCACCCCTCCTTATAGCGCAAGGATCGTTAATACGGTTCGGAATGACCCGGAGCATGGTGCGAAGTTTCATCGCTTGAAGGACATACCACGTAGTCCGATAGTCATGTAAAAAGAAAAAGTAGAGGTAGTAACAGAGGCAAGCCGTCAACATACGTAAAGGAAGATCCCGGGCGGATTTAGTAAACGTGACTCATCCTCGAGGTGGACCCGGCCGATCTAGAGATCCGGAAAGAGTGATCAACCAGACACCTCAACACTATCTCGTGGCTTTATGGGAGGCGGCCCCACTAGTTCACCCAGAAGAGATATGCTCGGGTCCGCAGACCAGACGAACCTCGAGGTTTGATCCCGGTGATAACCTTTCTGTGAAGAGGCCAAAGAGGTTTTGCCACATGAAAATGATCCCATGGTGATCGAGGTACAAACCGGATCAAAGTTGCTGTTGATCGATCCGGAAGTTCCATGATATCCTCTATCGAAGCTAAGGAACGGGCTTTGAGCCGAACGATTTGTTACATTTTAGCGACCCTGTTGGTTCCATAGCAACAGCAGGTGCCGGGGTATCCCCGTTAACTACTTTTGATACGAGAAAGTGCCAAACCTGCTGTGTTAGGTACTTGTAATAATTTGTCACCTAATATATTATCTGACGTTCCGCTTAATGTAATTCAGGTGTATCATAAACGTTGTTCCCCGACCATGGGCGCATCCCTTGGCACGGGGTAGTCCAGGAGACAGTATCATCCAAGATGCTATGTAAAGATAGTTTCAAGGCCAAGAAGAAGTCTGCCCATCGAGAGGCCTCCAAACACGAAGTCGCATGGCCGATATCGATCCGAGAGGCGGTCAGCAGAGGATGGACTCCACCTCAGTGAGGAGATCAAGGACATCCAGACGGGCAGCCATTCTCATGTGCACCCATCCGGGGACCCATTAACAAAGAGGAGGAGACCAGAGACCAGTGTTATGGTAATTTAGACCTTTTGAAACCGTCGGATATGCCGTGCATTGACCCGCAGATCATGTGTCACCATTTATCAATTAATCCGGGCCAAGCTGTATCACAAAGGAAGCTGAAGATGGAGAAGAAAGGGACAGTCGTCTCGTAAGAAGTAGGAAAGCTATTAAAAGCTCGCTTCATGAGGTGCGTGATCAACTTGGCTATCCAACGTGGTTATGGTGAAGAAGAAGAATCAAGTGGAGAATGTGTGAGACTTAATCGACCGAACAAGGTATGTCCAAAGGATCCTTACCCTCCCTCATTGATCCATCGATCTTCCGTGCTCGCCTCGAAGTTTCTTTTCGCTGCATCGGTACAACCAACCGGATGAACCATGACAAGGCCAAAATCATGAACAGAGTGGAAGAATTTATTATGTGGTTATGCCTGCTCGCTCAAGAACGCCACCTACCGAAGGTCATGGATATGGTGTTTGCACCGATCGGCGAATATTGAGGTGTACGAGATGACAGGTGATCAAAACATATTAGAAGCGGATCATGTGGATAGACATCGGGAGACCATGCGATTAAGTTCAATATGCGTTCGAACCCGGCAATGCACGCTCAGGGTAAGTCGACAAGTTCCCGGGTTTCATGCTTACAAATCGAGGTATCGAGGCCAACCCGGATAAGTGTCACGTGATCATCGATACGTAAGCCCGATCAGACGAAGCATGAAGAATGTTTAACGCTTGGCCGCCGGTCTCGCTTTCCTATCTTGTGCAATCAAGTCCATCCATTTCTTTCCTGGAATGAGAGCTCAATTCAATGACCTGGAAGAAGCTCAACCCAGCACCACACACTCCCAGACCTGTATACCCACACTATACTTAGCAAGAACGGACGGTAGTACCGGCCTGGCGCCGGTCCAAACACTCAAGAGGGGAGCCAATCGATTTATTTGTGGGCAAGGTGTTAAAAGGGAAGTCGATACCGAAAGATTGAGAAACTAGCACCGCACTTGTGACGACCAACAATCAAAGCTTGTGCATTATTCCTGGGCATCCGCCCGTGAAGACCACCCAACAAGGTGACCGATTGTATTTGGGATGTGCATATTTAATATGAGATCGGCCTACCAACGATCAAACCAACCCTAAATTACCATGGTGGAGTTTTTCACCGGAGAGATCCCTATCACAAAATGGATCATCTGATGGTTGCCTAATCTAAAGCATAGATGGTCCCGGAGGAATGGTGTTAGAGTATTCTCTGCGCTTGGGTTCCTGACAATCAAGTAACAGGCTCAATACGAGTTTAAGGCTAGCTTTGAGGTCGGATGACCACCCATCACGAAAACCGGCCTAAGTGGTTGTATGTGGACGGATCGTTCTATTTAAGAACCCGCTTTAGCAGCAGAAGTCGCTTTACAAGCCCAGCGCCTCGAGGTCTTTGAAATATGCCATAGCCTCTGTGAAATACCCGGCTGATCTCCTACCTTGCCATAGCTCTAAGGATTCCGGTAAACAAGTCGGTCATACAGAGAAGTGCTTCCCGGCTCAAAGATTGAAAAGGAAGAGTCCCTGCCGCTCATGAAGAGGAAGACGGTGGACGAGTCCGATCATTCGCTATCTACACAGGATGCGCACTATGTATGAGAAGGCCAAACGGTTCAAGAAAGTTTCAATCCGTTTTGCGGTGAGTCTGTGAACGAGCACCGGCCAATGCAGCCCAGGCACGTGGGAGAAGGATGCCGGTGAAAATATGGCAT
>CM038792.1:40468391-40523858 GCA_021764765.1 Vicia sativa
TTATACATTTGTTTCTAAACTATTTTTCAGCTTGTATGTAGGATATATGTAAAAATAATTTATATAAAATTCTATATATTTGATTGCATAAACAATTTAAATGACAAAAGTTTATTTAATGAATGCTTAAATAAATTAGAAAACTACCCGAATTTATATAATAATTATATATATATATATATATATATATATATATCAAATATAAAAATATATTTTGAAATTTAATTTCCAAGTATCATTTAAACTTTATTTTAGATGTAAAATATTCATTTCTAAGATATGATCACTATGAAGCAAATAAGAAGTAAATTTAAATTAATTGATTATTGAATCAAATTAATTGTTATTGACAATATTTAGTTAACATTATATAAAAATAAATATTGGCATTTATCAAAATTCTATCAAAACTATAAAATAATGACTTCAAAACCTTCAACAAATTCTAAACTACAACCTCAACTTGTAGTTCCTTCCTTACTACGTGAAAGGAAAAATAAATAAATTAAAGAACCAACCTTAAATGCAATATCAAGGTAAAGTAAATTTGCAGATAAAATATAAGAAACATATTAATGCACTTTGAATGCTATTTATAAAACAACTTATCAAATTTAAATAAAATAAATAATTTATACTTTACATCATGATTGTCGTTTCCATAGGCAAGTGATTAAAAGAATCAAGGAAAATGCAAAATATTATAAACTTTGGGTGTTTAAAAGATCATTTGCATTTATCGCATGAATGACAAACATAATAAGTAAATAGAAGAGTAAATTATGATACATTTGTTTCAAACTATTTTCGTTTGTATGTAGGATTATATGTAAAATAATTTATACAAAATTTTATATTTGATTGCATAAACAGTTTAAATGACAAAAGTTTATTTAATGAATGCTTAAATAAATTAGAAAATTCATATTTATATATATATATATATATATATATATATATATATCAAATATAAAATATATTTTGAAATTTAATTTCCAAGTATCATTTAAAAACTTTATTTTAGATGTAAAATATTCATTTCTAAGATATGATCACTAATGAAGCAAATAAGAAGTAAAATTAAATTAATTGTCATTGATTACCATTGAATCAAATTAATTGTTATTGACAATATTTAGTTAACATTATATAAAATAAATTTATTGGCATTTATCAAAATCTCTATCAAAACTATAAAATAATGACTTCAAAACCAACAAATTCTAAACTACAACTCAACTTGTAGTTCCTTCCTTACCACTGAAAGGAAAAATAAATAAATTAAAGAACCAACCTTAAATGCAATATCAAGGTAAAGTAAATTTCGCAATAAAAATATAAGAAACATATTAATGCACTTGAATGCTCATTATATAAAACAACTTTCATTCAAATTTTAAATAAAATAAATAATTTATAGTTTTTACCATGATTGTCGCTTCCATAGGCAAGTGATTAGTGTTAAATCAAGGAAAAATAAAAATATTATAAAACTTTGGTGTTTAAAAGATCATTTGCATTTATCGCATGAATGACAAACATAATAAGTAAATAGAAGAGTAAATCATGTATACATTTGTTTCTAAACTATTTTTCTTTTGTATGTAGGATTATATGTAAAAATAATTTATACAAAATTTATATTTGATTGCATAAACAGTTTAAATGACAAAAGTTTATTTAATGAATGCTTAAATAAATTAGAAAACTACTCCCAATTATATAAATAAATATATATATATATATATATATATATATATATATCAAATATAAAATATATTTTGAAATTTAATTCCAAGTATCATTTAAAACTTTATTTTAGATGTAAAATATTCATTTCTAAGATATGATCACTAAGAAGGAAATAAGAAGTAAAATTAAATTAATTGTCATTGAATCAAATTAATTGTTATTGACAATATTTAGTTAACATTATATAAAATAAATTTATTGGCATTTATCAAAATCTCTATCAAACTATAAAATAATGACTTCAAAACCTTCAACAAATTCTAAACTACAACCTCAACTTGTAGTTCCTTCCTTACTACACGTGAAAGGAAAAAATAAATAAATTAAAGAACCAACCTTAAATGCAATATCAAGGTAAGGTAAATTTATGTATAAAAATATAAGAAACATATTAATGCACTTTGAATGCTCATTGTATAAAACAACTTCATTCAAATTTTAAATAAATAAATAATTTATAGTTTTTACACATGATTGTCATTTCCATAGGCAAGTGATTGTGTTAACCAAGGAAAAAATATTATAAACTTGGGTGTTTAAAAGATCATTTGCATTTATCGCATGAATGACAAACATAATAAGTAAATAGAAGAGTACAATTGTATACATTTGTTTCTAAACTATTTTTCGCTTGTATGTAGGATTATATGTAAAAATAATTTATACAAAATTTTATATTTGATTGCAAACAGTTAAATGACAAAAGTTTATTTAATGAATGCTTAAATAAATTAGAAAACTATCCTAATTATATATAAATAAATATATATATATATATATATATATATATATATATATATATCAAATATAAAAATATATTTTGAAATTTAATTTCCAAGTATCATTTAAAAACTTTATTTTAGATGTAAAATATTCATTTCTAAGATATGATCACTAGTGAAGGAAATAAGAAGTAAAATTAAATTAATTGTCATTGAATCAATTAGAAAATTAATATTGACAATATTTAGTTAACATTATATAAAATAAATTTATTGATTTATCCAAAACTCTATCAAAACTATAAAATAATGACTTCAAAACCTTCAACAAATTCTAAACTACAACTCAACTTGTAGTTCCTTCCTTACTACACGGAAAGGAAAAATAAATAAATTAAAGAACCAACCTTAAATGCAATATCAAGGTAAAGTAAATTTGCAGATAAAAATATAAGAAACATATTAATGCACTTTGAATGCTCATTGTATAAAACAACTTTCATTCAAATTTTAAATAAAATAAATAATTTATAGTTTTACACATGATTGTCATTTCCTATAGGTGTGATTAAAAGTTAACCAAGGAAAATGCAAAAATATTATAAAACTTTGGGTGTTTAAAGATCATTTGCATTTATCGCATGAATGACAAACATAATAAGTAAATAGAAGAGTACAATTATACATTTGTTTCTAAACTATTTTCGCTTTGTATGTAGGATTATATGTAAAAATAATTTATACAAAATTTTATATTTGATTGCATAAACAATTAAATGACAAAAGTTTATTTAATGAATGCTTAAATAAATTAGAAAACAACTCCTAATAATATATATATATATATATATATATATATATATATATATATATATATATATCAAATATAAAATATATTTTGAAATTTAATTTCAAGTATCATTTAAAACTTTATTTTAGATGTAAATATTCATTTCTAAGATATGATCACTAAGGAAGCAAATAAGAAGTAAATTAATCATTGATTCATTGAATCAAATTAATTGTTATTGACAATATTTAGTTAACATTATATAAAATAATTTATTGGCATTTATCAAAATCTCTATCAAAACTATAAAATAATGACTTCAAAACCTTCAACAAATTCTAAACTCAAATCAACTTGTAGTTCCTTCCTTACTACACGTGAAAGGAAAAAATAAATAAATTAAAGAACCAACCTTAAATGCAATATCAAGGTAAAGTAAAATTATATATAAAAATATAAGAAACATATTAATGCACTTTGAATGCTCAATGATAAAACAACTTTCATTCAAATTTTAAATAAATAATTTATAGTTATTGATTGTCGATTGTCGCTGATTACAAATGATTAAAAGTTAACCAAGGAAAATGCAAAATATTATAAAACTTTGGTGTTTAAAAGATCATTTGCATTTATCGCATGAATGACAAACATAATAAGTAAATAGAAGAGTACAATTATATACATTTGTTTCTAAACTATTTTTCTTGTATGTAGGATTATATGTAAAAATAATTTATACAAAATTTTATATTTGATTGCATAAATCAGTTTAAATGACAAAGTTTATTTAATGAATGCTTAAATAAATTAGAAACTACTCCACAATTTCCTATATAAATAATATATATTATATATATATATATATATCAAATATAAAAATATATTTTGAAATTTAATTTCCAAATCATTTAAAACTTTATTTTAGATGTAAATATTCATTTCTAAGATATGATCACTAAGTGAAGCAAATAAGAAGTAAAATTAAATTAATTGTCATTGATTACCATTGAATCAAATTAATTGTTATTGACAAATATTTATAATAAAATAAATTTATTGGCATTTATCAAAAATCTCTATCAAAACTATAAAATAATGACTTCAAAAATCTCAAACTACAACCTCAACTTGTAGTTCCTTACTACACGTGAAAGGAAAAATAAATAAATTAAAGAACCAACCTTAAATGCAATATCAAGGTAAAGTAAATTTGCAGATAAAATATAAGAAACATATTAATGCACTTTGAATGCTCAATATAAAACAACTTTCATTCAAATTTTAAATAAAATAAATAATTTATACTTTTACACATGATTGTCAAGCTCCATAGGCAAGTGATTAAAAGTTAACCAAGGAAAATGCAAAATATTATAAAACTTGGGTGTTTAAAGATCATTTATTAGCATGAATGACAAACATAATAAGTAAATAGAAGAGTACAATTATGTATACATTTGTTTCAACTATTTTCGCTTTGTATGTAGGATTATATGTAAAAATAATTTATACAAAATTTTATATTTGATTGCATAAATGTTTAAATGACAAAAGTTTATTTAATGAATGCTTAAATAAATTAGAAAACTAATTCCTATATATATAAATATATATATATATATATATATATATATATATATATATATATATCAAATATAAAATATATTTTGAAATTTAATTTCAAGTATCATTTAAAAACTTTATTTTAGATGTAAAATATTCATTTCTAAGATATGATCACTAATGAAGGAAATAAGAAGTAAAATTAAATTAATTATTTCATTGAATCAAATTAATTGTTATTGACAATATTTAGTTAACATTATATAAAATAAATTTATTGGCATTTATCAAAATCTCTATCAAAACTATAAAATAATGACTTCAAAACCTTCAACAAATTCTAAACTACAACCTCAACTTGTAGTTCCTTCCTTACTACACGTGAAAGGAAAAATAAATAAATTAAAGAACCAACCTTAAATGCAATATCAAGGTAAAGTAAATGCGTATAAAAAATATAAGAAACATATTAATGCACTTTGAATGCTCATTATATAAAACAACTTTCATTCAAATTTTAAATAAAATAAATAATTTATAGTTTTTACACATGATTGTGCTTCCATAGGCAAGTGATTAAAAGTTAATTCAAGGAAAAATGCAAAATATTATAAAACTTTGGTGTTTAAAAGATCATTTGCATTTATCGCATGAATGACAAACATAAGTAAATAGAAGAGTACAATTGCGATACATTTGTTTCTAAACTATTTTTCGTTTGTATGTAGGATTATATGTAAAAATAATTTATACAAAATTTTATATTTGATTGCATAAAACATAAATGACAAAAGTTTATTTAATGAATGCTTAAATAAATTAGAAAACTACCCTCAATTTTATTATTATAAATAAATTATATATATATATATATATATATATATATATATCAAATATAAAAATATATTTTGAAATTAATTTCCAAGTATCATTTAAAAACTTTATTTTAGATGTAAAATATTCATTTCTAAGATATGATCACTAAGTGAAGGAAATAAGTAAAATTAAATTAATTGTCATTGAATCAAATTAATTGTTATTGACAATATTTAGTTAACATTATATAAAATAAATTTATTGGCATTTATCAAAATCTCTATCAAAACTATAAAATAATGACTTCAAAACTTCAACAAATTCTAAACTACAACCTCAACTTGTAGTTCCTTCCTTACTACACGAAAGGAAAAATAAATAAATTAAAGAACCAACCTTAAATGCAATATCAAGGTAAAGTAAATTTGGGATAAAAATATAAGAAACATATTAATGCACTTTGAATGCTCATTGTATAAAACAACTTTATCAAATTTTAAATAAAATAAATAATTTATAGTTTTAACATGATTGTCAGCTTCCATAGGCAAGTGATTAAAGTTAACCAAGGAAAAATGCAAAATATTATAAACTTTGGTGTTTAAAGATCATTTGCATTTATCGTGAATGAATGACAAACATAAGTAAATAGAAGAGTACAATTACGATACATTTGTTTCTAAACTATTTTCGCTTGTATGTAGGATTATATGTAAAAATAATTTATACAAAATTTTATATTTGATTGCATAAATGCTTAAATGACAAAAGTTTATTTAATGAATGCTTAAATAAATTAGAAAACTACTCCACACCTATATAAATAAATTATATATATATATATATATATATATCAAATATAAAAATATATTTTGAAATTTAATTTGTATCATTTAAAAACTTTATTTTAGATAAAATATTCATTTCTAAGATATGATCACTAAGGGAAATAAGAAGTAAAATTAAATTAATTGTCATTGATTACCATTGAATCAAATTAATTGTTATTGACAATATTTAGTTAACATTATATAAATAAATTTATTGGCATTTATCAAAATCTCTATCAAAACTATAAAATAATGACTTCAAAAAATTTAAACTACAACCTCAACTTAGTTCCTTCCTTACTACACGTGAAAGGAAAAATAAATAAATTAAAGAACCAACCTTAAATGCAATATCAAGGTAAAGTAAATTTGCGATAAAAATATAAGAAACATATTAATGCACTTTGAATGCTCATTGTATAAAACAACTTTCATCAAATTTAAATAAATAAATAATTTATAGTTTTTACACATGATTGTCAAGTTTCCATAGGCAAGTGATTAACCAAGGAAAATGCAAAATATTATAAAACTTTGGTGTTTAAAAGATCATTTGCATTTACCATGAATGACAAAACATAAGTAAATAGAAGAGTACAATTGCGATATATTTGTTTCTAAACTATTTTCGCTTGTATGTAGGATATATAAAAATAATTATACAAAATTTTATATTTGATTGCATAAACAGCTTAAATGACAAAAGTTTATTTAATGAATGCTTAAATAAATTAGAAAACTACTCCCCAATTATATAAATAAATATATATATATATATATATATATATATCATATAAAATATATTTTGAAATTTAATTTCAAGTATCAAAAACTTTATTTTAGATGTAAAATATTCATTTCTAAGATATGATCACTAAGTGAAGAAATAAGTAAAATTAAATTAATTACCATTGAATCAAATTAATTGTTATTGACAATATTTAGTTAACATTATATAAAATAAATTTATTGGCATTTATCAAAAATCTCTATCAAAACTATAAAATAATGACTTCAAACCTTCAATAAATTCTAAACTACAACCTCAACTTGTAGTTCCTTCCTTACTACACGTGAAAGGAAAAATAAATAAATTAAAGAACCAACCTTAAATGCAATATCAAGGTAAAGTAAATTTGCAGAAAAAATATAAGAAAATATTAATGCACTTTGAATGCTCATTGTATAAAACAACTTTCATCAAATTTTAAATAAAATAAATAATTTATAGTTTTACACATGATTGTCGCTCCATAGCAAGATTAAAAGTTAACCAAGGAAAATGCAAAATATTATAAAACTTTGGGTTTAAAAGATCATTTGCATTTATCGCATGAATGACAAACATAATAAGTAAATAGAAGAGTACAATTGCGATACATTTGTTTCTAAACTATTTTTCGCTTGTATGTAGGATTATATGTAAAATAATTTATACAAAATTTTATATTTGATTGCATAAATAAATTTAAATGACAAAAGTTTATTTAATGAATGCTTAAATAAATTAGAAAACTACTCCCAACCTATATAAATAAATTATATATATATATATATATATATATATATATATATCAAATATAAAATATATTTTGAAATTTAATTTCCAAGTATCATTTAAAACTTTATTTTAGATGTAAAATATTCATTTCTAAGATATGATCACTAAGGAAGCAAATAAGAAGTAAAATTAAATTAATTGTCATTGAATCAAATTAATTGTTATTGACAATATTTAGTTAACATTATATAAAATAAATTTATTGGCATTTATCAAAATCTCTATCAAAACTATAAAATAATGACTTCAAAACCTTCAACAAATTCTAAACTACAACCTCAACTTGTAGTTCCTTCCTTACTACACGTGAAAGAAAAATAAATAAATTAAAGAACCAACCTTAAATGCAATATCAAGGTAAAGTAAATTTGCAGATAAAAATATAAGAAACATATTAATGCACTTTGAATGCTCATTGTATAAAACAACTTTCATTCAAATTTTAAAATAAATAAATAATTTATATTTTTACACATGATTGTCAAGCTTCCATAGGCAAGGATTAAAAGAACCAAGGAAAATGCAAAAATATTATAAAACTTGGGTGTTTAAAAGATCATTTGCATTTATCGCATGAATGACAAACATAATAAGTAAATAGAAGAGTAAATTGCGATACATTTGTTTCTAAACTATTTTTCTTTGTAGGATTATATGTAAAAATAATTTATACAAAATTTTATATTTGATTGCATAAAATAAAGCTAAATGACAAAAGTTTATTTAATGAATGCTTAAATAAATTAGAAAAAATCCAATTATATATATATATATATATATATATATATATATATATATCAAATATAAAAATATATTGAAATTTAACCAAGTATCATTTAAAACTTTATAGATAAAAATATTCATTTCTAAGATATGATCACTAAGTGAAGCAAATAAGAAGTAAAATTAAATTAATTGTCATTGAATCAAATTAATTGTTATTGACAATATTTAGTTAACATTATATAAAAAAATTGGCATTTATCCAAAATCTCTATCAAAACTATAAAATAATGACTTCAAAACCTTCAACAAATTCTAAACTACAACCTAACTTGTAGTTCCTTCCTTACTACACGTGAAAGGAAAAATAAATAAATTAAAGAACCAACCTTAAATGCAATATCAAGGTAAAGTAAATTTGCGATAAAAATATAAGAAACATATTAATGCACTTTGAATGCTCATTGTATAAAACAACTTTCATTCAAATTTTAAATAAAATAAATAATTTATACTTATTACCCATGATTGTCAAGCCCATAGGCAAGTGATTAAAGTTAACTGAAAATGCAAAAATTATAAAACTTTGGGTGTTTAAAAGATCATTTGCATTTATCGCATGAATGACAAACATAATAAGTAAATAGAAGAGTACAATTATGATACATTTGTTTCTAAACTATTTTTCGCTTGTATGTAGGATTATATGTAAAATAATTTATACAAAATTTTATATTTGATTGCATAAACAGTTTAAATGACAAAAGTTTATTTAATGAATGCTTAAATAAATTAGAAAACAACTCCAATTTATAAATAATTTATATATATATATATATATATATATATATATATATATATATATATCAATAAAATATATTTTGAAATTTAATTTCCAAGTATCATTTAAAAACTTTATTTTAGATGTAAAATATTCATTTCTAAGATATGATCACTAAGAAGCAAATAAGAAGTAAATTAAATTAATGATTACCATTGAATCAAATTAATTGTTATTGACAGTTAACATTATATAAATAAATTTATTGGCATTTATCCAAAATCTCTATCAAAACTATAAAATAATGACTTCAAAACCTTCAACAAATTCTAAACTACAACCTCAACTTGTAGTTCCTTCCATTACACGTGAAAGGAAAAAATAAATAAATTAAAGAACCAACCTTAAATGCAATATCAAGGTAAAGTAAATTTGCAGATAAAAATATAAGAAACATATTAATGCACTTTGAATGCTCATTGTATAAAACAACTTTCATTCAAATTTTAAATAAATAATTTATAGTTTTTACACATGATTGTCGCTTCCATAGGCAAGTGAATAAAAGTTAACCAAGGAAAATGCAAAATATTATAAAACTTTGGTGTTTAAAAGATCATTTGCATTTATCGCATGAATGACAAACATAATAAGTAAATAGAAGAGTACAATTGCATACATTTGTTTCTAAACTATTTTTCGTTGTATGTAGGATTATATGTAAAAATAATTTATACAAAATTTTATATTTGATTGCATAAATGTTTAAATGACAAAAGTTTATTTAATGAATGCTTAAATAAATTAGAAAACTACTCCACAATTTTATATATAAATAAATATATATATATATATATATATCAAATATAAAAATATATTTTGAAATTTAACCAAGTATCATTTAAAACTTTATTTTAGATGTAAAATATTCATTTCTAAGATATGATCACTAAGTGAAGCAAATAAGAAGTAAAATTAAATTAATTGTCATTGATTACCATTGAATCAAATTAATTGTTATTGACAATATTTAGTTAACATTATATAAAATAAATTTATTGGCATTTATCCAAAATCTCTATCAAAACTATAAAATAATGACTTCAAAACCTTCAACAAATTCTAAACTACAACCTCAACTTGTAGTTCCTTCCTTATTACACGTGAAAGGAAAAATAAATAAATTAAAGAACCAACCTTAAATGCAATATCAAGGTAAAGTAAATTTGGTAGATAAAAATATAAGAAACATATTAATGCACTTTGAATGCTCATTGTATAAAAACAACTTTCATTCAAATTTTAAATAAAATAAATAATTTATAGTTATTACCCATGATTGTCGCTTCCATAGGCAAGTGATTGTTAACCAAGGAAAATGCAAAAATATTATAAAACTTGGGTGTTTAAAAGATCATTTGCATTTATCGCATGAATGACAAACATAATAAGTAAATAGAAGAGTACAATTATGTATACATTTGTTTCTAAACTATTTTTCGTTTGTATGTAGGATTATATGTAAAAATAATTTATACAAAATTTTATATTTGATTGCATAAATGTTTAAATGACAAAAGTTTATTTAATGAATGCTTAAATAAATTAGAAAACTACTCCATAATTATATAAATAAATTTATATATATATATATATATCAAATATAAAATATATTTTGAAATTTAATTTCAAGTATCATTTAAAAACTTTATTTTAGATGTAAAATATTCATTTCTAAGATATGATCACTAAGTGAAGCAAATAAGAAGTAAAATTAAATTAATTGTCATTGATTACCATTGAATCAAATTAATTGTTATTGACAATATTTAGTTAACATTATATAAAATAAATTTATTGGCATTTATCAAAAATCTCTATCAAAACTATAAAATAATGACTTCAAAAATTCTAAACTACAACCTCAACTTGTAGTTCCTTCCTTACTACACGTGAAAGGAAAAATAAATAAATTAAAGAACCAACCTTAAATGCAATATCAAGGTAAAGTAAATTTGCATAAAAATATAAGAAACATATTAATGCACTTTGAATGCTCATTGTATAAAACAACTTTCATTCAAATTTTAAATAAAATAAATAATTTATAGTTTTTACACATGATTGTCGCTCCATAGGCAAGTGATTAAAAGTTAACCAAGGAAAATGCAAAATATTATAAAACTTTGGGTGTTTAAAAGATCATTTATTTATCGCATGAATGACAAACATAATAAGTAAATAGAAGAGTACAATTATGATACATTTGTTTCTAAACTATTTATTTGTATGTAGGATTATATGTAAAATAATTTATACAAAATTTTATATTTGATTGCATAAACAGTTTAAATGACAAAAGTTTATTTAATGAATGCTTAAATAAATTAGAAAACAACCCACAATTTATATAAATAAATTATATATATATATATATATATATATATATATATATATATATATATATATATATATATATATATATATATATCAAATATAAAAATATATTTTGAAATTTAATTCCAAGTATCATTTAAAACTTTATTTTAGATGTAAATATTCATTTCTAAGATATGATCACTAAGAAGCAAATAAGAAGTAAAATTAAATTAATTGTCATTGATTACCATTGAATCAAATTAATTGTTATTGACAATATTTAGTTAACATTATATAAAATAAATTTATTGGCATTTATCCAAAATCTCTATCAAAACTATAAAATAATGACTTCAAAACCTTCAACAAATTCTAAACTACAACCTCAACTTGTAGTTCCTTCCTTACTAACGGAAAGGAAAAATAAATAAATTAAAGAACCTTAAATGCAATATCAAGGTAAAGTAAATTTGCGTATAAAATATAAGAAACATATTAATGCACTTTGAATGCTCAATAAAACAACTTTCATTCAAATTTTAAATAAAATAAATAATTTATAGTTTTTACACATGATTGCTTCCATAGGCAAGTGATTAAAAGTTAACCAAGGAAATGAAAATATTATAAAACTTTGGGTGTTTAAAAGATCATTTGCATTTATCGCATGAATGACAAACATAATAAGTAAATAGAAGAGTACAATTATGATACATTTGTTTCTAAACTATTTTTCGTTTGTATGTAGGATTATATGTAAAAATAATTTATACAAAATTTTATATTTGATTGCATAAACAGTTTAAATGACAAAAGTTTATTTAATGAATGCTTAAATAAATTAGAAAACTACTCCACAATTTCCATATAAATAATATATATATATATATATCAAATATAAAAATATATTTTGAAATTTAATTTAGTATCATTTAAAAACTTTATTTTAGATGTAAATATTCATTTCTAAGATATGATCACTGTGAAGCAAATAAGAAGTAAAATTAAATTAATTGTCATTGAATCAAATTAATTGTTATTGACAATATTTAGTTAACATTATATAAAATAAATTTATTGGCATTTATCAAAATCTCTATCAAAACTATAAAATAATGACTTCAAAACCTTCAACAAATTCTAAACTACAACTCAACTTGTAGTTCCTTCCTTACTACACGAAAGGAAAAATAAATAAATTAAAGAACCAACCTTAAATGCAATATCAAGGTAAAGTAAATTTGGTGATAAAAATATAAGAAACATATTAATGCACTTTGAATGCTCATTGTATAAAACAACTTTCATTCAAATTTTAAATAAAATAAATAATTTATAGTTTTTACACATGATTGTCGCTTCCATAGGCAAGTGATTAAAGTTAACCAAGGAAAATGCAAAATATTATAAAACTTTGGTGTTTAAAAGATCATTTGCATTTATCGATGAATGACAAACATAATAAGTAAATAGAAGAGTACAATTATACATTTGTTTCTAAACTATTTTCGCTTGTATGTAGGATTATATGTAAAAATAATTTATACAAAATTTTATATTTGATTGCATAAACAGTTTAAATGACAAAAGTTTATTTAATGAATGCTTAAATAAATTAGAAAACTACTATTCCATATAAATAAATTATATATATATATATATATATATATATATATATATATATATATATATATATATATATATATATATATATATATATATCAAATAAAAATATATTTTGAAATTTAATTTCCAAGTATCATTTAAAAACTTTATTTTAGATGTAAAATATTCATTTCTAAGATATGATCACTAAGTGAAGCAAATAAGAAGTAAAATTAAATTAATTGATTACCATTGAATCAAATTAATTGTTATTGACAATATTTAGTTAACATTATATAAAATAAATTTATTGGCATTTATCCAAAATCTCTATCAAAACTATAAAATAATGACTTCAAAACCTTCAACAAATTCTAAACTACAACCTCAACTTGTAGTTCCTTCCTTACTACACGTGAAAGGAAAAATAAATAAATTAAAGAACCAACCTTAAATGCAATATCAAGGTAAAGTAAATTTGCGTATAAAAATATAAGAAACATATTAATGCACTTTGAATGCTCATTGTATAAAACAACTTTCATTCAAATTTTAAATAAAATAAATAATTTATATTTTACCCATGATTGTCGCTTCCATAGGCAAGTGATTAAAAGTTAACCAAGGAAAATGCAAAAATATTATAAAACTTTGGGTGTTTAAAAGATCATTTGCATTTATCGCATGAATGACAAAATAAGTAAATAGAAGAGTACAATTGCGATACATTTGTTTCTAAACTATTTTCGCTGTATGTAGGATTATATGTAAAATAATTTATACAAAATTTTATATTTGATTGCACAGTTTAAATGACAAAAGTTTATTTAATGAATGCTTAAATAAATTAGAAAACTACTCCCCAATATATATTAATAAATTATATATATATATATATATATATATATATATATCAAATATAAAAATATATTTTGAAATTTAATTTCCAAGTATCATTTAAAAACTTTATTTTAGATGTAAAATATTCATTTCTAAGATATGATCACTAAGTGAAGCAAATAAGAATTAAATTAATTAATTATTGAATCAAATTAATTGTTATTGACAATATTTAGTTAACATTATATAAAATAAATTTATTGGCATTTATCCAAAATCTCTATCAAAACTATAAAATAATGACTTCAAAACCTTCAACAAATTCTAAACTACAACCTCAACTTGTAGTTCCTTCCTTACTACACGTGAAAGGAAAATAAATAAATTAAAGAACCAACCTTAAATGCAATATCAAGGTAAAGTAAATTTGCAGATAAAAATATAAGAAACATATTAATGCACTTTGAATGCTCATTGTATAAAACAACTTTCATTCAAATTTTAAATAAAATAAATAATTTATAGTTTTACACATGATTGTCGCTTCCATAGGCAAGTGATTAAAAGTTAACCAAGGAAAAATGCAAAATATTATAAAACTTTGGTGTTTAAAAGATCATTTGCATTTATCGCATGAATGACAAACATAAGTAAATAGAAGAGTACAATTGCGATACATTTGTTTCTAAACTATTTTTCGCTTGTATGTAGGATTATATGTAAAAAATTTATACAAAATTTTATATTTGATTGCATAAATGCTTAAATGACAAAAGTTTATTTAATAAATGCTTAAATAAATTAGAAAACAACTCAATAATTTATATATAAATAAATATATATATATATATATATATCAAATATAAAATATATTTTGAAATTTAATTTCCAAGTATCATTTAAAACTTTATTTTAGATGTAAAATATTCATTTCTAAGATATGATCACTAAGTGAAGCAAATAAGAAGTAAAATTAAATTAATTGTCATTGATTACCATTGAATCAAATTAATTGTTATTGACAATATTTAGTTAACATTATATAGAATAAATTTATTGGCATTTATCCAAAATCTCTATCAAAACTATAAAATAATGACTTCAAAACCTTCAACAAATTCTAAACTACAACCGCAACTTGTAGTTCCTTCCTTACTACACGTGAAAGGAAAAAATAAATAAATTAAAGAACCAACCTTAAATGCAATATCAAGGTAAAGTAAATTTGCAGATGAAAATATAAGAAACATATTAATGCACTTTGAATGCTCATTGTATAAAACAACTTTCATTCAAATTTTAAATAAAATAAATAATTTATAGTTTTTACACGTGATTGTCGTTTCCATAGGCAAGTGATTAAAAGTTAACCAAGGAAAAATGCAAAAATATTATAAAACTTTGGGTGTTTAAAAGATCATTTGCATTTATCGCATGAATGACAAACATAATCAGTAAATAGAAGAGTACAATTGCGACATTTGTTTCTAAACTATTTTTCGTTTGTATGTAGGATTATATGTAAAATAATTTATACAAAATTTTATATTTGATTGCATAAACAGTTTAAATGACAAAAGTTTATTTAATGAATGCTTAAATAAATTAGAAAACTACTCAACATTTCCATATAATATATATATATATATATATATATATATCAAATATAAAAATATATTTTGAAATTTAATTTCCAAGTATCATTTAAAAACTTTATTTTAGATGTAAAATATTCATTTCTAAGATATGATCACTAAGTGAAGCAAATAAGAAGTAAAATTAAATTAATTGTCATTGAATCAAATTAATTGTTATTGACAATATTTAGTTAACATTATATAAAATAAATTTATTGGCATTTATCCAAAATCTCTATCAAAACTATAAAATAATGACTTCAAAACCTTCAACAAATTCTAAACTACAACCTCAACTTGTAGTTCCTTCCTTTACTACACGTGAAAGGAAAAATAAATAAATTAAAGAACCAACCTTAAATGCAATATCAAGGTAAAGTAAATTTGCAGATAAAATATAAGAAACATATTAATGCACTTTGAATGCTCATTGTATAAAACAACTTTCATTCAAATTTTAAATAAAATAAATAATTTATAGTTATTACCCAATGATTGTCAAGCCATAGGCAAGTGATTAAAAGTTAACCAGGAAAAATGCAAAAATATTATAAAACTTTGGGTGTTTAAAAGATCATTTGCATTTATCGCATGAATGACAAACATAATAAGTAAATAGAAGAGTACAATTATGTATACATTTGTTTCTAAACTTTTTTTCGTTTGTATGTAGGATTATATGTAAAAATAATTTATACAAAATTTTATATTTGATTGCATAAACAGTTTAAATGACAAAAGTTTATTTAATGAATGCTTAAATAAATTAGAAAACTACTCAACAATTTCCATATAAATAAATTTTATATATATATATATATATATATATATATATATATATATATATATATATATATATATATATATATATATATTGAAATTTAATTTCCAAGTATCATTTAAAAACTTTATTTTAGATGTAAAATATTCATTTCTAAGATATGATCACTAAGTGAAGCAAATAAGAAGTAAAATTAAATTAATTGTCATTGAATCAAATTAATTGTTATTGACAATATTTAGTTAACATTATATAAAATAAATTTATTGGCATTTATCCAAAATCTCTATCAAAACTATAAAATAATGACTTCAAAACCTTCAACAAATTCTAAACTACAACTCAACTTGTAGTTCCTTCCTTACACGTGAAAGGAAAAAATAAATAAATTAAAGAACCAACCTTAAATGCAATATCAAGGTAAAGTAAATTTGCAGATAAAATATAAGAAACATATTAATGCACTTTGAATGCTCATTGTATAAAACAACTTTCATTCAAATTTTAAATAAAATAAATAATTTATAGTTTTTACACATGATTGTCGTCCATAGGCAAGTGATTAAAAGTTAACCAAGGAAAATGCAAAATATTATAAAACTTTGGGTGTTTAAAAGATCATTTGCATTTATCGCATGAATGACAAACATATAAGTAAATAAGAAGTACAATTATGTATACATTTGTTTCTAAACTATTTTTCGCTTGTATGTAGGATTATATGTAAAAATAATTTATACAAAATTTTATATTTGATTGCATAAACAGTTTAAATGACAAAAGTTTATTTAATGAATGCTTAAATAAATTAGAAAACTACTCCACATTTCCATATAAATAAATTATATATATATATATATATATATATATATATATATATATATATATATATATAAAATATAAAATATTTTGAAATTTAATTTCCAAGTATCATTTAAAAACTTTATTTTAGATGTAAAATATTCATTTCTAAGATATGATCACTAAGTGAAGCAAATAAGAAGTAAAATTAAATTAATTGTCATTGATTACCATTGAATCAAATTAATTGTTATTGACAATATTTAGTTAACATTATATAAAATAAATTTATTGGCATTTATCAAAATCTCTATCAAAACTATAAAATAATGACTTCAAAACCTTCAACAAATTCTAAACTACAACCTCAACTTGTAGTTCCTTCCTTACTACACGTGAAAGGAAAAATAAATAAATTAAAGAACCAACCTTAAATGCAATATCAAGGTAAAGTAAATTTGCGATAAAAATATAAGAAACATATTAATGCACTTTGAATGCTCATTGTATAAAACAACTTTCATTCAAATTTTAAATAAAATAAATAATTTATAGTTTTTACACATGATTGTCAAGCCCATAGGCAAGTGATTGTGTTAACCAAGGAAAAATGCAAAAATATTATAAAACTTTGGGTGTTTAAAAGATCATTTGCATTTATCGCATGAATGACAAACATAATAAGTAAATAGAAGAGTACAATCATGTATATTTGTTTCTAAACTATTTTTCGCTTGTATGTAGGATTATATGTAAAAATAATTTATACAAAATTTTATATTTGATTGCATAAATGCTTTAAATGACAAAAGTTTATTTAATGAATGCTTAAATAAATTAGAAAACAATCAATTTCATATAAATTAATATATATATATATATATATATATATATATCAAATATAAAATATATTTTGAAATTTAATTTCCAAGTATCATTTAAAAACTTTATTTTAGATGTAAAATATTCATTTCTAAGATATGATCACTAAGTGAAGCAAATAAGAAGTAAAATTAAATTCATTGATTACCATTGAATCAAATTAATTGTTATTGACAATATTTAGTTAACATTATATAAAATAAATTTATTGGCATTTATCAAAATCTCTATCAAAACTATAAAATAATGACTTCAAAACCTTCAACAAATTCTAAACTACAACCTCAACTTGTAGTTCCTTCCTTACTACACGTGAAAGGAAAAATAAATAAATTAAAGAACCAACCTTAAATGCAATATCAAGGTAAAGTAAATTTGAGATAAAAATATAAGAAACATATTAATGCACTTTGAATGCTCATTGTATAAAACAACTTTCATTCAAATTTTAAATAAAATAAATAATTTATAGTTTTTACACATGATTGTCGCTTCCATAGGCAAGTGATTAAAAGTTAACCAAGGAAAATGCAAAAATATTATAAAACTTTGGGTGTTTAAAAGATCATTTGCATTTATCGATGAATGACAAACATAATAAGTAAATAGAAGAGTACAATTGCATACATTTGTTTCTAAACTATTTTTCGCTTGTATGTAGGATTATATGTAAAAATAATTTATACAAAATTTTATATTTGATTGCATAAACAGTTTAAATGACAAAAGTTTATTTAATGAATGCTTAAATAAATTAGAAAACTACTCCACAATTTCCATATAAATAAATATATATATATATATATATATATATATATATATATATATATATATATATATATATATATATATATATATATATATCAAATATAAAAATATATTTTGAAATTTAATTCCAAGTATCATTTAAAAACTTTATTTTAGATGTAAAATATTCATTTCTAAGATATGATCACTAAGTGAAGGAAATAAGAAGTAAAATTAAATTTCATTGATTACCATTGAATCAAATTAATTGTTATTGACAATATTTAGTTAACATTATATAAAATAAATTTATTGGCATTTATCAAAATCTCTATCAAAACTATAAAATAATGACTTCAAAACCTTCAACAAATTCTAAACTACAACCTCAACTTGTAGTTCCTTTTACTACACGTGAAAGGAAAAATAAATAAATTAAATGCAAGTAAATTTGCGTATAAAATATAAGAAACATATTAATGCACTTTGAATGCTCATTGTATAAAACAACTTTCATTCAAATTTTAAATAAAATAAATAATTTATAGTTTTTACACATGATTGTCATTTCCATAGGCAAGTGATTGTGTTAACCAAGGAAAATGCAAAAATATTATAAAACTTTGGTGTTTAAAAGATCATTTGCATTTATCGCATGAATGACAAACATAATAAGTAAATAGAAGAGTACAATTATGATACATTTGTTTCTAAACTATTTTTCGTTTGTATGTAGGATATATGTAAAAATAATTTATACAAAATTTTATATTTGATTGCATAAACAGCTTTAAATGACAAAAGTTTATTTAATGAATGCTTAAATAAATTAGAAAACAACTCCATATATATATAAATAAATTTATATATATATATATATCAAATATAAAAATATATTTTGAAATTTAATTTCAAGTATCATTTAAAAACTTTATTTTAGATGTAAATATTCATTTCTAAGATATGATCACTAAGGAAGCAATAAGAAGTAAAATTAAATTAATTGTCATTGATTACCATTGAATCAAATTAATTGTTATTGACAATATTTAGTTAACATTATATAAAATAAATTTATTGGCATTTATCAAAATCTCTATCAAAACTATAAAATAATGACTTCAAAACCTTCAACAAATTCTAAACTACAACCTCAACTTGTAGTTCCTTCCTTACTACACGTGAAAGGAAAAAAATAAAATTAAAGAACCAACCTTAAATGCAATATCAAGGTAAAGAATTTGCGTATAAAATATAAGAAACATATTAATGCACTTTGAATGCCATTGTATAAAACAACTTTCATTCAAATTTTAAATAAATAAATAATTTATAGTTATTACCCATGATTATCGGCCATAGGCAAGTGATTAAAAGTTAACCAAGAAAAATGCAAAATATTATAAAACTTTGGGTGTTTAAAAGATCATTTGCATTTATCGCATGAATGACAAACATAATAAGTAAATAGAAGAGTACAATTATGATACATTTGTTTCTAAACTATTTTCGCTTGTATGTAGGATTATATGTAAAATAATTTATACAAAATTTTATATTTGATTGCATAAACATTTAAATGACAAAAGTTTATTTAATGAATGCTTAAATAAATTAGAAAACAACTTACCTATATAAATAAATATATATATATATATATATATCAATATAAAATTATATTTTGAATTCCAAGTATCATTTAAAACTTTATTTTAGATGTAAAATATTCATTTCAAGATATGATCACTAAGGAAGCAAATAAGAAGTAAAATTAAATTAATTGTCATTGATTACCATTGAATCAAATTAATTGTTATTGACAATATTTAGTTAACATTATATAAAATAAATTTATTGGCATTTATCCAAAATCTCTATCAAAACTATAAAATAATGATCAAACCTTCCACAAATTCTAACTACAACTCAACTTGTATTCTTCCTTACTACACAATGAAAGGAAAATAAATAAATTAAAGAACCAACCTTAAATGCAATATCAAGGTAAAGTAAATGTGTATAAAAATATAAGAAACATATTAATGCACTTGAATGCCATCATATAAAAAAACTTTCTTCAAATTTTAAATAAAATAAATAATTTATAGTTTTTACCAATGATTTCGTTTTTCCATATGCAAGTGAAAAAGTTAACTAAGGAAAACTATCATATTATAAAACTTATGTATCGGTCATTAGAGCCCTCTTACAATGACTACTAATGAGGTTAAGATAGATAGATTCCCGAGTGGACACGGATATTTGATCTTCGTGGAGGAAGAGTATCCGCGAGTCGACCATGCTAAAGAGTGAATGTACAAATTTAACATTGATTGCCCAGCTGAACAATGGAGTGATATGTTTGGGCGTTATTGAAGTGGTGATGATTACCTGAGCAACTGGTTGTGAACTCTGATCGCTTTGCAAATCGCGAGGTTTTTTTCCTTCTATATTTTCATAGAGTTTTTGTTTGTTTGGTGTCATTTTAACAAATACGTAATGCATAACCCAAAGAACATGAAACAAAGAATTTTTGGTTGTATTCAATATTATTCATGGGTTTCAAAGGGATAAACTGTGACTTTATGTAATGAATTGCCTATTTTTACGATTTTAGTAATATTGTCACCTTTGTGATATAGACCTTGCAACTATGCTATGTCTTTCCTAAGCTATTTTTAGATCTGCACACCTTTAGTGTAATATACATCAATGAGCTAGTCAAATTATTATGATGGTCATAAACCTCAAATATTTGATAAATCATGCGTTTCTTTGCGTCATATTAAGATTTTTATTGTCCATTTTATCTCTTTCTTTCTTAAACTGACATATCAAGGCCTCCTCACGCCGAATATGGAATAATTCTAAAATTGCTTTTGCTTAGATTTAAAGGCTTTGAAGCAAATTATTTGTTTTTTGTTGCCACGGTCATGTGATTGTCTATTCAAACCAGTATTTTACATTGCTCTTTTTGCTCCTCCCGCATGTCCGCTTACAATGAAATATAAATTTCCTTGATGTTTCAAAGGAATTGTATTGGTCGTCAAGTAGTGTCATAACATTAAATGCCAAATGTTCATGTATTCTGTTATCATCGCTTTAAAATGAAGTTTTCGTGAGCAGCCTTATAAGAATTGGAACTTACTAACGGTTAACTTATATTTTAAATGCTTGAAAGGTTAATCATAAGGGTTGTTGATAAATTAAGAATTGATTTTGTTTGCTTTTTCATTTGTTTGATATTTAAACTTGATGTTTTATGACAAGAGAAGAAATGCATCGATCGAATTAATTATATATTGTTGCTGCTTGTTAAATGGTCTTCGCTAAATAGTTTAACAAGATAAGAGATGGCATCAAATTTTCAAATATGCATTATAATATACACTAAATAGATTACTTGAATAATTTAGGAATGTCTTATGTTCACTATGATGCTCTTCCTCACGGCATTTTACATTTTTACTTTATGATTTGAGGACTTAATATTCCTTAAAAAAACCATTGACACTTTGATCGTGGCAAAGCCATCGACCTAAACCTTTCTATATTTTCAAGGTGGTCAGCAAAAAGATGACTTGACTGTGGTTCTGCTCTCGGGGAACTGGAAATATGCTCATGGAACGCGATTATGGTGAATCATAAATGGTTGAAGGTACAAAACTCTTCCATCAACTTCCCAGCTAATCTATCCAATTATAGAAATCCCCATATGAAGCCAAATATACCGAAGACATATAATAAGACAAGAAGCAGAAAAGGAATCAAAATTACAAATTGATATCCTCCAAAAATTTTAAAGTAACTGTCCTTTTCATTTTGGTTCACAATGTAACATTTAAATGAGGACCATTGTCTTTATCATGAAAGGCCTCTGTATGATTGAGAAGCCTGTCGACTTCTCTTCAAGTTCAGGTATAGTCATGAGTGGTGCCTCAGATTAATGTGACTCAAATTGAAGTACTTAAAATATAATTACGCTCTATACTTTTAAATCAAAATTGTCATTTTGTCACCATGAGCGACAATTTTCCAACTTAATACACATGAGAATTGTCTGACTTGCACATTACAATTAAGGTCATACAATTTTAGCATCCTTAATTTTCCTATATATATGGACATGGAAATTATCAAATGTGAGAAATCTAAAGTTCAAAATATAAAAAGTGTATTAAGCTTGAACAAAAACTTGAAGCAGAACTTTGGTCCAAATATTGACTGAATTAACTTAAACCAAATTCTATGGTGTTGTTATGGATTTTATAAAATATGGACAAAGAAATAAAGGACTCAATATGAAAGTGGCGTGTATGATTTTAATAACTTGACATCAAGACTAAACACTAACCGCTATTCAAGGGATACAAAAGATTATATTTTGTCTTATTGATCAAGAAAGAAAAACATTTTCTAAAAAACTCATCCAACCTGCATAAATTGCCTAAGCAATAACAGACGTATATATTTAATGGATACCTAAAAGTGGTTTTATTAATGCATTTGTGTCTAAAGTGTTGTAACTCGTAAAAATTCTCAATGAACTGTGATTGAAACCGTGATAATGATGTGTATACATAATAGTTTATCTAATTACATTTTATTTGCATTTATGTGAACCGTCGCTCCACAAAACTTGACATAAATGATAAAATTCAAGAGGACGATTTAAATGATAAAATTAAGAGGACGACGATGACTAATTTCAAGAGGACGCATAGATCTAGATGATGAATTTCAAGAGGATATAGATGGTAAATTTCAAGAGGACGACGTATGAAGAATTTATGGAGGATGACATATCTAACGAATTTCAAGAGGTCGATTTGGATGCTTTACCCTAGAAGACAAACTTGAATGAGTTGATGATGTCTTTTTATCTTGTGTTGAAAGCATTAAACTTGAAATATGATTTTTGTTCTTTGTCGAACTATGTTTTAGTTATTTTACTAGGTCATACTTCAAAGTATTGTAATGTTACGCTTAGGCATTTGTGTACTCTATACTATATCTTGAATTAGTTTGAACTCGATTTTATTATATTACAACTTTATGGATGTATGGTTTAAGTTATATAATCATTATTTTTGAAGCCAATTATTATTGACTATATCATTTTGATAATAATTGCAAAATTGTATATTTATGTGGACACTATAAAACAACAACCTATAAGTTATGGCTACACTTCAAAAATGATCTTCCGATCGTGTTTAAGGACGATTGTTAATTGTAGCCGAATTTGGCAACGCTTAAAAAACGTTGTCTCAGAGGCAACAAATAATCGCTCTCCTATTCCTTTTCTATAGGCGATGTTTTCAAATGCCTAAACATAAAAACGTCGCCAAAAATAATAGGCAACGCACAGAGACGCCTAGAAACGCCCCTATTTGTTTAGGCAACGATTTTCGTAGTTCGCAACGCTTTCAATTGTTGTCATATAAGCTAATTATTGATATATATATATATATATATATATATATATATATATATATATATATATATATATATATATATATATATATCAACTCAAAAAATATATTTTGAAATTTAATTTCCAAGTATCATTTAAAAACATTATTTTAGATGTAAAATATTTATTTCTAAGATATGATCACTAAGTGAAGCAAATAAGAAGTAAAATTAAATTAATTGTCATTGATTACCATTAAATCAAATTAATTGTTATTGACAATATTTAGTTAACATTATATAAAATAAATTTTTTGGCATTTATCAAAAATCTCTATCAAAACTATAAAATAATGACTTCAAAACCTTCAACAAATTCTAAACTACAACCTCTACTTGTAGTTCCTTCCTTACTACACGTGAAAGGAAAAAATAAATAAATTAAAGAACCAACCTTAAATGCAATATCAACGTAAAGTAAATTTGCAGATAAAAATATAAGAAACATATTAATGCACTTTGAATGCTCATTGTATAAAACAACTTTCATTCAAATTTTAAATAAAATAAATAATTTATAGTTTTTGCACATGATTGTCGTTTCCTTAGGCAAGTGATTACACAAGTGATTAAAAGTTAACCAAGGAACAATGCAAAATATTATAAAATTTGGTGTTTAAAAGATCATTTGCATTTATCGCATGAATGACAAACATAATAAGTAAATAGAAGAGTACAATTGCGATACATTTGTTTCTAAACTATTTTTGTTTGTATGTAGGATTATATGTAAAAATAATTTATTCAAAATTTTATTTGATTGCATAAACAGTTTAAATGACAAAAGTTTATTTAATGAATGCTTAAATAAATTAGAAAACTACTCCACAATTTCCATATAAATAAATTATATATAATATATATATATATATATATATATATATATATATATATATATATATATATATATATATATATATATATATATATATATATATATATATATATATATATATATATATATCAAAAAAAATATATTTTGAAATTTAATTTCCATGTATCATTTAAAAACTTTATTTTAGATGTAATATATTCATTTCTTAGATATGATCACTAAGTGAAGGAAATAAGAAGTAAAATTAAATTAATTGTCATTGATAACCATTGAATCAAATTAATTGTTATTGACAATATTTAGTTAACATTATATAAAATAAATTTATTGGCATTTATCAAAAATCTCTACCAAAACTATTAAATAATGACTTCAAAACCATCCAGAAATTTTAAACTACAACCTCAACTTGTAGTTCCTTCCTTACTACAGATGAAAGGAAAAAATAAATAAATTAAAGAACCAACCTTAAATGCAATATCAAGGTAAGGTAAATTTGCAGATAAAAATATAAGAAACATATTAATGCTTTGAATGCAATAATTTATATTTTTGCACATGATTGTCATTCCATAGGCAAGTGATTAAATGTTAACCAAGGAACAATGCAAAATATTATAAAACTTTGGGTGTTTAAAAGATCATTTGCATTTATCGCATGAATGACAAACATAATAAGTAAATAGAAGAGTACAATTGCGATACATTTGTTTCTAAACTATTTTTCGCTTGTATGTAGGATTATATGTAAAAATAATTTATACAAAATTTTATATTTGATTGCATAAACATTTAAATGACAAAAGTTTATTTAATGAATGCTTAAATAAATTAGAAAACTACTCACAATTTCCATATAAATAAATTATATATATAAATATATATATATATATATATATATATATATATATATATATATATCAAATATAAAATATATTTTGAAATTTAATTTCCAAGTATCATTTAAAAACTTTATTTTAGATGTAAAATATTCATTTCTTAAGATATGATCACTAAGTGAAGATAAGAAGTAAAATTAAATTAATTGTCATTGATTACCATTGAATCAAATTAATTGTTATTGACAATATTTAGTTAACATTATATAAAATAAATTTATTGGCATTTATCAAGAATCTCTATCAAAACTATAAAATAATGACTTCAAAACCTTCAACAAATTCTAAACTACAACCTCAACTTGTAGTTCCTTCCTTACTACACGTGAAAGGAAAAAATAAATAAATTAAAGAACCAACCTTAAATGCAATATCAAGGTAAGGTAAATTTGTATAAAAATATAAGAAACATATTAATGCACTTTGAATGCAATAATTTATAATTTTTAAACATGATTGTCATTTCCATAGGCAAGTGATTACACAAATGATTAAAAGTTAACCAAGGAACAATGCAAAAATATTATAAAACTTTGGGTGTTTAAAAGATCATTTGCATTTATCGCATGAATGACAAACATAATAAGTAAATAGAAGAGTACATTTCGATACATTTGTTTCTAAACTATTTTTCGTTTGTATTAGGATTATATGTAAAAATAATTTATTCAAAATTTTATATTTGATTCATAAACAGTTTAAATGACAAAAGTTTATTTAATGAATGCTTAAATAAATTAGAAAACTACTCCACAATTTCCATATAAATAAATTATATATATATATATATATATATATATATATATATATATATATATATATATATATATATATATATATATATATATATATATATATATATATATATATATATATATATATATCATATATATGAAATTTAATTTCCAAGTATCATTTAAAAACTTTATTTTATATGTAAATATTCATTTCTAAGATATGATCACTAAGTGAAGGAAATAAGAAGTAAAATTAAATTAATTGTCATTGATTACCATTGAATCAAATTAATTGTTATTGACAATATTTAGTTAACATTATATAAAATAAATTTATTGGCATTTTTCAAGAATCTCTATCAAAACTATAAAATAATTACTTCAAAACCTTCAACAAATTCTAAACTACAACCTCAACTTGTAATTCCTTCCTTATTACACGTGAAAGGAAAAATAAATAAATTAAAGAACCAACCTTAAATGCAATATCAAGGTAAGTAAATTTGCGATAAAAATATAAGAAACATATTAATGCACTTTGAATGCTCATTATACAAAACAACTTTCAATCAAATTTTAAATAAAATAAATAATTTATAGTTTTTACACATGATTGTCGTTTCCATAGGCAAGTGATTACACAAGTGATTAAAAGTTAACCAAGGAACAATGCAAAAATATTATAAAACTTTGGGTGTTTAAAAGATCATTTGCATTTATCTCATGAATGACAAGCATAATAAGTAAATAGAAGAATAGAATTGCGATACATTTGTTTCTAAACTATTTTTCATTTGTATGTAGGATTATATGTAAAAATAATTTATACAAAATTTTATATTTGATTGCATAAACAGTTTAAATGACAAAAGTTTATTTGATGAATGCTTAAATAAATTAGAAAATGACTACTCCAATATAATATATATATATATATATATATATATATATATATATATATATATATATATATATATATATATATATATATATATATATATCAACTCTAAAAATATATTTTGAAATTTAATTTCAAGTATCATTTAAAAACTTTATTTTAGATGTAAAATATTCATTTCTAAGATATGATCACTAAGTGAAGCAAATAAGAAGTAAAATTAAATTAATTGTCATTGATTACCATTGAATCAAATTAATTGTTATTGACAATATTTAGTTAACATTATATAAAATAAATTTATTGGCATTTATCAAAATCTCTATCAAAACTATAAAATAATGACTTCAAAACCTTCAACAAATTCTAAACTACAACCTCAACTTTAGTTCCTTCCTTACTACACGTGAAAGGAAAAATAAATAAATTAAAGAACCAACCTTAAATGCAATATCAAGGTAAGGTAAATTTGCAATAAAAATATAAGAAACATATTAATGCCTTTGAATGCTCATTATATAAAACAACTTTCATTCAAATTTTAAATAAAATAAATAATTTATAGTTTTACACATGATTATCGCTTCCATAAGCAAGTGATTACACAAGTGATTAAAAGTTAACCAAGGAACAATGCAAAAATATTATAAAACTTTGGTGTTTAAAAGATCATTTGCATTTATCGTATGAATGACAAACATAATAAGTAAATAGAAGAGTACAATTCGATACATTTGTTTCTAAACTATTTTTCGTTGTATGTAGGATTATATGAAAAATAATTTATTCAAAATTTTATATTTGATTGCATAAACAGTTTAAATGACAAAAGTTTATTTAATGAATTTAAATAAATTAGAAAACTACTCCACAATTTTATATAAATAAATTAAATATATAAATATATATATATATATATATATATATATATATATATATATATCAAATATAAAAATATATTTTGAAATTTAATTTCCAAGTATCATTTAAAAACTTTATTTTAGATGTAAAATATTCATTTCTTAGATATGATCACTAAGTGAAGGAAATAAGAAGTAAAATTAAATTAATTGTCATTGATTACCATTGAATCAAATTAATTGTTATTGACAATATTTAGTTAACATTATATAAAATAAATTTATTGGCATTTATCAAGAATCTCTATCAAAACTATAAAATAATGACTTCAAAACCTTCAACAAATTCTAAACTACAACCTCAACTTGTAGTTCCTTCCTTACTACACGTGAAAGGAAAAAATAAATAAATTAAAGAACCAACCTTAAATGCAATATCAAGGTAAGGTAAATTGCAGATAAAAATATAAGAAACATATTAATGCACTTTGAATGCTCATTATACAAAACAACTTTCAATCAAATTTTAAATAAAATAAATAATTTATAGTTTTTACACATGATTGTCGTTTCCATAGGCAAGTGATTACACAAGTGATTAAAAGTTAACCAAGGAACAATGCAAAAATATTATAAAACTTTGGGTGTTTAAAAGATCATTTGCATTTATCTCATGAATGACAAGCATAATAAGTAAATAGAAGAATAGAATTGCGATACATTTGTTTCTAAACTATTTTTCATTTGTATGTAGGATTATATGTAAAAATAATTTATACAAAATTTTATATTTGATTGCATAAACAGTTTAAATGACAAAAGTTTATTTGATGAATGCTTAAATAAATTAGAAAATGACTCCACAATTTCCAAATAAATTATATTTGATGAATGCTTAAATGATCATTTGCATTTATATGAATGACAAACATAACGAGTAAATAGAGGAGTACAATTATATATATTTGTTTCTAAACTATTTTTCGCTTTATGTTGGATTATATAAAAAATAATTAATACAAAATTTTATATTTGATTGCATAAACAAATTAAATGAGAAAAGTTTATTTTTGAATGCTTAAATAAATTAGAAAACGACCCACATTTCCATAAAAATAAATAATATATATTTATATATATATATATATATATATATCAAATATAAAATATATTTTGAAATTTAATTTCCAAGTATCATTTAAAAACTTTATATTAGATGTAAAATATTCATTTCTAAGATATGATCACTAAGTGAAGGAAATAAGAAGTAAAATTAAATTACTTATCTTTGATTACCATTGGATCAAATTAATTGTTATTGACAATATTTAGTTAACATTATATAAAATAAATTTATTGGCATTTATCAAAAATCTCTATCAAAACTATAAAATAATGACTTCAAAACCTTCAACAAATTCTAAACTACAACCTCAACTTGTAGTTCCTTCCTTACTACAGGTGAAAGGAAAAAATAAATAAATTAAAGAACCAACCTTAAATGCAATGTCAAGTTAAGATAAATTTGTAGATAAAAATATAAGAAACATATTAAGGCACTTTGAATGCAATTATTTATAGTTTTTGCACATGATTGTCATTTCCATAGGCAAGTGATTACACCAGTGATTAAAAGTTAACCAAGGAACAATGGAAAAATATTATAAAACTTTGTGTGTTTAAAAGATCATTTGCATTTATCGCATGAATGACAAACATAATAAATAAATAGAAGAGTACAATTATACATTTGTTTCTAAACTATTTTTCGTTTGTATGTAGGATTATATGTAAAAATAATTTATACAAAATTTTATATTTGATTGCATAAACAGTTTAAATGAAAAAGTTTATTTAATGAATGCTTAAATAAATTAGAAAACTCTCCACAATTTCCATAAAAATAAATATATATATATATATATATATATATATATATATATATATATATATATCAAATATAAAATATATTTGAAATTTAATTTCCAAGTATCATTTAAAAACTTTATATTAGATGTAAATGATTCATTTCTAAGATATGATCACTAAATGAAGGAAATAAGAAGTAAAATTAAATTAATTATCTTTGATTACCATTGGATCAAATTAATTGTTATTGACAATATTTAGTTAACATTATATATAATAAATTTATTGGCATTTATCAAAAATCTCTATCAAAACTATAAAATAATGACTTCAAAACCTTCAACAAAGTCTAAACTACAACCTCAACTTGTAGTTCCTTCCTTACTACATGTGAACGGAAAAAATAAATTAATTAAAGAACCAACCTTAAATTCAATGTAAGTTAAGGTAAATTTGCATATAAAAATATAAGAAACATATTAATGCACTTTGAATGCTTATTATACAAAACAACTTTCAATCTAATTTTAAATAAAATAAATAATTTATAGTTTTTACACATGATTGTCATAAAATAATTTATAGGTTTTACACATGATTGTCATTTCATAGGCAAGTGATTACACAAGTGATTAAAAGTTAACCAAGGAACAATGCAAAAATATTACAAAATTTTGGGTGTTTAAAAGATCATTTGCATTTATCGCATGAACAACAAACATAATAAGTAAATAGAAGACTACAATTGCGATACATTTGATTCTAAACTATTTTTCATTTGTAGTAGGATTATATGTAAAAATATTTTATATAAAATTTTATATTTGATTGCATAAACAGTTTAAATGACAAAAGTTTATTTAATGAATGCTTAAATAAATTAGAAAACTGACTCCACAATTTCAAATAATAATATATATATATATATATATATATATATATATATATATATATATATATATATATATATATATATATATATATATATATATATATATATATATATATCAACCTAAAAATATATTTTGATATTTAATTTCAAGTATCATTTAAAAACTTTATTTAGATGAAATATTAATTTCTAAGATATGATCATTAGTGAAGCAAATAAGAAGTAAAATTAAATTAATTGTCATTGATTACCATTGAATCAAAGTAATTGTTATTGACAATATTTAGTTAACATTATATAAAATAAATTTATTGGCATTTAAAAAAAATATCTATCAAAACTATAAAATAATGACTTCAAAACCTTCAACAAATTCTAAACTACAACCTCAACTTGTAGTTCCTTCCTTACTACACGTGAAAGGAAAAAATAAATAAATTAAAGAGTCAACCTTAAATGCAATATCAAGGTAAAGTAAATTTGCAGATAAAAATATAAGAAACATATTAATGCACTTTGAATGCTCATTATATAAAACAACTTTCATTCAAATTTTAAATAAAATAAATAATTTATAATTTTTACACATGATTGTCATTTCCATAGGCAAGTGATGACACAAGTGATTAAAAGTTAACCAAGGAACAATGCAAAAATATTATAAAACTTTGGGTGTTTAAAAGATCATTTGCATTTATCGCATGAATGACAAACATAATGAGTAAATAGAAGAGTACAATTGCGATACATTTGTTTCTAAACTATTTTCGTTGTATGTAGGATTATATGTAAAAATAATTTATTCAAAATTTTATATTTGATTGCAAAAGTTTAAATGACAAAAGTTTATTTAATGAATGCTTAAATAAATTAGAAAACTACTCCATTAAATATAAATATATATATATATATATATATATATATATATATATATATATATATCAACTATAAAATATATTTTGAATTTTAATTTCCAAGTATCATTTAAAAACTTTATTTTAGATGTAAAATATTCATTTCTAAGATATGATCACTAAGTGAAGCAAATAAGAAGTAAAATTACATTAATTTTCATTGATTACCATTGAATCAAATTAATTGTTATTGACAATATTTAGTTAACATTATATAAAATAAATTTATTGGTATATAACAAAAATCTCTATCAAAACTATAAAATAATGACTTCAAAACCTTCAACAAATTCTAAACTACAACCTCAACTTGTAGTTCCTTCCTTACTACACGTGAAAAGGAAAAAATAAATAAATTAAAGAACCAACCTTAAATGCAATATCAAGGTAAGGTAAATTTGCAAATAAAAATATAAGAAACATATTAATGCCCTTTGAATGCTCATTATATAAAACAACTTTCATTCAAATTTTAATTAAAATAAATAATTTATAGTTTTTACACATGATTGTCGTTTCCAAAGGCAAGTGATTACACAAGTGATTAAAAGTTAACCAAGGAACAATGCAAAAATATTATAAAACTTTTGGTGTTAAAAAGATCATTTGCATTTATCGCTTGAATGACAAACATAATGAGTAAATAGAAGAGTACAATTGCGATACATTCGTTTCTAAACTATTTTTCGTTTGTATGTAGGATTATATGTAAAAATAATTTATTCAAAATTTTATATTTGATTGGATAAACAGTTTAAATGACAAAAGTTTATTTAGTGAATGCTTAAATAAATTAGAAAACTACTCCACAATTTATATAAATTATATATATATATATATATATATATATATATATATATAGATATATATATATATATATCAAATATAAAAATATATTTTGAAATTTAATTTCCAAGTTTCATTTAAAAACTTTATTTTAGATGTAAAATATTCATTTCTAAGATATGATCACTAAGTGAAGGAAATAAGAAGTAAAATTAAATTAATTGTCATTGATTACCATTGAATCAAATTAATTATTGACAATATTTAGTTAACATTATATATAATAAATTTATTGGCATTTATCAAGAATCTCTATCAAAACTATAAAATAATGACTTCAAAACCTTCAACAAATTCTAAACTACAACCTCAACTTGTAGTTCCTTCCTTACTACACGTGAAAGGAAAAATAAATAAATTAAAGAACCAACCTTAAATGCAATATCAAGGTAAAGTAAATTTGCAGATAAAATATAAGAAACATATTAATGCACTTGATGATCATTATATAAAACAACTTTCAATCAAATTTTAAATAAATAAATAATTTATAGTTTTTACATGATTGTCATTAAATAATTTATAGTTTTACAATTGCATTTCCATAGTGCACAGAGGATTAAAAGTTAACCAGGAACAATGCAAAAATATTATAAAACTTTGGGTGTTTAAAGATCATTTGCATTTATCGCATGAACAACAAACATGATAAGTAAATAGAGGACTACAATTACATACATTTGATTCTAAACTATTTTTCATTTGTATGTAGGATTATATATAAAATATTTATACAAAATTTTATATTTGATTGCATAAATAGTTTAAATGACAAAAGTTTATTTAATGAATGCTTAAATAAATTAGAAAACGACTCACAATTTAATAATATATATATATATATATATATATATATATATATATATATATATATATATATATATATATATATATATATAAACTATAAAAATATATTTTGAAATTTAATTTCCAAGTATCATTTAAAACTTTATTTTAGACGTAAAATATTCATTTCTAAGATATGATCATTATGAAGCAAATAAGAAGTAAAATTAAATTATTGTCATTGATTACCATTGAATCAAATTAATTGTTATTGACAATATTTAGTTAACATTGATCATGCATAAAATCCTCATCCGAGATGGATACTGAGGAAGGATTCAAAGTCCCGGATAGGTCTCGGCTCAAGAATGAGGTCCTTATCCTACTGGATCTCGGGAAGGGCATGAAGTCGGCCTGGATCCGAAGTGCAACTCGTCAAAATCAAGTTAGAGGTTTTAGTAGTAGGCGTTATCAACTATGAAGATGAAGAGTTCCAAGAGTCTTTATGAGCGTTATAAATCGAATCATTACAAGCCGTATCAATAACTTCTTTCAAGCCATGGTTAATGCGCCAAGCTTCTGGAAGGAAGAATAGTTCCATGGATGGACAGATATAATAGGTTTCCCATGGATAAGCAAGACAATCATAAGCTTGGAACTGAGACGACACTTGAGCTTCCAACCCTAAAATATCTTTAACGAGGTTTTTCCTGAAGAACATTGGCCACCATGGGGCCTAAATAAATTGACATAAAGAGAGCAAACGTACAGACGATAATGTCTCAAGCCACCAATGATCCATTGGATCTCACTTTTATAGGCCATGATCATGATGAATAGCATATAATGAAACACTTAAGACAACGTTCAAGCCCTTCACCAGAGTTTGACGGAGAATTAGGGCAGCCCCCGGAGCCTTTGTCTCGCAACTGGGAGGATGTCGCTTCAGATAATTTAAACCCCATACCGGCATCGTATGATGGCAAAATCCTCGAGAGCACATCATAGCGGTTAACAACACAATGGCGCTTTATTGGGCAACCGATTCCCGAGTGCAAGTTAATGGACACACCTTTAGAGAATCCTTTACCGGTATATGGGGTGCCCTGCTTGTCTGCGTAAGCTATCAAGATTTCAACCGAAGATCATTCAGCAGTTTCGCTAATCAATATCGCAATAATACAACACCTCTTCAACGTGAAGAAGCCTTCAATCACTCCGGATTTCATGGCTAGGTTCAACGAGGAAACCATAAAAGTTTCGCACCCCAATCGGAGATATAGGGTCGCATTCCAAGATGGTCTTAAAGCGGTCGGGCCAATGAATCTTTAGCCCAAAAGCCAAGACCATGGACGATCATTACCCGCCGAAAAGCATGTGGGCTAAGAGAGCAATATGGAGAAGCGTTCGAGATTCTAAGGATAGGGGTCGGCGTGACAACGACCCGACCACGAGATGTTACCACTACTCGTGAATGAGCGATAAAGTGGCCGCAGCCACGCCTACTCGGCTTGGCCAGCCCTGGAGACGTTCACACTTTAATACGAAGGAAGACATCCTCCGTGATATTAATCATCCGAATCGCTTACCCTCCTTATAGTGAAGTAGATTGATATACGCCTGGAATGACCCGGAGCATGGCAGTTTCATCGTTAAGGACATACCACGTAGTCCTCATATAGTTGCGAGAGAGATAGAAAAGTTAGTACAAAGAGGCAAGTCGTCAACATACGTAGGAAGATCTCGGGCGGACTTAGTAAACGTGACTCATCCTCGAGGAGGACTTTATTCGATTCTAGATCCAAGAAAAAGGTAAGGCTGTGGAGGAAGTGAAAGAGGCGAGATCAACCCGACACTCTCAACACTATCTCGGAGGCTTTGCGATAAGCCCACTAGTTCACCGTGAAGAGATATGCTCGGGTCCGGCATCTCCGACGAACCTCGAGGTTTGATCCCGGTGATAACTCTTCTGGTGAAGAGGCCAAAAGAGGCTACATGAAAATGATCCCATGGTGATCGAGGTACACCGGACTGGGTGTTAAGCGTGGTTGATCGATCCGAAGTTCCGGACATCCTCTACTGGAAAGCTAAGGAATGGGCTTTGAGCCGAACGATTGTTACATTTAGCGGACCCTTGTTGGGTTCTTCACAGCAGTGCAGGTTCGGGTATCTCCCCGCTAACTACTATGGAGAAAGTGCCAAACGTTGTTTAGGTACTTGGTAGTTAACGCGTCACCTTATATTATCATCGGACGTCTGCCGCTTAATGCACTTGAGGCAAGACTATAAACGTTGTTCCCGACCATGAAGCATCCTTAGCACCCGCGCTAAGGTAGTCCGTGGAGACTTGGCCTGGCCCGAGATGCTATAAAGATAGTTTGAAGGCCAAGAAGAAGTCGGCCCATCGAGGCCCTCCAAACACGAAGTCGGCATGGTCGATATCGATCCGATAAGGGTCAGCGAGGATGGACTCACCTCGTGAGGAGATCAAGGACATCCATCGGTCGTTACCCTTCACTGTGTCACCCATCCGGGGACTCCATTAACAAAGGAGGAGGAGACCAGATAGTCCAGTGTTAAGGCGAATTTAGACCTTTCGCTTGAAACCGGATATGCGGCATTGACCCAGATCATGTGTCACCATTTATCAATTAATCCGGGCCGATTGTATCACAAAGGAAGCGGAAGATGGGAGAAGAAAGGGACAGTATCTCGTAATAGGTGAGCTATTAAAAGTCGGCTTCACGCTGAGGTGCGTACCCAACTTGGCTATCCAACGTGGTTATGGTGAAGAAAGAATGGCAAGTGGAGAATGTGGTAGACTTAACCACCAACAAGGCATGTCCAAAGGATCCTTACCCTCCCTCACATTGATCATCGATCGATGGGTTTCGCCTCCGAGTTTCTTGGACGCTGTACTCGTACAACCAACCGGATGAACCGACGTTGGCCAAAATCGCGGATGTGAGCGGAAGAATTTTATTACGGTTATGCGCTGTCGCTCAAGAACGCCGACGACCTAGAGGTCAATGGACATGGTGTTTGACCCCGATCGGGCGGAATATTGAGGTGTACGAGATGACATGGTGATCAAAACCACATTGCGGATCATGTGATAGACATCGGGGAGACTTTCGCGACGGAAGTTCAATATGTGCTGAACCCTGACAAATGCACGCTGGTGGCATTTCGACAAGTTCAGGTTTCATGCTTACAAATCGAGGTATCGAGGCCAACCGGATAAGTGTCACGTGATCATCGACATTAAGCCCTACCTGACGGCGACAAGCTAACCGGCCGTTGGGCGCGTCTGCTTCCTATCTTGCGGTCATAAGTCCATCCATTTCTCTCGATAATTGAAGAGCTCAATTAATGGACGAAGCATGCGAAGAAGCTTTCAACAAGTTAGCACTATCATTGACCTCCGGTCGATCGCACCCAAAAGGTTCTCGTTGACACTATACTTAGCAAGTAACGGATGGGGCAATCGCCTGCTGGTCCAAAACACTCGCAGGGAGCGACCGATTTTATTTAAGTAAGGTGTTAAAAGGTAGAAGTCGATACCGAAGATTGAGAAACTAGCACCAGCACTTGACGCACCGAACAAGCTCGCATTACTTTGGCATCCCATCCGTGAAGACCAATTTCACCGCTGGTATTCAAAAGCCGACTTGGCCAAGGATGGTGTCTGGGCCATATGGAGTTATTAATATGAGATCGCCACTCGTACGTGATCAAATCCCATCCCTAGTAGACTTCATGGTGGAGTCATTTCAGGAGATCCCTACTCAAAATGGATTCGCTCATTGATGGTTGCCTAATCTTAAGGCGCAGGCGCAGGATGGTCCGGAGGAATGGTGTTAGTATTCTCTGCGCTTTGCATTCCCAACAAGTAACAATCAGCACGAGGCTCACTGGTTTAAGGCTAGCCTTGAGGTCGGAGTGACCCACCTAATGCTTTGTACTCAACTCTCAACAGGCGGTGGACGGATCGTTCCACGAAGAACCCTGTTTATAGTACAATGCTAAGTCGTTTACCAAGTCGGCGGTTCGAGGTCTTTGAAATATGTCATATACCTGCGAAGAAAATACCGGCTGATCTCCTATCCCGGCTGGTTAGCTCTATGATTCCGGGTAAACAAGTCTACTATACGAGAAGTGCCTGCGGCCCGCATTGAAAAGGAAGAGTCCCCGGCCGTTCATGAAGAGGAAGACGGTGGATGAGTCCGATCATTCGCTATCTACAACAGGATACGCACCAGGACGGTGAGAAGGCCAAACGAATCAAGAAAGTTTCATCTGGTTTGTGGTGGAGTCTGGAAACTATACCGCCGGACGCTCCCATGTTACATTGTAATGGGGGAAGGATATGCTAGTGGTGAAGGAGGTTCACGGATGAACTGTGGAAATCATGGAGGAAGAGCCCACCGGTCGGATCTTAAGGGTCGGGTATTACTAGCCTACTCTAACAAAGATTGTCTAGAATACATGGCACGATTGCTCAAAGTGTCAAACATTCGCTCCTGCATTCCACACCGTCCGAGTTCCTACACTGATTCGCCCAGGCCTTTTATCGCGAATACATCTAGGTGCCTCGGCCCCGGACAATCAAGTTCCCGATCAGTCATTGACTATTTTACTGGTGGGTAGAAGCAAGAGCGGTATCCTGATCTCGGCGATCGAGTTCGCGCTTTTATTGGAGGAGATCATTTGTCGGTTCGGGTTACCCGAGTCATTGTCTCGGTAACGAGCTCAACAGGCATTTCCTTGGTAGATTTTGCAAGGAGCTTGAATTCAAAACAAATTTATATCGGTAGAGCATCCATGTGGAAATGGACAGTCGAGTCGGGTAATAAGGTCATATTGAATGCTATAAAGAAGAAGCCAGATTCGCTGGCCTGGGCACAATATTTACATGAAGTATTATGGGCATACCATACCACCGCTCATTCCACGATACCCAAGTGACTATTTCATGATGGTTTTTGAGCCGATGCCATGATACCCGGGAGGTAGTTTTGCCCTCTCAAACGCCGGAGAACTTGAGGAAGCAACCTGATGTGCTTCAAAACGAAAGAGTGATTTGTTGACGAGATAAGTGGACACCAATCAGCATGAGAAATGAGGCAAACAGAATGACCGACGCTTCAACTTACGAGTGAAACAACGGCTTCAAGGCTTTAGATTGTATTAAAAGTGACCGATCCCACCAGAAATGGTAACTTAGATCCCAATCGAGTGGACCGCTCTGTGGTCTCATGAGGAGTTACAAAATGGAGCCTACAAGATGGAGACATTGGACGATCAAGTTGCCGAGACATGAACATTGCTAATCTTAAGTTTTATTTTATACATTTTTATAGTATCAAATATGGCACTCTTTTCCCTAAGTGTTATCAAGTTTTGAATGAGGCACCTATATAATAAAATTGATTGCAAAGATATGATCCTTGAAAGAAAATGCTGGAATCATTAGTACGCATACCTATTATCGGTCTAAGATCGCCTCGCCACCAGAAACCCTCTTCAAAAAGGCTCGCCCATTGGGAACAACCTCCTGGCCAACCCTATGAGAGGCTCAACCCTCAGTCAACCTCAAGAGGTCAACCCTCCTGGTCAACCTCTAAGAGGCTCGAACCCCGTCAACCTCGAAGAGGCTCAACCCTCGGTCAACTCCCTGAAGAGGCTCAACCCTCTGGTCAACCCATAAGAGGCTCAACCTTCCGATCAACCTCATTGGGCTCGATCCGATTTGATCAACCCTATAGAGGCTCAACTCAAAGGGCTTGCCCGCCGTAACAACCTTCAAAACATGTATGGCGAAAATCTTGATCGAAACTGCCAAATTCTTCCAAAGCTTTATGCTAAAGTTATAACCATCATATGCCGTCATCTCAAACTATTGTGATTGTCGTTAGATCCAACGCTCGGGCCAGAAGGCTACATAAAAGTTCACAACCATGCAACGCAATAAACAATCGCATAATATTGATATCAATAGCAAAACATCAAAACAATTAAAATATCAAAGAAAATGCATTATCTGAAAACAAAATGCATCCGCTAAAATGGATGACTAACTACGTAAATTTAAAACACAAACGAAAATCAAAGAATTCACTTTGTCAGTTGCATCCACATTAGCATTTTCACTAATCAGGGCCTCGCTTATCATCCCCATCGACTTCCACTGCTTCCCATCTACGATGGTCTTGAAGAAGTCACCGAGACGTCTATGTCTGGATACAGTAATTGATTTGAGTTTGGCCCGATCATGCCAAGTCCTTTTATCCAAGATACCCATCCGAGATTTCTTCAATGTATCCTTTAGCTCATGAGTATGACTTCGTAGTTTTGAAACTTGGTTGATATCTCGTATTTCGCTTCTCAAAGCTTTTATCCGATTGTTACCCGAGTTATTCTTCTCATTTGAATGGTATCACGGCTTGCAGAGTTTGTTCGAAAGTACATTGTTGGAATCGAAAAAGGAAATTGTTCATTGTCTGGCTAGTCCTCGACCTCCGTCCTCCACCCAAATTTTTTTCTTCTCCACGCACACCGATCCAAACAGATCATGAGTGAGCACAACACACCCTCATCGCACGAACTCACCACAGTGATCCTACTGTGAACCTAGGCTCACACTTTGTTCACGCTTGGTGGCGCGGATGGTCATATTGCAAATTTAAGACCATCAAAGTCAAGAGTCCGAATCGACTCGTGGAAGCTCGACCAAAACTATCACCATGGCCTCCCTTAATAGTTTGAAATAATCAACTGGCCGAGTACCTCGCTTCCTGCGATGCCTATTCTAAATCGGGGATTGCAATGGTTGGATATATCGGCAGATCGCCCGGGAAGCGGTGATGATGTTCATTCTCGAGCAAAATGGATCGTGATGTTCTTCTTTTCTCTTGGATGCGTGATTTCACCCGACTTAGTTCGATTTGGTCTCAATGACCGCCAAACTCCATTTGGGCAGCACGAGTCATGGCCATAGCTCGCCTTCACCTGACATTTACCATTTTGTCTATTGAAAATAAAAACAAAAGAAAGAGATTGCATACAAATAGTAGCAGAGTAAAGCTAATTGAAAACCTTTACCTAAATTCGGGACTTCCTGGAGACAAGGCAAGTAATTCCTCGACTCGACTACCAAGCGAATCCAAAGATTTAAAGAAAGGATCTCAAATCACTCGCATTATCATAATCAAGCCGGAAATAGAAGTGGTCACAAGTCCATAAGATAAAGGAATTTATGATGCCCATCAAGACTATAAATAACTTGGCACCGAGACCCACATCTACTCAATAAACTTTAGAGTCTTTTAAAGTCGAGGTAGCTCGAGGAAACTTCTTTGATGCCACTAATGGCAACCCGGCCCGTTCGGGCATTTTATTTCAAAAGGAAAAGAAATTAATCGATGGAGTTATTGATAAGGTCCAAAGAATATTCTCAAGGTTCCTGGATAAAACCCTCAAATGTTTGGGCGAGTCGGGAGTAAAAAGCAAGTTAATGGTTCTGAGGATGCCGCTTAAAAGCTGAGAGGGAATTGAATGCCGAACTCCTCGATGACTCAAAGATAAGTAAAACCATTCAGATTCACCCCTTTGGGATTTGATTATACAAACACTCCTGGACTCAATGATTCTAAGATCACGCCATCCTCGCTCTCAGACGTAGACATTCTAGAGAGAGCGCAGAGCGCCGATTTCATCCCGTGATCGTATCGCTTAAAGCCTACTTATCCTTTGATCAATCCATATTTCCATTATCGCCCACCAACTCAAGAGTCGTGGTCAATCACTATCAAGTAAAATCTCATGCAAACCCCATCTGTAACTCTTTAGGTCAAGCCACCGCATCACTATCCTCGCGCATGCATTCCTCAAACAGAAGTTTACGCCTCGCTTCTAAGTGGATTTTGCGACCGTAATCAATATCGTGATTTCTAATAACGACTCATGTTCGGATTAAACAAACAAAAGAAAAGAGATACCAGCCGATGATCGATTAATCGAAAAGAAGGGTTTACAACCGACGGAATGCGTAGGTTTTGTACAGATGAATTTCGGAGAGCTAATAAATGATATATAATGACAGAGGGAAAGCATACGAAATCGTTTCTATTTATGTGGTAATAATTTAGATACAGTGACCGCTGGGCCGGAGGCATACGGGTCACGTGCTACAATTAAAAGGTTTAAATATGCATCTCGCTAAGGATTAAGAATTGAACGATTGGTCTATACGGATCTGCGAAGTTTAAAACCGCACGACCTGGGGCTTATGATCATGCAAATCTCGTACCAGATGGATGTCTCGGAGGAAGGAATGCAGGGTCCGGATAACTTGGGCTCAAGGATGAGGTCCTTATCCGGCTACGGATCCTTGGAAGGGTAAATGAGGTCGGCCTCGGATGGAGAAAATTGGCTTGCTAATCTGTGTTGAGGTTAGCAGGGAGACAAGTATCAACTATGTAAGATGAAGAGTTCCAATAGTCTTTATGACGTTACATAACGAATCAATATGTATATCAGCTAACTCTCGCCAAGCCATACATGCGCCAAGCATATATAAAAGGGAAGAATATCTATGGATGGACAGATATAAATACCAAATGGATAAGCAAGATAAATCATAAGCTTGAACTTAAGTTACGACACTTGAGCTTCCAAATCAAAATATTCACATTGGTTTTTAGCAAGAACAATTATATAAAATAAATTTATTGGCATTTAACAAAATCTCTATCAAAACTATAAAATAATGACTTCAAAACCTTCAACAATTTAAACTACAACCTCAACTTGTAGTTCCTTCCTTACTACACGTGAAAGGAAAAATAAATAAATTAAAGAACCAACCTTAAATGCAATATCAAGGTAAGGTTTTGCTAAAAATATAAGAAACATATTAATGCACTTTGAATGCTCATTATATAAAACAACTTTCATTCAAATTTTAAATAAAATAAATAATTTATAATTTTTACACATGATTGTCATTTCCATAGGCAAGTGATTACACAAGTGATTAAAAGTTAACCAAGGAACAATGCAAAAATATTATAAAATTTTGGGTGTTGAAAAGACCATTTGCATTTATCGCATGAATGACAAACATAATGAGTAAATAGAAGAGTACAATTGCGATACATTTGTTTCTAAACTATTTTTCGTTTGTCTGTAGGATTATATGTAAAAATAATTTATTCAAAATTTTATATTTGATTGCATAAACAGTTTAAATGACAAAAGTTTATTTAATGAATGCTTAAATAAATTAGAAAACTACTCCACAATTTCCAAATAAATAATATATATATATATTTATATATATATATATATATATATATATATATATATATATATTGAAATTTAATTTCAAGTATCATTTAAAACTTTTAGATGTAAAATATTCATTTCTAAGATATGATCACTAAGTGAAGGAAATAAGTAAAATTAAATTAATTGTCATTGATTACCATTGAATCAAATTAATTGTTATTGACAATATTTAGTTAACATTATATAAAATAAATTTATTGGCATTTATCAAAAATCTCTACCAAAACTATAAAATAATGACTTCAAAACCTTCGAGAAATTTTAAACTACAACCTCAACTTGTAGTTCCTCCCTTACTACAGATGAAAGGAAAAAATAAATAAATTAAAGAACCAACCTTAAATGCAATATCAAGGTAAGGTAAATTTGCGTATAAAAATATAAGAAACATATTAACCTTTGAATGCTCATTGTATAAAACAACTTTCATTCAAATTTTAAATAAAATAAATAAAATAAATAATTTATAGTTTTTACACATGATTGTCATTTCCATAGCAAGGATTACAAAGTGATTAAAAGTTAACCAAGGAACAATGCAAAAATATTATAAAACTTTTGGTGTTTAAAAGATCATTTGCATTTATCGATGAATGACAAACATAATAAGTAAATAGAAGAGTACAATTGTATACATTTGTTTCTAAACTATTTTTCGCTTGTATGTAGGATTATATGTAAAAATAATTTATTCAAAATTTTATATTTGATTGCATAAAGAGTTTAAATAACAAAAGTTTATTTAATGAATACTTAAATAAATTAGAAAACTACTCCACATTTCCATATAAATAAATTATATATATATATATATATATATATTTATATATATATATATATATATATATATATATATCAAATATAAAATATATTTTGAAATTTAATTTCAAGTATCATTTAAAACTTTATTTTAGATGTAAAATATTCATTTCTAAGATATGATCACTAATTGAAGCAAATAAGAAGTAAAATTACATTAATTTTCATTGATTACCATTGAATCAAATTAATTGTTATTGACAATATTTAGTTAACATTATATAAAATAAATTTATTGGCATTTATCAAAATCTCTATCAAAACTATAAAATAATGACTTCAAACCTTCAACAAATTCTAAACTACAACCTCAACTTGTAGTTCCTTCCTTACTACAGGTGAAAGCATAAAAATAAATAAATTAAAGAACCAACCTAAAATGCAATATCAATGTAAGGTAAATTTGCAGATAAATATATAAGAAACATATTAATGCACTTTGAATGCTCATTATATAAAACAACTTTCAATCAAATTTTAAATAAAATAAATAATTTATAGTTTTTACACATGATTGTCGCTCCATAGGCAAGGATTACACAAGTGATTAAAAGTTAACCAAGGAACAATGCAAAATATTATAAAACTTTGGTGTTTAAAAGATCATTTGCATTTATCGCATGAATGACAAACATAATAAGTAAATAGAAGAGTACAATTGCATACATTTGTTTCTAAACTATTTTTCGCTTGTATGTAGGATTATATGTAAAAATAATTTATTCAAAATTTTATATTTGATTGCATAATAGTTTAAATGACAAAAGTTTATTTAATGAATGCTTAAATAAATTAGAAAACTACTCCAATTTCCAAATAATATATATATATATATATATATATCAACTATAAAATATATTTTGAAATTTAATTTCCAAGTATCATTTAAAACTTTATTTTAGATGTAAAATATTCATTTCTAAGATATGATCACTAAGTGAAGGAAATAAGAAGTAAAATTAATTGTCATTGATTACCATTGAATCAAATTAATTGTTATTGACAATATTTAGTTAACATTATATAAAATAAATTTATTGGCATTTATCAAAAATCTCTATCAAAACTATAAAATAATGACTTCAAAACCTTCAACAAATTTAAACTACAACCTCAACTTGTAGTTCCTTCCTTACTACAGTGAAAGGAAAAATAAATAAATTAAAGAACCAACCTTAAATGCAATATCAAGGTAAGGTAAATTTGCGATAAAAATATAAGAAACATATTAATGCACTTTGAATGCTCATTGTATAAAACAACTTTCATTCAAATTTTAAATAAAATAAATAATTTATAGTTTTTACATGATTGTCGCTTCCATAGGCAAGGATTACACAAGTGATTAAAAGTTAACCAAGGAACAATGCAAAAATATTATAAAACTTTTGGTGTTTAAAAGATCATTTGCATTTATCGCATGAATGACAAACATAATAAGTAAATAGAAGAGTACAATTATGATACATTTGTTTCTAAACTATTTTTCGCTTGTATGTAGGAATATATGTAAAATAATTTATTCAAAATTTTATATTTGATTGCATAAACAGTTTAAATAACAAAAGTTTATTTAATGAATACTTAAATAAATTAGAAAACTACTCCACAATTTCCATATAATAAATTATATATATATATATATATATATATATATATATATATATATATATCAAATATAAAAATATATTTTGAAATTTAATTTCAAGTATCATTTAAAACTTTATTTTAGATGTAAAATATTCATTTCTAAGATATGATCACTAAGGAAGGAAATAAGAAGTAAAATTAAATTAATTGTCATTGATTACCATTGAATCAAATTAATTGTTATTGACAATATTTAGTTAACATTATATAAAATAAATTTATTGGCATTTATCAAAATCTCTATCAAAACTATAAAATAATGACTTCAAAACCTTCAACAAATTCTAAACTACAACCTCAACTTGTAGTTCCTTCCTTACTACACGTGAAAGGAAAAAATAAATAAATTAAAGAACCAACCTTAAATGCAATATCAAGGTAAGGTAAATTGCAGAAAAATATAAGAAACATATTAATGCACTTTGAATGCTCATTGTATAAAACAACTTTCATTCAAATTTTAAATAAAATAAATAATTTATAGTTTTTACATGATTGTCGCCAAAGGCAAGTGATTACACAAGTGATTAAAAGTTAACCAAGGAACAATGCAAAATATTATAAAACTTTGGGTGTTTAAAAGATCATTTGCATTTATCGCATGAATGACAAACATAATAAGTAAATAGAAGAGTACAATTATGTATACATTTGTTTCTAAACTATTTTTCGCTTGTAGGATTATATAAAAAAAATTTATACAAAATTTTATATTTGATTGCATAAAAGTTTAAATGACAAAAGTTTATTTAATGAATGCTTAAATAAATTAGAAAACTACTCCACAATTTCCATAAATAAATTATATATATATATATATTATATATATATATATATATCAAATATAAAAATATATTTTGAAATTTAATTTCCAAGTATCATTTAAAACTTTATTTTAGATGTAAAATATTCATTTCTAAGATATGATCACTAAGTGAAGCAAATAAGAAGTAAAATTAAATTAATTGTCATTGATTACCATTGAATCAAATTAATTGTTATTGACAATATTTAGTTAACATTATATAAAATAAATTTATTGGCATTTATCAAGAATCTATCAAAACTATAAAATAATGACTTCAAAACCTTCAACAAATTCTAAACTACAACCTCAACTTGTAGTTCCCCACTACACGAAAGGAAAAATAAATAAATTAAAGAACCAACCTTAAATGCAATATCAAGGTAAGGTAAATTTTGTATAAAAATATAAGAAACATATTAATGCACTTTGAATGCTCATTATATAAAACAACTTTCAATCAAATTTTAAATAAAATAAATAATTTATAATTTTAACATGATTGTCATTAAATAATTTATAGTTTTACATGATTGTCATTTCCATAGCAAGGATTACAAGTGATTAAAAGTTAACCAAGGAACAATGCAAAAATATTATAAAACTTTGGGTGTTTAAAAGATCATTTGCATTTATCACATGAACAACAAACATAATAAGTAAATAGAAGAGTACAATCATACATTTGTTTCTAAACTATTTTTCATTTGTATGTAGGATTATATGTAAAAATAATTTATACAAAATTTTATATTTGATTGCATAAACAGTTTAAATGACAAAAGTTTATTTAATGAATGCTTAAATAAATTAGAAAACTACTCCACAATTTCAAATAATATATATATATATATATATATATATATATATATATATATATATATATATATATATATATATATATCAAATAAAAATATATTTTGAAATTTAATTTCCAAGTATCATTTAAAACTTTATTTTAGATGTAAAATATTCATTTCTAAGATATGATCACTAAGTGAAGGAAATAAGAAGTAAAATTAAATTAATTGTCATTGATTACCATTGAATCAAATTAATTGTTATTGACAATATTTAGTTAACATTATATAAAATAAATTTATTGGCATTTATCAAAATCTCTATCAAAACTATAAAATAATGACTTCAAAACCTTCAACAAATTCTAAACTACAACCTCAACTTGTAGTTCCTTCCTTACTACACGTGAAAGGAAAAAATAAATAAATTAAAGAACCAACCTTAAATGCAATATCAAGGTAAGGTAAATTTGCGTATAAAATATAAGAAACATATTAATGCACTTTGAATGCTCATTGTATAAAACAACTTTCATTCAAATTTTAAATAAAATAAATAATTTATAGTTTTTACATGATTGTCGCCAAAGGCAAGTGATTACACAAGTGATTAAAAGTTAACCAAGGAACAATGCAAAAATATTATAAAACTTTTGGTGTTTAAAAGATCATTTGCATTTATTGCATGAATGACAAACATAATAAGTAAATAGAAGAGTACAATTATGATACATTTGTTTCTAAACTATTTTTCGCTTGTATGTAGGAATATATGTAAAATAATTTATACAAAATTTTATATTTGATTGCATAAACAGTTTAAATGACAAAAGTTTATTTAATGAATACTTAAATAAATTAGAAAACTACTCCACATTTCCATATAATAATTATATATATATAAATTTTTATATATATATATATATATATCAAATATAAAAATATATTTTGAAATTTAATTTCAAGTATCATTTAAAACTTTATTTTAGATGTAAAATATTCATTTCTAAGATATGATCACTAAGTGAAGCAAATAAGAAGTAAAATTAAATTAATTTTCATTGATTACCATTGAATCAAATTAATTGTTATTGACAATATTTAGTTAACATTATATAAAATAAATTTATTGGCATTTATCAAGAATCTCTATCAAAACTATAAAATAATGACTCAAAACCTTCAACAAATTCTAAACTACAACCTCAACTTGTAGTTCCTTCCTTACTACACGTGAAAGGAAAAATAAATAAATTAAAGAACCAACCTTAAATGCAATATCAAGGTAAGGTAAATTTGCGATAAAAATATAAGAAACATATAAATGCACTTTGAATGCTCATTATAAAACAACTTTCAATCAAATTTTAAATAAAATAAATAATTTATAATTTTTACATGATTGTCATTAAATAATATAGTCATGATTCATTTCCATAGGCAAGTGATTAAGTGATTAAAAGTTAACCAGGAACAATGCAAAAATATTATAAAACTTTGGGTGTTTAAAAGATCATTTGCATTTATCGCATGAATGACAAACATAATAAGTAAATAGAAGAGTACAATTATGTATACATTTGTTTCTAAACTATTTTTCATTTGTATGTAGGATTATATGTAAAAATAATTTATACAAAATTTTATATTTGATTGCATAAACAGTTTAAATGACAAAAGTTTATTTAATGAATGCTTAAATAAATTAGAAAACTACTCCAATTTAATAATTTATTATATATATATATATATATATATATATATATATATATATATATATATATATATATATATATATATATATCAACTATAAAATATATTTTGAAATTTAATTTCCAAGTATCATTTAAAAACTTTATTTTAGATGTAAAATATTCATTTCTAAGATATGATCACTAAGTGAAGCAAATAAGAAGTAAAATTAAATTAATTGTCATTGATTACCATTGAATCAAATTAATTGTTATTGACAATATTTAGTTAACATTATATAAAATAAATTTATTGGCATTCATCAAAAATCTCTATCAAAACTATAAAATAATGACTTCAAAACCTTCAACAAATTCTAAACTACAACCTCAACTTGTAGTTCCTTCCTTACTACGATGAAAGGAAAAATAAATAAATTAAAGAACCAACCTTAAATGCAATATCAAGGTAAGGTAAATTATGTATAAAAATATAAGAAACATATTAATGCACTTTGAATGCTCATTGTATAAAACAACTTTCATTCAAATTATAAATAAAATAAATAATTTATAGTTTTACACATGATTGTCGCTCCATAGGCAAGGATTACACAAGTGATTAAAAGTTAACCAAGGAACAATGCAAAATATTATAAAACTTTGGTGTTTAAAAGATCATTTGCATTTATCGCATGAATGACAAACATAATAAGTAAATAGAAGAGTACAATTATATACATTTGTTTCTAAACTATTTTCATTTGTATGTAGGAATATATGTAAAAAATTTATACAAAATTTTATATTTGATTGCATAAATGTTTAAATAACAAAAGTTTATTTAATGAATACTTAAATAAATTAGAAAACTACTCCACAATTTCCATATAAATAAATATATATATATAAATATATTTTATATATATATATATATATATCAAATATAAAAATATATTTTGAAATTTAATTTCCAAGTATCATTTAAAAACTTTATTTTAGATGTAAAATATTCATTTCTAAGATATGATCACTAAGTGAAGCAAATAAGAAGTAAAATTATTAATTTTCATTGATTACCATTGAATCAAATTAATTGTTATTGACAATATTTAGTTAACATTATATAAAATAAATTTATTGGCATTTATCAAAATCTCTATCAAAACTATAAAATAATGACTTCAAAACCTTCAACAAATTCTAAACTACAACCTCAACTTGTAGTTCCTTCCTTACTACATGAAAGGAAAAATAAATAAATTAAAGAACCAACCTTAAATGCAATATCAAGGTAAGGTAAATTTGCAGATAAAAAATAAGAAACATATTAATGCACTTTGAATGCTCATTATATAAAACAACTTTCAATCAAATTTTAAATAAAATAAATAATTTATAGTTTTTACATGATTGTCATTAAATAATTTATAGTTTTACATCGATTGTTATAGGCAAGTGATTACAAGTGATTAAAAGTTAACCAAGGAACAATGCAAAAATATTATAAAACTTTGGGTGTTTAAAAGATCATTTGCATTTATCGCATGAACAACAAACATAATAAGTAAATAGAAGAGTACAATTATATACATTTGTTTCTAAACTATTTTTCATTTGTATAGGATTATATGTAAAATAATTTATTCAAAATTTTATATTTGATTGCATAAATAGTTTAAATGACAAAAGTTTATTTAATGAATGCTTAAATAAATTAGAAAACTAATTCCATAATTATATATATAAATAAATATATTTTGAAATTTAATTTCCAAGTATCATTTAAAACTTTATTTTAGATGTAAAATATTCATTTCTAAGATATGATCACTAAGTGAAGGAAATAAGAAGTAAAATTAAATTAATTTTCATTGATTACCATTGAATCAAATTAATTGTTATTGACAATATTTAGTTAACATTATATAAAATAAATTTATTGGCATTTATCAAAAATCTCTATCAAAACTATAAATAATGACTTCAAAACCTTCAACAAATTCTAAACTACAACCTCAACTTGTAGTTCCTTCCTTACTACAGTGAAAGGAAAAATAAATAAATTAAAGAACCAACCTTAAATGCAATATCAAGGTAAGGTAAATTTGCATAAAAATATAAGAAACATATTAATGCACTTTGAATGCTCATTGTATAAAACAACTTTCATTCAAATTTTAAATAAAATAAATAATTTATAGTTTTACATGATTGTCATTTCCATAGGCAAGGATTACACAAGTGATTAAAAGTTAACCAAGGAACAATGCAAAATATTATAAAACTTTGGTGTTTAAAAGATCATTTGCATTTATCGCATGAATGACAAACATAATAAGTAAATAGAAGAGTACAATCATGACACATTTCTAAACTATTTTCGCTTGTATGTAGGATTATATGTAAAAATAATTTATACAAAATTTTATATTTGATTGCATAAACAGTTTAAATGACAAAAGTTTATTTAATGAATGCTTAAATAAATTAGAAAACTACTCCACAATTTCCATATAAATATATATATATATATATATATATATATATATCAACTATAAAATATATTTTGAAATTTAATTTCAAGTATCATTTAAAAACTTTATTTTAGATGTAAAATATTCATTTCTAAGATATGATCACTAAGAAGCAAATAAGAAGTAAAATTAAATTAATTGTCATTGATTACCATTGAATCAAATTAATTGTTATTGACAATATTTAGTTAACATTATATAAAATAAATTTATTGGCATTTATCAAAATCTCTATCAAAACTATAAAATAATGACTTCAAAACCTTCAACAAATTCTAAACTACAACCTCAACTTGTAGTTCCTTCCTTACTACGTGAAAGAAAAAATAAATAAATTAAAGAACCAACCTTAAATGCAATATCAAGGTAAGGTAAATTTATGATAAAAATATAAGAAACATATTAATGCACTTTGAATGCTCATTGTATAAAACAACTTTCATTCAAATTTTAAATAAAATAAATAATTTATAGTTTTTACATGATTGTCGCTTCCATAGGCAAGATTACAGTGATTAAAAGTTAACCAAGGAACAATGCAAAATATTATAAAACTTTGGTGTTTAAAAGATCATTTGCATTTATCGCATGAATGACAAACATAATAAGTAAATAGAAGAGTATTAAATTGCTATTTGTTTCTAAACTATTTTTCGTTTGTATGTAGGAATATATGTAAAATAATTTACAAAATTTTATATTTGATTGCATAAAAAGTTTAAATAACAAAAGTTTATTTAATGAATGCTTAAATAAATTAGAAAACTACTCCACAATTTCCATATAAATAAATTATATATATAAATATTTTTATATATATATATATATATATATATATATATATATATATATATATATATATCAAATATAAAATATATTTTGAAATTTAATTTGTATCATTTAAAACTTTATTTTAGATAAAATATTCATTTCTAAGATATGATCACTAAATGAAGCAAATAAGAAGTAAAATTAAATTAATTGTCATTGATTACCATTGAATCAAATTAATTGTTATTGACAATATTTAGTTAACATTATATATAATAAATTTATTGGCATTTATCAAGAATCTCTATCAAAACTATAAAATAATGACTTCAAAACCTTCAACAAATTCTAAACTACAACCTCAACTTGTAGTTCCTTCCTTACTACACGTGAAAGGAAAAATAAATAAATTAAAGAACCAACCTTAAATGCAATATCAAGGTAAGGTAAATTTGCGTATAAAAATATAAGAAACATATTAATGCACTTTGAATGCTCATATACAAAACAACTTTCAATCAAATTTTAATAAAATAAATAATTTATAGTTTTTACACATGATTGTCATTAAATAATTTATAGTTTTTACACATGATTGTCATTTCCATAGGCAAGTGATTACAGTAGTGATTAAAAGTTAACCAAGGAACAATGCAAAAATATTATAAAACTTTGGGTGTTTAAGATCATTTGCATTTATCGCATGAATGACAAACATATAAGTAAATAGAAGAGTACAATTGCGATACATTTGTTTCTAAACTATTTTTCATTTGTATGTAGGATTATATGTAAAAATAATTTATTCAAAATTTTATATTTGATTGCAAAACAGTTTAAATGACAAAAGTTTATTTAATGAATGCTTAAATAAATTAGAAAACTACTCCACAATTTCATATATATATATATATATATATATATATATATATATATATATATATATATATATATATATATATATATATATATATATATATATATATATATATATATATATATATATATATATATATATATATATATATATATATATAACTCTAAAATATATTTTGAAATTTAATTTCCAAGTATCATTTAAAAACTTTATTTTAAATGTAAAATATTCATTTCTAAGATATGATCACTAAGTGAAGGAAATAAGAAGTAAAATTAAATTAATTATCATTCATTACCATTGAATCAAATTAATTGTTATTGACAATATTTAATTAACATTATATAAAATAAATTTATTGGCATTTATCAAGAATCTCTATCATAACTATAAAATAATGACTTCAAAACCTTCAACAAATTCTAAACTACAACCTCAACTTGTAGTTCCTTCCTTACTACACGTGAAAGGAAAAAATAAATAAATTAAAGAACCAACCTTAAATGCAATATCAAGGTAAGGTAAATTTGCATATAAAAATATAAGAAACATATTAATGCACTTTGAATGCTCATTGTATAAAACAACTTTCATTCAAATTTAAATAAAATAAATAATTTATAATTTTACATGATTGTCAAGCCCATAGGCAAGTGATTACACAAGTGATTAAAAAGAACCAAGGAACAATGCAAAATATTATAAACTTTTGGTGTTTAAAAGATCATTTGCATTTATCGATGAATGACAAAACATAATAAGATAGAAGAGTACAATTATGATACATTTGTTTCTAAACTATTTTTCGCTTGTATGTAGGAATATATGTAAAAATAATTTATTCAAAATTTTATATTTGATTGCATAAACAAATTAAATGACAAAAGTTTATTTAATGAATAAATAAATTAGAAAACTACTCCACAATTTTAATATATAAATAAATTATATATATAAATATTTTATATATATATATATATATATCAAATATAAAAATATATTTTGAAATTTAATTTCCAAGTATCATTTAAAAACTTTATTTTAGATGTAAAATATTCATTTCTAAGATATGATCACTAAGTGAAGGAAATAAGAAGTAAAATTAAATTAATTTTCATTGATTACCATTGAATCAAATTAATTGTTATTGACAATATTTAGTTAACATTATATAAAATAAATTTATTGGCATTTATCAAGAATCTCTATCAAAACTATAAAATAATGACTTCAAAACCTTCAACAAATTCTAAACTACAACCTCAACTTGTAGTTCCTTCCTTACTACACGTGAAAGGAAAAATAAATAAATTAAAGAACCAACCTTAAATGCAATATCAAGGTAAGGTAAATCATGTATAAAATATAAGAAACATATTAATGCACTTTGAATGCTCATTATATAAAACAACTTTCAATCAAATTTTAATAAAATAAATAATTTATAGTTTTTACACATGATTGTCATTAAATATTTCCATAGTTTTACACATGATTGTCATTTTATAAGGATTACATTAGTGATTAAAAGTTAACCAAGGAACAATGCAAAATATTATAAAACTTTGGGTGTTTAAAAGATCATTTGCATTTATCGCATGAATGACAAACATAATAAGTAAATAGAAGACTACAATGTATACATTTGTTTCTAAACTATTTTCATTTGTATGTAGATTATATGTAAAATAATTTATTCAAAATTTTATATTTGATTGCAATACTTAAATGACAAAAGTTTATTTAATGAATGCTTAAATAAATTAGAAAACTACTCCACAATTTCCAAATAATAATATATATATATATATATCAACTCAAAAATATATTTTAAAATTTAATTTCCAAGTCATTTAAAACTTTATTTTAGATGTAAAATATTCATTTCTAAGATATGATCACTAAGTGAAATAAATAAGTAAATTAAATTAATTGTCATTGA
>CM038792.1:40523958-40580596 GCA_021764765.1 Vicia sativa
GACGACCTAAATGATAAAATTCAGAGGACGACGATATGAGAATTTCAAGAGGACCATATAGATCTAGATGATGAATTTCAAGAGGACTATATAGATGGTAACTCGTTATGACGATCGTGAGATGAAGAATTTATGGAGGATGACATATCTAACGCACTTCAAGAGGTAAACGGATGTTTTACTCCTATAAGACAAACTTGAATGAGTTGGATGATGTCTTTTTTGGATTGTAGTTGAAAAAGCATTAAACTTGAAATATGATTTTTGTTCTTTGTTGAACTCATGTTTTTAGTTATTTTACTAGGGTCATACTTCAAAGTATTAAAAGTAATGTTACGCTAGGTATTTTGTGTACCTATATACTATATCTCGAGTTAAAGTTTGAACTCGACTATTATATTACAACTTTTATGGATGTATGTTTGGTTATATAATCAATATTAAGTTTCAAGCCAATTATTATTGACTATATCATTTTGATAATAATTGCAAAATTGTACCTTATGGACACTATAAACAACAACCTATAAGTTATGGCTACACTTCAAAAAATGATCTTCCGATTCAGTTTAAGGCAACGATTGTTAATTGGTGTCAATTTACAACGCTTAAAAACGTTGTCTCAGAGGCAGCAAATAATCGTCTCCTATTCCTTTCTATAGGCGATGATTTTCAAAATGCGCCCAAAACATAGTAAAAAGTCGCCTCAAACAACAGGCAACGCTAATATTGTGAGACGCCTAGAAACGCCCTATTTGTTTAGGCAACGATTTTCGTAGTTCTGGCAATGCTTAATTGTTGTTGGCGTAGGTTAATTGTTGTAGTGATATATATATATACATATATATATATATATATATATATATATATATATATATATATATATATATATATATATATATATCAACTCAAAAAATATATTTTGAAATTTTTCCAAGCATCATTTAAAACATTATTTTAGATGTAAAATATTATTTCTAAGATATGATCACTAAGTGAACCAAATAAGAAGTAAAATTAAATTAATTGTCATTGATTACCATTAAATCAAATTAATTGTTATTGACAATAATTAGTTAACATTATATAAAATAAATTTATTGGCATTTATCAAAAATCTCTATCAAAACTATAAAATAATGACTTCAAAACATTCAACAAATTCTAAACTACAACCTCAACTTGTAGTTCCTTCCTTACTACAGGTGGAAGGAAAAAATAAATTAATTAAAGAACCAACCTTAAATGCAATATCAAGGTAAGGTAAATTTGCAGATAAAAATATAAGAATCCTATTAATGCAGTTTGAATGCTCATTATATAAAACAACTTTCAATCAAATTTTAAATAAAATAAATAATTTATAGTTTTTGCACATGATTGTCGTTTCCATAGGCAAGAAATTAAAAGTTAACCAAGGAAAAATGCAAAAATATTATAAAAGTTTGGGTGTTTAAAAGATCATTTGCATTTATCGCATGAATGACAAACATAATAAGTAAATAGAAGAGTACAATTATGATACATTTGTTTCTAAACTACTTTTCGTTTGTATGTAGGATTATATGTAAAATAATTTATACAAAATTTTATATTTGATTGCATAAATGTTTAAATGACAAAAGTTTATTTAATGAATGCTTAAATAAATTAGAAAACTACTCCATTAATTTCCATATAAATAAATTATATATATATATATATCAATATATAAAAATATATTTTGAAATTTAACCAAGTATCATTTAAAATTTTATTTTAGATGTAAAATATTCATTTCTAAGATATGATCACTAAGTGAAGCAAATAAGAAGTAAAATTAAATTAATTGTCATTGATTACCATTGAATCAAATTAATTGTTATTGACAATATTTAGTTAACATTATATAAAATAAATTTATAGGCATTTATTAAAAATCTCTATCAAAAATATAAAATAATGACTTCAAAACCTTCAACAAATTCTAAACTACAACCTCAACTTGTAGTTCTTTCCTTACTACAGGTGAAAAGGAAAAAATAAATAAATTAAAGAACCAACCTTAAATGCAACATCAAGGTAAGGTAAATTTGCAGATAAAAATATAAGAAACATATTAATGTAGTTTTAATGCTCATTATATAAAACAACTTTCAATCAAATTTTAAATAAAATAAATACTTTATAGTTTTTACACATGATTGTCATTTCCATAGGCAAGTGATTACAGAAGTGATTAAAAGTTAACCAAGGAACAATGTAAAATATTATAAACTATGAATGACAAACATAATAAGTAAATAGAAAGTACAATTGCGATATATTTGTTTCTAAACTATTTTTCGCTTTGTATGTAGGATTATATGTAAAAATAATTTATACAAAATTTTATATTTGATTGCATAAACAGTTTAAATGACAAAAGTTTATTTAATGAATGCTTAAATAAACTAGAAAACTAATACTCATATATATATATATATATATATATATATATATATATATATATATATATATATATATATATATATATATATATATATATATATCAAATATAAAAATATATTTTGAAATTTAATTTTCAAGTATCATTTAAAAACTTTATTTTAGATGTAAAATATTCATTTCTAAGATATGATCACTAAGTGAAGCAAATAAGAAGTAAAATTAAATTAATTGTCATTGATTACCATTGAATCAAATTAATTGTTATTGACAATATTTAGTTAACATTATATAAAATAAATTTATTGGCATTTATCCAAAATCTCTATCAAAACTATAAAATAATGACTTCAAAACCTTCAACAAATTCTAAACTACAACCTCAACTTGTAGTTCCTTCCTTACTACACGTGAAAGGAAAATAAATAAATTAAAGAACCAACCTTAAATGCAATATCAAGGTAAAGTAAATTTGCGATAAAATATAAGAAACATATTAATGCACTTTGAATGCTCATTGTATAAAACAACTTTCATTCAAATTTTAAATAAAATAAATAATTTATAGTTTTTACCCATGATTGTCGTTCCATAGGCAAGTGATTAAAAGTTAACCAAGGAAAATGCAAAAATATTATAAAACTTTGGGTGTTTAAAAGATCATTTGCATTTATCGCATGAATGACAAACATAATAAGTAAATAGAAGAGTACAATTATGATACATTTGTTTCTAAACTATTTTCGTTTGTATGTAGGATTATATGTAAAAATAATTTATACAAAATCTTATATTTGATTGCATAAAGTTTAAATGACAAAAGTTTATTTAATGAATGCTTAAATAAATTAGAAAACAACTAATAATAATTTCCATATAAATAAATATATATATATATATATCAAATATAAAAATATATTTTGAAATTTAATTTCCAAGTATCATTTAAAAACTTTATTTTAGATGTAAAATATTCATTTCTAAGATATGATCCCTAAGTGAAGCAAATAAGAAGTAAAATTAAATTAATTGTCATTGATTACCATTGAATCAAATTAATTGTTATTGACAATATTTAGTTAACATTATATAAAATAAATTTATTGGCATTTATCCAAAATCTCTATCAAAACTATAAAATAATGACTTCAAAACCTTCCACAAATTCTAAACTACAACCTCAACTTGTAGTTCCTTCCTTACTACACGTGAAAGGAGAAAATAAATAAATTAAAGAACCAACCTTAAATGCAATATCAAGGTAAAGTAAATTTGCAGATAAAAATATAAGAAACATATTAATGCACTTTGAATGCTCATTGTATAAAACAAATTTCATTCAAATTTTAAATAAAATAAATAATTTATAGTTATTACACATGATTGTCAAGCTTCCATAGGCAAGTGATTAAAAGTTAACCAAGGAAAAATGCAAAATATTATAAAACTTGGGTGTTTAAAAGATCATTTGCATTTATCGCATGAATGACAAACATAATAAGTAAATAGAAGAGTAAAATCATGTATACATTTGTTTCTAAACTATTTTCGTTTGTATGTAGGATTATATGTAAAAATAATTTATACAAAATTTTATATTTGATTGCATAAACAGCTTAAATGACAAAAAGTTTATTTAATGAATGCTTAAATAAATTAGAAAACTACCTTTAATTTATATATAATAAATTTTATATATATATATATATATATATATATATCAAATATAAAAATATATTTTGAAATTTAATTTCCAAGTATCATTTAACAACTTTATTTTAGATGTAAAATATTCATTTCTAAGATATGATCACTATGAAGTAAATAAGAAGTAAAATTAAATTAATTGTCATCGAATCAAATTAATTGTTATTGACAATATTTAGTTAACATTATATAAAATAAATTTATTGGCATTTATCCAAAATCTCTATCAAAACTATAAAATAATGACTTCAAAACCTTCCATAAATTCTAAACTACAACCTCAACTTGTAGTTCCTTCCTTACTACACGTGAAAGGAAAAAATAAATAAATTAAAGAACCAACCTTAAATGCAATATCAAGGTAAAGTAAATTTGCAGATAAAAATATAAGAAACATATTAATGCACTTTGAATGCTCAATATAAAACAACTTTCATTCAAATTTTAAATAAATAAATAATTTATACTTATTACCCATGATTGTCATTTCCATAGGCAAGTGATTAAAAGTTAATTCAAGGAAAATGCAAAAATATTATAAAACTTTGGGGTTTTAAAAGATCATTTGCATTTATCGCATGAATGACAAACATAATAAGTAAATAGAAGAGTAAAATTATGATACATTTGTTTCTAAACTATTTTTCTTTGTATGTAGGATTATATGTAAAATAATTTATAAAATTTTATATTTGATTGCATAAACAGTTTAAATGACAAAAGTTTATTTAATGAATGCTTAAATAAATTAGAAACTACTCCCTCAATTTTATATAAATAAATATTATATATATATATATATATATATATATATATATCAATATAAAAAATATATTTTGAAATTTAATTTCCAAGTATCATTTAACAACTTTATTTTAGATGTAAAATATTCATTTCTAAGATATGATCACTAAGTGAAGCAAATAAGAAGTAAAATTAAATTAATTGTCATCGAATCAAATTAATTGTTATTATTGACAATATTTAGTTAACATTATATAAAATAAATTTATTGGCATTTATCCAAAATCTCTATCAAAACTATAAAATAATGACTTCAAACCTTCAACAAATTCTAAACTACAACCTCAACTTGTAGTTCCTTCCTTACTACACGTGAAAGGAAAAAATAAATAAATTAAAGAACCAACCTTAATGCAATATCAAGGTAAAGTAAATTTGGTGATAAAAAAATATAAGAAACATATTAATGCACTTTGAATGCTCATTGTATAAAACAACTTTCATTCAAATTTTAAATAAAATAAATAATTTATACTTATTACCCATGATTGTCAAGCCTATAGGCAAGTGATTGTGTTAACCAAGGAAAAATGCAAAAATATTATAAAACTTTGGGTGTTTAAAAGATCATTTGCATTTATCCATGAATGACAAACATAATAAGTAAATAGAAGAGTACAATTGCGTATACATTTGTTTCTAAACTATTTTTCGCTTGTATGTAGGATTATATAAAAATAATTTATACAAAATTTTATATTTGATTGCATAAATGCTAAATGACAAAAGTTTATTTAATAAATGCTTAAATAAATTAGAAAACAACTCCACAATTTATATATAAATAATATATATATATATATATATATATATATATATCAAATATAAAAATATATTTTGAATTTAATTTCAAGTATCATTTAAAAACTTTATTTTAGATGTAAAATATTCATTTCTAAGATATGATCACTAAGGAAGCAAATAAGAAGTAAAATTAAATTAATTGTCATTGAATCAAATTAATTGTTATTGACAATATTTAGTTAACATTATATAAAATAAATTTATTGGCATTTATCAAAATCTCTATCAAAACTATAAAATAATGACTTCAAAACCTTCAACAAATTCTAAACTACAACCTCAACTTGTAGTTCCTTCCTTACTACAATGGAAAGGAAAAATAAATAAATTAAAGAACCAACCTTAAATGCAATATCAAGGTAAAGTAAATTTGCAGATAAAAATATAAGAAACATATTAATGCACTTTTGAATGCTCATTGTATAAAACAACTTTCATTCAAATTTTAAATAAAATAAATAATTTATATTACACATGATTGTCGTTTCCATAGGCAAGTGATTAAAAGTTAACCAAGGAAAATGCAAAATATTATAAAACTTTGGTGTTTAAAAGATCATTTGCATTTATCGCATGAATGACAAACATAATAAGTAAATAGAAGAGTACAATTATGATACATTTGTTTCTAAACTATTTTTCGCTTGTATGTAGGATTATATAAAAATAATTTATACAAATTTTATATTTGATTGCATAAACAGTTTAAATGACAAAAGTTTATTTAATGAATGCTTAAATAAATTAGAAAAATCCACCCAATTTCCATATAAATATTTTATATATATATATATATCAAATATAAAAATATATTTTGAAATTTAATTTCCAAGTATCATTTAAAAACTTTATTTTAGATAAAATATTCATTTCTAAGATATGATCACTAAGTGAAGCAAATAAGAAGTAAAATTAAATTAATTGTCATTGATTTACCATTGAATCAAATTAATTGTTATTGACAATATTTAGTTAACATTATATAAAATAAATTTATTGGCATTTATCAAAAATCTCTATCAAAACTATAAAATAATGACTTCAAAAATTCTAAACTACAACCTCAACTTGTAGTTCCTTCCTTACTAATGTGAAAAAAAATAAATAAATTAAAGAACCAACCTTAAATGCAATATCAAGGTAAAGTAAATTTGCAGATAAAATATAAGAAACATATTAATGCACTTTGAATGCTCATTTATAAAACAACTTTCATTCAAATTTTAAATAAAATAAATAATTTATACTTATTACCCATGATTGTCGTTTTATAGGCAAGTGATTGTTAACCAAGGAAAATGCAAAAATATTATAAAACTTTGGGTGTTTAAAAGATCATTTATTTATCGATGAATGACAAACATAATAAGTAAATAGAAGAGTAAATTGATACATTTGTTTCTAAACTATTTTTCGTTTGTATGTAGGATTATATGTAAAAATAATTTATACAAAATTTTATATTTGATTGCATAAATGTTTAAATGACAAAAGTTTATTTAATGAATGCTTAAATAAATTAGAAAACTACTCCTAATTTCCATATATAAATAAATATATATATATATATATATATATATATATATATATATATCAAATATAATATATTTTGAAATTTAATTTCAAGTATCATTTAAAAACTTTATTTTAGATGTAAAATATTCATTTCTAAGATATGATAATGAAGGAAATAAGAAGTAAAATTAAATTAATTGTCATTGAATCAAATTAATTGTTATTGACAATATTTAGTTAACATTATATAAAATAAATTTATTGGCATTTATCCAAAATCTCTATCAAAACTATAAAATAATGACTTAAACCTTCCAAATTCTAAACTACAACCTCAACTTGTAGTTCCTTCCTTACTACACGTGAAAGGAAAAAATAAATAAATTAAAGAACCAACCTTAAATGCAATATCAAGGTAAAGTAAATTTGCAGATAAAAATATAAGAAACATATTAATGCACTTTGAATGCTCATTGTATAAAACAACTTTCATTCAAATTTTAAATAAAATAAATAATTTATAGTTTTTACACATGATTGTCATTTCCATAGGCAAGTGATTAAGTTAACCAAGGAAAAATGCAAAAATATTATAAAACTTTGGGTGTTTAAAAGATCATTTGCATTTATCGATGAATGACAAACATAATAAGTAAATAGAAGAGTAAATTACGATACATTTGTTTCTAAACTATTTTTCGTTTGTATGTAGGATTATATGTAAAAAATTTATACAAAATTTTATATTTGATTGCATAAACAGTTTAAATGACAAAAGTTTATTTAATGAATGCTTAAATAAATTAGAAAACTACTCCAATTTATATATAAATAAATTATATATATATATATATATATATATATATATATCAAATATAAAATATATTTTGAAATTTAATTTCCAAGTATCATTTAAAACTTTATTTTAGATGTAAAATATTCATTTCTAAGATATGATCACTAAGTGAAGGAAATAAGAAGTAAAATTAAATTAATTGTCATTGAATCAAATTAATTGTTATTGACAATATTTAGTTAACATTATATAAAATAAATTTATTGGCATTTATCCAAAATCTCTATCAAAACTATAAAATAATGACTTCAAAACTTCAACAAATTCTAAACTACAACCAACTTGTAGTTCCTTCCTTACTACACGTGAAAGGAAAAATAAATAAATTAAAGAACCAACCTTAAATGCAATATCAAGGTAAAGTAAATTTGCGATAAAAATATAAGAAACATATTAATGCACTTTGAATGCTCATTATATAAAACAACTTTCATTCAAATTTTAAATAAAATAAATAATTTATAGTTTTACCATGATTGTCGTTTCCATAGGCAAGTGATTAAAAGTTAACCAAGGAAAAATGCAAAAATATTATAAAACTTTGGGTGTTTAAAAGATCATTTGCATTTATCGCATGAATGACAAACATAATAAGTAAATAGAAGAGTACAATTGCGATACATTTGTTTCTAAACTATTTTTCGTTTGTATGTAGGATTATATGTAAAAATAATTTATACAAAATTTTATATTTGATTGCATAAATGCTTTAAATGACAAAAGTTTATTTAATGAATGCTTAAATAAATTAGAAAACTACTCCACAATTTCCATATAAATAAATATATATATATATATATATATATATATCAAATATAAAATATATTTTGAAATTTAATTTCAAGTATCATTTAAAAACTTTATTTTAGATGTAAAATATTCATTTCTAAGATATGATCACTAAGTGAAGCAAATAAGAAGTAAAATTAAATTAATTGTCATTGATTACCATTGAATCAAATTAATTGTTATTGACAATATTTAGTTAACATTATATAAAATAAATTTATTGGCATTTATCAAAAATCTCTATCAAAACTATAAAATAATGACTTCAAAAATTCTAAACTACAACCTCAACTTGTAGTTCCTTCACTACACGTGAAAGGAAAAATAAATAAATTAAAGAACCAACCTTAAATGCAATATCAAGGTAAAGTAAATTTGCAGATAAAAATATAAGAAACATATTAATGCACTTTGAATGCTCATTGTATAAAACAATTTCATTCAAATTTTAAATAAAATAAATAATTTATACTTATTACCATGATTGTCGTCCATAGGCAAGTGATTAAAAGTTAACCAAGGAAAAATGCAAAATATTATAAAACTTTGGGTGTTTAAAAGATCATTTGCATTTATCCATGAATGACAAACATAATAAGTAAATAGAAGAGTAAAATTGCGATACATTTGTTTCTAAACTATTTTCGTTTGTATGTAGGATTATAAAAAATAATTTATACAAAATTTTATATTTGATTGCATAAAGTTTAAATGACAAAAGTTTATTTAATGAATGCTTAAATAAATTAGAAAACTACTCCCGAATTTCCATATAAATAAATTTTATATATATATATATATATATATATATATATATCAAATATAAAAATATATTTTGAAATTTAATTTCCAAGTATCATTTAACAACTTTATTTTAGATGTAAAATATTCATTTCTAAGATATGATGACTAAGTGAAGCAAATAAGAAGTAAAATTAAATTAATTGTCATCGAATCAAATTAATTGTTATTGACAATATTTAGTTAACATTATATAAAATAAATTTATTGGCATTTATCCAAAATCTCTATCAAAACTATAAAATAATGACTTCAAAACCTTCCATAAATTCTAAACTACAACCTCAACTTGTAGTTCCTTCCTTACTACACGTGAAAGGAAAAATAAATAAATTAAAGAACCAACCTTAAATGCAATATCAAGGTAAAGTAAATTTGCGATAAAAATATAAGAAACATATTAATGCACTTTGAATGCTCATTGTATAAAACAACTTTCATTCAAATTTTAAATAAAATAAATAATTTATACTTATTACCCATGATTGTCATTTCCATAGGCAAGTGATTAAAAGTTAATAAGGAAAAATGCAAAAATATTATAAAACTTTGGGTGTTTAAAAGATCATTTGCATTTATCGCATGAATGACAAACATAATAAGTAAATAGAAGAGTACAATTGCGATACATTTGTTTCTAAACTATTTTTCGTTTGTATGTAGGATTATATGTAAAATAATTTATACAAAATTTTATATTTGATTGCATAAACAGTTTAAATGACAAAAGTTTATTTAATGAATGCTTAAATAAATTAGAAAACTACTCCACAATTTCCATATAATAATTATATATATATATATATATATATATATATATATCAAATATAAAAATATATTTTGAAATTTAATTTCCAAGTATCATTTAAAAACTTAATTTTAGATGTAAAATATTCATTTCTACGATATGATCACTAAGTGAAGCAAATAAGAAGTAAAATTAAATTAATTGTCATTGAATCAAATTAATTGTTATTGACAATATTTAGTTAACATTATATAAAATAAATTTATTGGCATTTATCCAAAATCTCTATCAAAACTATAAAATAATGACTTCAAAACCTTCAACAAATTCTAAACTACAACCTCAACTTGTAGTTCCTTCCTACTACACGTGAAAGGAAAAAATAAATAAATTAAAGAACCAACCTTAAATGCAATATCAAGGAGTAAATTTAAGATAAAAATATAAGAAACATATTAATGCACTTTGAATGCTCATTGTATAAAACAACTTTCATTCAAATTTTAAATAAAATAAATAATTTATATTTACACCATGATTGTCGTTTCCATAGGCAAGTGATTAAGTTAACCAAGGAAAAATGCAAAATATTATAAAACTTTGGGTGTTTAAAAGATCATTTGCATTTATCGCATGAATGACAAACATAATAAGTAAATAGAAGAGTAAAATTGCGATACATTTGTTTCTAAACTATTTTTCGTTTGTATGTAGGATTATATGTAAAAATAATTTATACAAAATTTTATATTTGATAGCATAAACAGTTTAAATGACAAAAGTTTATTTAATGAATGCTTAAATAAATTAGAAAACTACTCCCCAATTTCCATATTAATAAATTATATATATATATATATATATATATATATATATATCAAATATAAAAATATATTTTGAAATTTAATTTCCAAGTATCATTTAACAACTTTATTTTAGATGTAAAATATTCATTTCTAAGATATGATCACTAAGTGAAGCAAATAAGAATTAAAATTAAATTAATTGTCATCGAATCAAATTAATTGTTATTGACAATATTTAGTTAACATTATATAAAATAAATTTATTGGCATTTATCCAAAATCTCTATCAAAACTATAAAATAATGACTTCAAAACCTTCAACAAATTCTAAACTACAACCTCAACTTGTAGTTCCTTCCTTACTACACGTGAAAGGAAAAAATAAATAAATTAAAGAACCAACCTTAAATGCAACATCAAGGTAAAGTAAATTTGCAGATAAAAATATAAGAAACATATTAATGCACTTTGAATGCTCATTGTATAAAACAACTTTCATTCAAATTTTAAATAAAATAAATAATTTATACTTATTACCCATGATTGTCGTTTCCATAGGCAAGTGATTAAAAGTTAACCAAGGAAAATGCAAAATATTATAAAACTTTGTGTTTAAAAGATCATTTGCATTTATCGCATGAATGACAAACATAATAAGTAAATAGAAGAGTAAAATTATGTATACATTTGTTTCTAAACTATTTTTCGTTTGTATGTAGGATTATATGTAAAATAATTTATACAAAATTTTATATTTGATTGCATAAAGTTTAAATGACAAAAGTTTATTTAATAAATGCTTAAATAAATTAGAAAACAACTCATAATTTATATAAATAAATATATATATATATATATATATATATATATATATATATATATATATCAAATATAAAAATATATTTTGAAATTTAATTTCCAAGTATCATTTAAAAACTTTATTTTAGATGTAAAATATTCATTTCTAAGATATGATCACTAAGTGAAGCAAATAAGAAGTAAAATTAAATTAATTGTCATTGAATCAAATTAATTGTTATTGACAATATTTAGTTAACATTATATAAAATAAATTTATTGGCATTTATCAAAAATCTCTATCAAAACTATAAAATAATGACTTCAAAACCTTCAACAAATTCTAAACTACAACAAGAACTTGTAGTTCCTTCCTTACTACACGTGAAAGGAAAAATAAATAAATTAAAGAACCAACCTTAAATGCAATATCAAGGTAAAGTAAATTTAGATAAAAATATAAGAAACATATTAATGCACTTTGAATGCTCATTGTATAAAACAACTTTCATTCAAATTTTAAATAAAATAAATAATTTATAGTTTTTACCATGATTGTCATTTCCATAGGCAAGTGAATAAAAGTTAACCAAGGAAAAATGCAAAATATTATAAAACTTTGGGTGTTTAAAAGATCATTTGCATTTATCGCATGAATGACAAACATAATAAGTAAATAGAAGAGTACAATTATGATACATTTGTTTCTAAACTATTTTTCGCTTTGTATGTAGGATTATATGTAAAATAATTTATACAAAATTTTATATTTGATTGCATAAACAGTTTAAATGACAAAAGTTTATTTAATGAATGCTTAAATAAATTAGAAAACTACTCCACAATTATATAAATAAATTTATATATATATATATATCAAATATAAAATATATTTTGAAATTTAATTTCAAGTATCATTTAAAACTTTATTTTAGATGTAAAATATTCATTTCTAAGATATGATCACTAAGTGAAGCAAATAAGAAGTAAAATTAAATTAATTGTCATTGATTTCCATTGAATCAAATTAATTGTTATTGACAATATTTAGTTAACATTATATAAAATAAATTTATTGGCATTTATCCAAAAATCTCTATCAAAACTATAAAATAATGACTTCAAAACCTTCAACAAATTCTAAACTACAACAAGAACTTGTAGTTCCTTCCTTATTACACGTGAAAGGAAAAATAAATAAATTAAAGAACCAACCTTAAATGCAATATCAAGGTAAAGTAAATTTGCGTATAAAATATAAGAAACATATTAATGCACTTTGAATGCTCATTTATATAAAACAACTTTCATTCAAATTTTAAATAAATAAATAATTTTACTTATTACCCATGATTGTCGCTTCCATAGGCAAGTGATTAAAGTTAACCAGGAAAAATGCAAAATATTATAAAACTTTGGTGTTTAAAAGATCATTTGCATTTATCGCATGAATGACAAACATAATAAGTAAATAGAAGAGTACAATTGCGACATTTGTTTCTAAACTATTTTCGCTTGTATGTAGGATTATATGTAAAAAATTTATACAAAATTTTATATTTGATTGCATAAACAGTTTAAATGACAAAAGTTTATTTAATGAATGCTTAAATAAATTAGAAAACTACTCCATAATTTATATATAAATAAATATATATATATATATATATATATATCAAATATAAAAATATATTTTGAAATTTAATTTCCAAGTAACATTTAAAAACTTTATTTTAGATGTAAAATATTCATTTCTAACATATGATCACTAAGTGAAGCAAATAAGAAGTAAAATTACATTAATTGTCATTGATTTCCATTGAATCAAATTAATTGTTATTGACAATATTTAGTTAACATTATATAAAATAAATTTATTGGCATTTATCAAAAATCTCTATCAAAACTATAAAATAATGACTTCAAAAAATTCTAAACTACAACCTCAACTTGTAGTTCCTTCCTTACTACACGTGAAAGGAAAAATAAATAAATTAAAGAACCAACCTTAAATGCAATATCAAGGTAAAGTAAATTTGCGATAAAAATATAAGAAACATATTAATGCACTTTGAATGCTCATTATATAAAACAACTTTCATTCAAATTTTAAATAAAATAAATAATTTATAGTTTTTACCCATGATTGTCATTTCCATAGGCAAGTGATTAAAAGTTAACCAAGGAAAAATGCAAAATATTATAAAACTTTGGTGTTTAAAAGATCATTTGCATTTATCGCATGAATGACAAACATAATAAGTAAATAGAAGAGTACAATTGCGATACATTTGTTTCTAAACTATTTTTCGTTTGTATGTAGGATTATATGTAAAAATAATTTATACAAAATTTTATATTTGATTGCATAAACAGTTTAAATGACAAAAGTTTATTTAATGAATGCTTAAATAAATTAGAAAACAACTCCACAATTTCCATATAAATAAATTATATATATATATATATATATATATATATATATCTATGTATATATATATATATATATATATATATATATATCAAATATAAAATATATTTTGAAATTTAATTTCCAAGTATCATTTAAAAACTTTATTTTAGATGTAAAATATTCATTTCTAAGATATGATCACTAAGTGAAGCAAATAAGAAGTAAAATTAAATTAATTGTCATTGATTACCATTGAATCAAATTAATTGTTATTGACAATATTTAGTTAACATTATATAATAAATTTATTGGCATTTATCCAAAATCTCTATCAAAACTATAAAATAATGACTTCAAAACCTTCAACAAATTCTAAACTACAACCTCAACTTGTAGTTCCTTCCTTACTACACGTGAAAGGAAAAATAAATAAATTAAAGAACCAACCTTAAATGCAATATCAAGGTAAAGTAAATTTGCAGATAAAATATAAGAAACATATTAATGCACTTTGAATGCTCATTGTATAAAACAACTTTCATTCAAATTTTAAATAAAATAAATAATTTATAGTTATTACCCATGATTGTCGTTTCCATAGGCAAGTGATTAAAAAAGAACCAAGGAAAAATGCAAAATATTATAAAACTTTGGGTGTTTAAAAGATCATTTGCATTTATCGCATGAATGACAAACATAATAAGTAAATAGAAGAGTAAATTGCGATACATTTGTTTCTAAACTATTTTTCGTTTGTATGTAGGATTATATGTAAAAATAATTTATACAAAATTTTATATTTGATTGCATAAATGTTTAAATGACAAAAGTTTATTTAATGAATGCTTAAATAAATTAGAAAACTACTCCCATTTTATATAAATAATATTATATATATATATATATATATCAAATATAAAAATATATTTTGAAATTTAATTTCCAAGTATCATTTAAAAACTTTATTTTAGATGTAAAATATTCATTTCTAAGATATGATCACTAAGTGAAGCAAATAAGAAGTAAAATTAAATTAATTGTCATTGAATCAAATTAATTGTTATTGACAATATTTAGTTAACATTATATAAAATAAATTTATTGGCATTTATCCAAAATCTCTATCAAAACTATAAAATAATGACTTCAAAACCTTCAACAAATTCTAAACTACAACCTCAACTTGTAGTTCCTTCCTTACTACACGTGAAAGGAGAAAATAAATAAATTAAAGAACCAACCTTAAATGCAATATCAAGGTAAAGTAAATTTGCAGATAAAAATATAAGAAACATATTAATGCACTTTGAATGCTCATTGTATAAAACAACTTTCATTCAAATTTTAAATAAAATAAATAATTTATACTTTTTACCCATGATTGTCGCTTCCATAGGCAAGTGATTAAAGTTAACCAAGGAAAATGCAAAATATTATAAAACTTTGGGTGTTTAAAAGATCATTTGCATTTATCGCATGAATGACAAACATAATAAGTAAATAGAAGAGTACAATTGTATACATTTGTTTCTAAACTATTTTTCGCTTGTATGTAGGATTATATAAAAATAATTTATACAAAATTTTATATTTGATTGCATAAAAGCTTTAAATGACAAAAGTTTATTTAATGAATGCTTAAATAAATTAGAAAACTACTCAATTTCCATATAAATATATATATATATATAATATATATATATATATATATATATATATATATATATATATATATATATATATATATATATATATATATATATCAAATATAAAATATATTTTGAAATTTAATTTCCAAGTATCATTTAAAAACTTTATTTTAGATGTAAAATATTCATTTTAAGATATGATCACTAAGTGAAGCAAATAAGAAGTAAAATTAAATTAATTGTCATTGAATCAAATTAATTGTTATTGACAATATTTAGTTAACATTATATAAAATAAATTTATTGGCATTTATCCAAAATCTCTATCAAAACTATAAAATAATGACTTCAAAACCTTCAACAAATTCTAAACTACAACCTCAACTTGTAGTTCCTTCCTTACTACACGTGAAAGGAAAAATAAATAAATTAAAGAACCAACCTTAAATGCAATATCAAGGTAAAGTAAATTTGCATAAAAATATAAGAAACATATTAATGCACTTTGAATGCTCATTGTATAAAACAACTTTCATTCAAATTTTAAATAAAATAAATAATTTATAGTTTTTACCATGATTGTCGCTTCCATAGGCAAGTGATTAAAAGTTAACCAAGGAAAATGCAAAATATTATAAAACTTTGGGTGTTTAAAAGATCATTTGCATTTATCGCATGAATGACAAACATAATAAGTAAATAGAAGAGTACAATTGCGATACATTTGTTTCTAAACTATTTTTCGCTTGTATGTAGGATTATATGTAAAATAATTTATACAAAATTTTATATTTGATTGCATAAACAGTTTAAATGACAAAAGTTTATTTAATGAATGCTTAAATAAATTAGAAAACTACTCCCCACTCTATATTAATAAATTATTATATATATATATATATATATATATATATATATATCAAATATAAAATATATTTTGAAATTTAATTTCCAAGTATCATTTAACAACTTTATTTTAGATGTAAAATATTCATTTCTAAGATATGATCACTAAGTGAAGCAAATAAGAATTAAAATTAAATTAATTGTCATTGAATCAAATTAATTGTTATTGACAATATTTAGTTAACATTATATAAAATAAATTTATTGGCATTTATCCAAAATCTCTATCAAAACTATAAAATAATGACTTCAAACCTTCAACAAATTCTAAACTACAACCTCAACTTGTAGTTCCTTCCTTACTACACGTGAAAGGAAAAATAAATAAATTAAAGAACCAACCTTAAATGCAATATCAAGGTAAAGTAAATTTGCAGATAAAATATAAGAAACATATTAATGCACTTTGAATGCTCATTGTATAAAACAACTTTCATTCAAATTTTAAATAAAATAAATAATTTATAGTTATTACCCATGATTGTCATTCCATAGGCAAGTGATTAAAAGTTAACCAAGGAAAATGCAAAAATATTATAAAACTTTGGGTGTTTAAAAGATCATTTGCATTTATCGCATGAATGACAAACATAAGTAAATAGAAGAGTACAATTGTATACATTTGTTTCTAAACTATTTTTCGCTTGTATGTAGGATTATATGTAAAAATAATTTATACAAAATTTTATATTTGATTGCATAACAGTTTAAATGACAAAAGTTTATTTAATAAATGCTTAAATAAATTAGAAAACAACTCCACAATTTATATAAATAAATATATATATATATATATATATATATCAAATATAAAAATATATTTTGAAATTTAATTTCCAAGTATCATTTAAAAACTTTATTTTAGATGTAAAATATTCATTTCTAAGATATGATCACTAAGTGAAGCAAATAAGAAGTAAAATTAAATTAATTGTCATTGATTACCATTGAATCAAATTAATTGTTATTGACAATATTTAGTTAACATTATATAAAATAAATTTATTGGCATTTATCCAAAATCTCTATCAAAACTATAAAATAATGACTTCAAAACCTTCAACAAATTCTAAACTACAACTCAACTTGTAGTTCCTTCCTTACTACACGTGAAAGGAAAAAATAAATAAATTAAAGAACCAACCTTAAATGCAATATCAAGGTAAAGTAAATTTGCGATAAAAATATAAGAAACATATTAATGCACTTTGAATGCTCATTGTATAAAACAACTTTCATTCAAATTTTAAATAAAATAAATAATTTATAGTTTTACACATGATTGTCATTTCCATAGGCAAGTGATTAAAAGTTAACCAAGGAAAATGCAAAATATTATAAAACTTTGGGTGTTTAAAAGATCATTTGCATTTATCGCATGAATGACAAACATAATAAGTAAATAGAAGAGTAAAATTGCGATACATTTGTTTCTAAACTATTTTTCGTTAGTATGTAGGATTATATGTAAAAATAATTTATACAAAATTTTATATTTGATTGCATAAACAGTTTAAATGACAAAAGTTTATTTAATGAATGCTTAAATAAATTAGAAAACTACTCAACAATTTCCATATAAATAAATTTTATATATATATATATATCAAATATAAAAATATATTTTGAAATTTAATTTCCAAGTATCATTTAACAACTTTATTTTAATGTAAAATATTCATTTCTAAGATATGATCACTAAGTGAAGCAAATAAGAAGTAAAATTAAATTAATTGTCATCGAATCAAATTAATTGTTATTGACAATATTTAGTTAACATTATATAAAATAAATTTATTGGCATTTATCCAAAATCTCTATCAAAACTATAAAATAATGACTTCAAAACCTTCAACAAATTCTAAACTACAACCTCAACTTGTAGTTCCTTCCTTACTACACGTGAAAGGAAAAAATAAATAAATTAAAGAACCAACCTTAAATGCAATATCAAGGTAAAGTAAATTTGCAGATAAAAATATAAGAAACATATTAATGCACTTTGAATGCTCATTGTATAAAACAACTTTCATTCAAATTTTAAATAAAATAAATAATTTATACTTATTACCCATGATTGTCGTTTCCATAGGCAAGTGATTAAAAGTTAACCAAGGAAAAATGCAAAAATATTATAAAACTTTGGGTGTTTAAAAGATCATTTGCATTTATCGCATGAATGACAAACATAATAAGTAAATAGAAGAGTACAATTATGATACATTTGTTTCTAAACTATTTTTCGCTTGTATGTAGGATTATATGTAAAAATAATTTATACAAAATTTTATATTTGATTGCATAAACAGTTTAAATGACAAAAGTTTATTTAATGAATGCTTAAATAAATTAGAAAACTACTAACATTTCCATATAAATAATTATATATATATATATATATATATATATATATATATATATATATATATATATATATATATATATATATATATTGAAATTTAATTTCAAGTATCATTTAAAAACTTTATTTTAGATGTAAAATATTCATTTCTAAGATATGATCACTAAGAAGCAAATAAGAAGTAAAATTAAATTAATTGTCATTGAATCAAATTAATTGTTATTGACAATATTTAGTTAACATTATATAAAATAAATTTATTGGCATTTATCCAAAATCTCTATCAAAACTATAAAATAATGACTTCAAAACCTTCAACAAATTCTAAACTACAACCTCAACTTGTAGTTCCTTCCTTACTACACGTGAAAGGAAAAATAAATAAATTAAAGAACCAACCTTAAATGCAATATCAAGGTAAAGTAAATTTGCGATAAAAATATAAGAAACATATTAATGCACTTTGAATGCTCATTGTATAAAACAACTTTCATTCAAATTTTAAATAAAATAAATAATTTATACTTATTACCCATGATCATTTCCATAGGCAAGTGAAAAATTTAACCAAGGAAAATGCAAAAATATTATAAAACTTTGGGTGTTTAAAAGATCATTTGCATTTATCGCATGAATGACAAACATATAATAAATAGAAGAGTACAATTATGATACATTTGTTTCTAAACTATTTTTCGCTTGTATGTAGGATTATATGTAAAATAATTTATACAAAATTTTATATTTGATTGCATAAACAGTTTAAATGACAAAAGTTTATTTAATGAATGCTTAAATAAATTAGAAAACAACTCCACATTTCCATATAAATAAATTATATATATATATATATATATATATATATATATATATATATATATATATATATATATCAAATATAAAATATATTTTGAAATTTAATTTAAGTATCATTTAAAAACTTTATTTTAGATGTAAAATATTCATTTCTAAGATATGATCACTAAGTGAAGCAAATAAGAAGTAAAATTAAATTAATTGTCATTGATTACCATTGAATCAAATTAATTGTTATTGACAATATTTAGTTAACATTATATAAAATAAATTTATTGGCATTTATCAAAATCTCTATCAAAACTATAAAATAATGACTTCAAAACCTTCAACAAATTCTAAACTACAACCTCAACTTGTAGTTCCTTCCTTACTACACGTGAAAGGAAAAATAAATAAATTAAAGAACCAACCTTAAATGCAATATCAAGGTAAAGTAAATTTAGATAAAAATATAAGAAACATATTAATGCACTTTGAATGCTCATTGTATAAAACAACTTTCATTCAAATTTTAAATAAAATAAATAATTTATAGTTTTTACACATGATTGTCGTTTCCATAGGCAAGTGATTAAAAGTTAACCAAGGAAAATGCAAAAATATTATAAAACTTTGGGTGTTTAAAAGATCATTTGCATTTATCGCATGAATGACAAACATAATAAGTAAATAGAAGAGTACAATTGCGATACATTTGTTTCTAAACTATTTTTCGTTTGTATGTAGGATTATATGTAAAAATAATTTATACAAAATTTTATATTTGATTGCATAAACAGTTTAAATGACGAAAGTTTATTTAATGAATGCTTAAATAAATTAGAAAACTACTCCACAATTTCCATATAAATAAATTATATATATATATATATATATATATATATATCAAATATAAAATATATTTTGAAATTTAATTTCCAAGTATCATTTAAAAACTTTATTTTAGATGTAAAATATTCATTTCTAAGATATGATCACTAAGTGAAGCAAATAAGAAGTAAAATTAAATTAATTGTCATTGATTACCATTGAATCAAATTAATTGTTATTGACAATATTTTGTTAACATTATATAAAATAAATTTATTGGCATTTATCAAAAATCTCTATCAAAACTATAAAATAATGACTTCAAAACCTTCAACAAATTCTAAACTACAACCTCAACTTGTAGTTCCTTCCTTACAACACGTAAAGGAAAAATAAATAAATTAAAGAACCAACTTAAATGCAATATCAAGGTAAAGTAAATTTGGAGATAAAAATATAAGAAACATATTAATGCACTTTGAATGCTCATTGTATAAAAAACTTTCATTCAAATTTTAAATAAAATAAATAATTTATACTTTACCCATGATTGTCGCTTCCATAGGCATGATTAAAAGTTAACCAAAAAATGCAAAAATATTATAAAACTTTGGGTGTTTAAAAGATCATTTGCATTTATCGATGAATGACAAACATAATAAGTAAATAGAAGAATACAATTATACATTTGTTTCTAAACTATTTTTCGTTTGTATGTAGGATTATATGTAAAAATAATTTATACAAAATTTTATATTTGATTGCATAAACAGTTTAAATGACAAAAGTTTATTTAATGAATGCTTAAATAAATTAGAAAACTACTCCACAATTTCCATATATAATATATATATATATATATATATATATATATATATATATATATATATATATATATATATATATATATATATATATATATATATATATATATATAAAATATATTTTGAAATTTAATTTCCAAGTATCATTTAAAAACTTTATTTTAGATGTAAAATATTCATTTCTAAGATATGATCACTAAGTGAAGCAAATAAGAAGTAAAATTAAATTTATTGTCATTGAATCAAATTAATTGTTATTGATAATATTTAGTTAACATTATATAAAATAAATTTATTGGCATTTATCCAAAATCTCTATCAAAACTATAACATAATGACTTCAAAACCTTCAACAAATTCTAAACTACAAGCTCAACTTGTAGTTCCTTGCTTACTACACGTGAAAGGAAAAAATAAATAAATTAAAGTAAAGTAAATTTGCAGTTAAAAATATAAGAAACATATTAATGCACTTTGAATGCTCATTGTATAAAACAACTTTCATTCAAATTTTAAATAAAATAAATAATTTATACTTATTACCCATGATTGTCGTTTCCATAGGCATGTGATTAAAAGTTAACCAAGGAAAAATGCAAAAATATTATAAAACTTTGGGTGTTTAAAAGATCATTTGCATTTATCACATGAATGACAAATATAATAAGTAAATAGAAGAGTACAATTGCGATACTTTTGTTTCTAAACTATTTTTCGTTTGTATGTAGGATTATATGTAAAAATAATTTATACAAAATTTTATATTTGATTGCATAAACAGTTTAAATGACAAAAGTTTATTTAATGAATGCTTAAATAAATTAGAAAACAACTCCACAATTTCCATATAAATAAATTTTATATATATATATATATCAAATATAAAAATATATTTTAAAATTTAATTTCCAAGTATCATTTAAAAACTTTATTTTAGATGTAAAATATTCATTTCTAACATATGATCACTAAGTGAAGCAAATAAGAAGTAAAATTAAATTAATTGTCATTGATTTCCATTGAATCAAATTAATTGTTATTGACAATATTTAGTTAACATTATATAAAATAAATTTATTGGCATTTATCCAAAATCTCTATCAAAACTATAAAATAATGACTTCAAAACCTTCAACAAATTCTAAACTACAACCTCAACTTGTAGTTCCTTCCTTACTACACGTGAAAGGAAAAATAAATAAATTAAAGAACCAACCTTAAATGCAATATCAAGGTAAAGTAAATTTTGGATAAAAATATAAGAAACATATTAATGCACTTTGAATGCTCATTGTATAAAACAACTTTCATTCAAATTTTAAATAAATAAATAATTTATACTTATTACCCATGATTGTCGTCCATAGGCAAGTGATTAAAAGAACAAAGAAAAATGCAAAATATTATAAAACTTTGGGTGTTTAAAAGATCATTTGCATTTATCGCATGAATGACAAACATAATAAGTAAATAGAAGAGTACAATTATGATACATTTGTTTCTAAACTATTTTTCGCTTGTATGTAGGATTATATGTAAAAATAATTATACAAAATTTTATTTGATTGCATAAAAGCTTTAATGACAAAAGTTTATTTAATGAATGCTTAAATAAATTAGAAAACAACTCCACAATTTCCATATAAATAAATTTTATATATATATATATATCAAATATAAAAATTATATTTTGAAATTTAATTTCAAGTATCATTTAAAACTTTATTTTAGATGTAAAATATTCATTTCAAGATATGATCACTAAGAAGCAAATAAGAAGTAAAATTAAATTAATTGTCATTGATTACCATTGAATCAAATTAATTGTTATTGACAATAATTAGTTAACATTATATAAAATAAATTTATTGGCATTTATCCAAATCTCTATCAAAACAAATAATGACTTCAAAACCTTCCACAAATTCTAAACTACAACAAGAACTTGTAGTTCCTTCCTTACTACACATGAAAGGAAAATAAATAAATTAAAGAACCAACCTTAAATGCAATATCAAGGTAAAGTAAATTTGCAGATAAAATATAAGAAACATATTAATGCACTTTGAATGCTCATTGTATAAAAATTTCATTCAAATTTTAAATAAAATAAATAATTTATAGTTTTTACCCATGATTGTCGTTTCCATATGCAAGTGATTAAGTTAACTAAGGAAAACTATCACGCATAGCTATGGTCGGTCAATAGAGCCTCCTCTACAACAGCTACTAATGAGAGGTTATAGAGATAAGATTCTCGAGTGGACACGTGATATTTGATTCTTGAGTGAAGAGTATCCGCGAGTTGACCATGCTAAGAGTGTAATGTACACGGAACATTAGCGCCCAGCTTTTTAATGGGGAGGGACATGTTTGGGCGTTATTGAAGTGGTGATGATTACTCGAGAGCAATCATGGTTGTGAACTTATAATCGCTTTGCAAATCGCTGAGGTTTTTTTCCTTCTATATTTTCATAGAGTTTTGTTTGTTTGGTGTCATTTTAACAACACGTAATGCATGTAACCCAAAAGAACATGAAACAAAGAATTTTGGTGTATTCAACATGCTATTTGCGGTTTCTAAAGGATAAACTGCACTTTTATGTAATGAATTGCTCATTTTACGCATTTTAGTAATATTGTCGACTTTTTAGTGATATAGACCTTGCAACTATGCTATGTCTTCTTTTCTCAAGATCATATTTTTAGATCTTTGCACAGCCTTTTAGTGTAATATACATCAATGAAAGCTAGTTTGGTATCGCTATTATTGATGGTCATAAACCTCAAATATTTGATATTAATCATGCGCTCTTTATGCTCGTTACTTGATTTTTTATTGTCCATTTTATCTCTTTCTTTCTCTCTTAAACTTTCATTGACATATCAAGGCCCTCTACGTCGTAACATGGAATAATTCTAAAATTGCTTTTGCTTAGATTTAAAGGCTTTTAGAAGCAAATTAGTGGTTTGTTTTTGTTGTCATCACGTGTAGTATTGTCTATTCAAATCCCTAGTATTTTACATTGCCTTTTTGCTCCTCCCCGCTAATGTCCGCTACAATGAAATATAAATTTCTTGATGTTTCAAAGGACCTGTATTGTCGTTTCAAGTAGTGTCTATTAACATTTAATTGACACAAATGTTCATGTAGCATCTTTGTTATTGCTTGCTTTTAAATTGAAGCTTTTCAGAGGCCTTATAAGAATTGGAACTTACTAACGTGTTAAACTTATATTTTAAATGCTTGAGTTAAGTTAATCATAGGGTTAGTGAGAGAATTGGAAGTAATTGATTTTGTTTGTTTTTCATTTTGTTTTGATATTTAAACTTGATGTTTTATGATACAAGAGAAGAAATGCATCGATCGAATTAATTATATATTGTTGCTTGCTTGTTAAATGGTCTTTCGCAAATAGTTTAACAAGATAAGAGGATGGCATCAAATTTTCAAATATGCATTATAATTACATGTACTAAATAGATTACTTGAATAATTTAGGAATGTCTTATGTTTCACTATGATGCTCTTCCTCACCGCATTTTACACTTTTTACTTTATGATTTGAGGACTTAATATTTTCCCGTAAAAAGAACCATTGACGACTTTTGATCGTGGCAGTTTAACGACCTAAACCTTTCTATATTTTGCAGTGGTTGGCAAAGATGACTTCGCATTGGTGGTTCTGCTCCCTGGGAACTGAAATATGCTCATGGAACGGCAGACATGGGAGGAATTTCTCATAAATGGTTGAAGGTACAAAACTCTTCCATCAACTTCCCAATTAATCTATTCAATTATAGAAATAATCCCCATATTAGCCAAATATACTGAAGCATACATAATAAGACAAAGAGAGAAGAAAAGGAAATCTAAAATTACAAATTGATATCCTCCAAAACTTTTAAAGTAATCGTTCTTTTCATTTTGGTTCACAATGTAACATTTAAATGAGGACCATTGTCTTTATTATGTAGCAGCCTCGTATGATTTGGAGAAGCTCTCACGACTCCTTCAAGTTTGAGGTGCAAAGTAGATAGTTGGAGTGGTGCCTCCTCGTGATTTGTCGACTAAATTGAAGTACTTAAAATATAATCTACGGTTCTATACTTTTAAATCAAAATTGTCATTTTGTCACCATGAGCAAATATTCTTCCAACTTAATACACATGAGAATTGTCTGACTTGCACAATTACAATTAGTGTCATACAATTTAGCATCCTTAATTTTTCCTATATATAGACATGGAAATTGCTCAAATGTGAGAAATCTAAAGTTCAAGAACCAAATATGTGTGTCATTAAGCTTGAACAAAACTTGAGTTAGAACTTTGGTCCAAATATGTTGGACTCGAATTCAAGAACTTAAACCAAATTCTATGGTGTTGAAGTTATGGATTTTGGATAAAATATGGACAAAGAAATAATAAGGACTCAATATGAAAGTGGCGTTGTATGATTTTTAATAACTGATATCAAGACTAAACAACTAACCGTTATTCACTGTGGATACAAGATTATATTTTGTCTTATTGATTGCAAAGAAAAAACATTTTCTAAAACTCATCCAACCTGCATAAATTGCCTAAGCAATAACAGATTTATATATATTTAAATGGATACCTAAAAGTGGTTTTATTAATGCATTTGTGTCTAGTGTTGTAACTCGAAAAATTCTCGATGAACTGTATTGAAACCGTGATAATGATGTGTGTACATAATAGTTTATCTAATTACATTTCTTATTTGCATTTATGTGAACTGTCGTTCCACAAAACTTGACATAAATGATAAAATTCAAGAGGACGACCTAAATGATAAAATTCAAGAGGACGACGTAGATGACGAATTTCAAGAGGACGACATAGATCTAGATGATGAATTTCAAGAGGACGATATAGATGGTAAATTTCAAGAGGACGACGTAGATGAAGAATTTATGGAGGATGACATATCTAACGAATTTCAAGAGGTCGATTTGGATGCTTTACTCCTAGAAGACAAACTTGAATGAGTTGGATGATGTCTTTTTTTTGGCCTGTAGTTGAAAGCATTAAACTTGAAATATGATTTTTGTTCTTTTGCTGAACTATGTTTTAGTTATTTTACTAGGGTCATACTTCAGTATTAAAAGTAATGTTACGCTAGGCATTTTGTGTACTCTATATACTATATCTTGAATTAAAGTTTGAACTCGATTTTATTATATTACAACTTTTATGGATGTATGGTTTAAGTTATATAATCAATATTATTTTTGAAGCCAATTATTATTGACTATATCATTTTGATAATAATTGCAAAATTGTATATTTTATGTGGACACTATAAAACAACAACCTATAAGTTATGGCTACACTTCAAAATGATCTTCCCGATTCAGTTTATAACGATTGTTAATTGTGTTCGAATTTGGCAACTTTAAAAACGTTGTCTCGCAGGGCAACAAATAATCGCTCTATTCCTTTTCTATAGGCGATGTTTTTCAAATGCGTGCCTAAAACATAAAAAACGCCGCCAAACAATAGGCAACGCCACACAGAGACGCCAGAAAACGCCCCTATTTGTTTAGGCAAATTTTGAGTTCGCAACGCTCAATTGTTGTTACGGTTAATTGTTGTAGTGATATATATATATATATATATATATATATATATATATATATATATATATATATATATATATATATATATATCAACTCAAAAATATATTTTGAAATTTAATTTCCATCATTTAAAAACATTATTTTAGATGTAAAATATTTATTTCTAAGATATGATCACTAAGTGAAGCAAATAAGAAGTAAAATTAAATTAATTGTCATTGATTACCATTAAATCAAATTAATTGTTATTGACAATATTTAGTTAACATTATATAAAATAAATTTTTTGGCATTTATCAAAAATCTCTATCAAAACTATAAAATAATGACTTCAAAACCTTCAACAAATTCTAAACTACAACCTCTACTTGTAGTTCCTTCCTTACTACGTGAAAGGAAAAAATAAATAAATTAAAGAACCAACCTTAAATGCAATATCAACGTAAAGTAAATTTGCGATAAAAATATAAGAAACATATTAATGCACTTTGAATGCTCATTGTATAAAACAACTTTCATTCAAATTTTAAATAAAATAAATAATTTATAGTTTTTGCACATGATTGTCGTTTCCTTAGGCAAGTGATTACACAAGTGATTAAAAGTTAACCAAGGAACAATGCAAAAATATTATAAAACTTTGGGTGTTTAAAAGATCATTTGCATTTATCGATGAATGACAAACATAATAAGTAAATAGAAGAGTACAATTGTATACATTTGTTTCTAAACTATTTTTGTTTGTATGTAGGATTATATGTAAAATAATTTATACAAAATTTTATATTTGATTGCATAAACAGTTTAAATGACAAAAGTTTATTTAATGAATGCTTAAATAAATTAGAAAAAACCCAATTTCCATATAAATAAATTATATAAATATATATATATATATATATATATATATATATATATATATATATATATATATATATATATATATATATATATATATATATATATATCAAACAAAAAATATATTTTGAAATTTAAATTCCATGTATCATTTAAAACTTTATTTTAGATGTAAAATATTCATTTCTAAGATATGATCACTAAGTGAAGGAAATAAGAAGTAAAATTAAATTAATTGTCATTGATTACCATTGAATCAAATTAATTGTTATTGACAATATTTAGTTAACATTATATAAAATAAATTTATTGGCATTTATCAAAATCTCTATCAAAACTATAAAATAATGACTTCAAAACCTTCAACAAATTTTAAACTACAACCTCAACTTGAAGTTCCTTACTACAGTGAAAGGAAAAATAAATAAATTAAAGAACCAACCTTAAATGCAATATCAAGGTAAGGTAAATTTGCGTATAAAAATATAAGAAACATATTAATGCACAATTTGAATGCAATAATTTATATTTTTAATAACATGATTGCATTTTCCATAGGCAAGTGATTAAATGTTAACCAAGGAACAATGCAAAATATTATAAAACTTTGGGTGTTTAAAAGATCATTTGCATTTATCGCATGAATGACAAACATAATAAGTAAATAGAAGAGTACAATTGCGTATACATTTGTTTCTAAACTATTTTTCGCTTGTATGTAGGATTATATGTAAAATAATTTATACAAAATTTTATATTTGATTGCATAAACAGTTTAAATGACAAAAGTTTATTTAATGAATGCTTAAATAAATTAGAAAACTACTCCACAATTTATATAAATAAATTATATATATATATATATATATATATATATATATATATATATATATATATATATATATCAAATATAAAAATATATTTTGAAATTTAATTTCCAAGTATCATTTAAAAACTTTATTTTAGATGTAAATATACATTTCTTCGATATGATCACTAAGTGAAGAAATAAGAAGTAAAATTAAATTAATTGTCATTGATTACCATTGAATCAAATTAATTGTTATTGACAATATTTAGTTAACATTATATAAAATAAATTTATTGGCATTTATTAAAATCTCTATCAAAACTATAAAATAATGACTTCAAAACCTTCAACAAATTCTAAACTACAACCTCAACTTGTAGTTCCTTCCTTACTACACGTGAAAGGAAAAATAAATAAATTAAAGAACCAACCTTAAATGCAATATCAAGGTAAGGTAAATTTGCAGATAAAAATATAAGAAACATATTAATGCACTTTGAATGCAATAATTTATAGTTTTTTGCACATGATTGTCATTTCCATAGGCAAGTGATTACACAAATGATTAAAAGTTAACCAAGGAACAATGCAAATATATTATAAAACTTTGGGTGTTTAAAAGATCATTTGCATTTATCGATGAATGACAAACATAATAAGTAAATAGAAGAGTACATTTATATACATTTGTTTCTAAACTATTTTCGTTTGTATGTAGGATTATATGTAAAAATAATTTATTCAAAATTTTATATTTGATTCATAAACAGTTTAAATGACAAAAGTTTATGTAATGAATGCTTAAATAAATTAGAAAACAACTCAATAAATTATATATATAAATATATATATATATATATATATATATATATATATATATATATATATATATATATATATATATATATATATATATATATATATATATATATATATATATATATCAAATATAAAAATATATTTTGAAGTTTAATTTCCCAGTATCATTTAAAAACTTTATTTTATATGTAAAATATTCATTTCTAAGATATGATCACTAAGTGAAGGAAATAAGAAGTAAAATTAAATTAATTGTCATTGATTACCATTGAATCAAATTAATTGTTATTGACAATATTTAGTTAACATTATATAAAATAAATTTATTGGCATTTTTCAAGAATCTCTATCAAAACTATAAAATAATGACTTCAAAACCTTCAACAAATTCTAAACTACAACCTCAACTTGTAGTTCCTTCCTTACTACACGTGAAAGGAAAAAATAAATAAATTAAAGAACCAACCTTAAATGCAATATCAAGGTAAGGTAAATTTGCATATAAAAATATAAGAAACATATTAATGCACTTTGAATGCTCATTGTATAAAACAACTTTCATTCAAATTATAAATAAAATAAATAATTTATAGTTTTTACACATGATTGTCGTTTCCATAGGCAAGTGATTACACAAGTGATTAAAAGTTAACCAAGGAACAATGCAAAAATATTATAAAACTTTGGGTGTTTAAAAGATCATTTGCATTTATCGCATGAATGACAAACATAATGAGTAAATAGAAGAGTACAATTGCGATACATTTGTTTCTAAACTATTTTTCGTTTGTATGTAGGATTATATGTAAAAATAATTTATTCCAAATTTTATATTTGATTGCATAAACAGTTTAAATGAAAGTTTATTTAATGAATGCTTAAATAAATTAGAAACTACTCCACAATTTCCAAATAAATAATATATATATATATATATATATATATATATATATATATATATATATATCAACTCTAAAAATATATTTTGAATTTTAATTTCCAAGTATCATTTAAAAACTTTATTTTAGATGTAAAATATTCATTTCTAAGATATGATCACTAAAGCAAATAAGAAGTAAAATTAAATTAATTTTCATTGATTACCATTGAATCAAATTAATTGTTATTGACAATATTTAGTTAACATTATATAAAATAAATTTATTGGCATTTATCAAAAATCTCTATCAAAACTATAAAATAATGACTTCAAAACCTTCAACAAATTCTAAACTACAACCTCAACTTGTAGTTCCTTCCTTACTACACGTGAAAGGAAAAATAAATAAATTAAAGAACCAACCTTAAATGCAATATCAAGGTAAGGTAAATTTGCAATAAAAATATAAGAAACATATTAATGCACTTTGAATGCTCATTATATAAAACAACTTTCATTCAAATTTTAATTAAAATAAATAATTTATAGTTTTACACATGATTGTCGCTTCCATAGGCAAGTGATTACACAAGTGATTAAAAGTTAACCAAGGAACAATGCAAAAATATTATAAAACTTTTGGTGTTTAAAAGATCATTTGCATTTATCGCATGAATGACAAACATAATAAGTAAATAGAAGAGTACAATTCATGATACATTTGTTTCTAAACTATTTTCGCTTGTATGTAGGATTATATGTAAAAATAATTTATTCAAAGTTTTATATTTGATTGCATAAACAGTTTAAATGACAAAAGTTTATTTAATGAATGCTTAAATAAGTTAGAAAACTACTCCACAATTTCCATATAAATAAATTTTATATATATATATATATATATATATATATATATATATATATATATATATATATATATCAAATATAAAAAATATTTTGAAATTTAATTTCAAGTATCATTTAAAAACTTTATTTTAGATGTAAAATATTCATTTCTAAGATATGATCACTAAGTGAAGGAAATAAGAAGTAAAATTAAATTAATTGTCATTGATTACCATTGAATCAAATTAATTGTTATTGACAATATTTAGTTAACATTATATAAAATAAATTTATTGGCATTTTTCAAGAATCTCTATCAAAACTATAAAATAATGACTTCAAAACCTTCAACAAATTCTAAACTACAACCTCAACTTGTAATTCCTTCCTTACTACACGTGAAAGAAGAAAAATAAATCAATTAAAGAACCAACCTTAAATGCAATATCAAGGTAAAGTAAATTTGCAGATAAAAATATAAGAAACATATTAATGCACTTTGAATGCTCATTATACAAAACAACTTTCAATCAAATTTTAAATAAAATAAATAATTTATAGTTTTTACACATGATTGTCATTAAATAATTTATAGTTTTTACACATGATTGTCATTTCCATAGGCAAGTGATTACAGTAGTGATTAAAAGTTAACCAAGGAACAATGCAAAAATATTATAAAACTTTGGGTGTTTAAAAGATCATTTGCATTTATCGCATGAACAACAAACATGATAAGTAAATAGAGGACTACAATTGCGATACATTTGATTCTAAACTATTTTTCATTTGTATGTAGGATTATATATAAAAATATTTTATACAAAATTTTATATTTGATTGCATAAATAGTTTAAATGACAAAAGTTTATTTAATGAATGCTTAAATAAATTAGAAAACGACTAATATCAAATAATATATATATATATATATATATATATATATATATATATATATATATATATATATATATATATATATATATAAACTCTAAAATATATTTTGAAATTTAATTTCCAAGTATCATTTAAAAACTTTATTTTAGATGAAATATTCATTTCTAAGATATGATCATTAAGTGAAGCAAATAAGAAGTAAAATTAAATTAATTGTCATTGATTACCATTGAATCAAATTAATTGTTATTGACAATATTTAGTTAACATTATTGATCATGCATAAAATCCTCATCCGAGATGGATATCCGGAGGAAGGACTTCTGGGTCCGGATATCTCAACCTCAAGAACGAGGTCCTTATCCTACGGATCTCGGGAAGGGGCATGAGTATCGGCCCGATCCGAGGTACCTTCGGTTAATTCAGGTTAGAGGTTTTAGTAGAGGGAGACTTATCAACTATGAAGATGAAGAGTTCAGAGTCTTTATGAGACTATAGAATCAATCATTAAATCAAAATAATTAACTTCCCGCTTTCAAGCCATGGTTAATGCGCCAAGGGGCTAATTTAAGGGGAAGAATAGTTCCATGGATGGACGATAATAGGGTTTCACAAATGGGATACAAGACAATCATAAGCTTGGAACTCGAAGTTTACATCAGCCCAAATTGCAAAATATCTTTAACCCAGGTTTTTTCCTGCAGAACATTACGCCTATGGGGCCCCTGAAATTAACCGCCGCGACAAAATTGATAAACTGGATATGCACGATAATGTCTCAAGTTTCACCAACAGATCCACCGGATCTCACCGCCAATCGCCATGATCGACGACCGCCAGATATGAAACACTTCAAGACAACGCTCGCCTTCATTTATTGACGGCGTAGGAACATAAGCAGAGCCATCGGAGTCACAATTTTTGTCTCATTAATGGGAGGATGTCATTCAATAACTTAAATCAGACTGCATCGTATGATGGCAAGATGTATCCTCGAGCACATCATAGCATGTTAACAACACAATACGCATTGGGGCAACCGATTCCCTGAATGTAGTTAATGGTCGACACCTTAGAGAATCACCTTATTACCGGTATAAGGGCTGCCCCGGTTGTCTCGTGGTAAGCTATCAAGATTTTAAACCAAAGATCATTCAACAGCTTCGCTAATCAACATCGTATGTGGCTAACACCTCTTCAACGTGAAGAAGCCGCCTTCCTAATCACCCCGGATTTCATGGCTAGGTTCAACGAGGAAACCATAAAAGTTTCTTCGCACTTAATGGAGATATTCGTGGTCGCATTCCAGATGGTCTTAAAGCCATGGCTCAATGAATCTTTAGCCCAAAAGCCAGCCAAGACCATGGATTAGATCATTACCCGCCGAAAGTGCTATGTGAAGGCTTAAGAGCAACAATGGAGAAGCGTGTTTCGAGATTCTATGATGGGGGTCAGCGTGATTTAACGCATTCGACCACGAGATGTTACCACTACTCGTGAATGAGCCGATGCGGCCGCGTTTACACGCCCACGGTCGCTTCAGCCCCTGTGGAGACGCTCAATTTCTTAATACCGTAAGGAAGACATCCTCCGTGATATTAATCATTCAAATGCTAATTCTCCTTATAGCGCAGTGATTGTTAATACGGTTCTGGGAAATGACCCGATATTGGTGCAGTTTCATCGCTTGAAGGACATACGAAACCCGCATAGTCGCGGAGAGAGATAGAAAAGTAGTACAAAGAGGCAAGTCGTCAACATAATGAAGGAAGATCCTCAAGGACGTAGTAAACGTGACTCATCCCCAGGAGGGACCCGGCTTCGATCAGATCCAAGAAAAGGGTAAGGTCAGGAGGAAGTGAAAGAGGCGAGATCAACCCGCACACCTCAACACTATCTCGTGAGGCTTTCGCGGAGGCGGCCCACTAGTTCAGCCAGAAGAGATATGCTCGCGGTCCGGCAGTAATTACATCGGAACCGAGGTTTGATCCCGGTGATAACCTTCGGGTGAAGAGGCCAAAAGAGGTTTTGCCATTACGAAATGATCCCATGGTGATCGAGGCCAAATTGACCTGGGTGTTAAGCTGCGTGTTGATCGACCGGGAAGTTCCGCGGACATCCTCTAACGAAGCTATGGGAATGGGCTTGAGCCGAACGACTTGTTACATTTTAGCGGGACCCTTGTTGGGTTCTCCGGGCAGCACCGCAGTTCGCATCTATGCCAACTACTTTCGAGATGGAGAAAGTGCCAAACCGCTCAAAGTTAAAGATTTGGTAGTTAACGCGCCGTCACCTTATAATATTATCATCGACGTCCGTCGCTTAATGCACTTGAGGCGCATTATAAACGTTGTTCTAATTAGAATATCCCTGCAACGCAAGGCTAGGTAAATCAGGAGACCGTAATGCCCAAGATGCTATAAAGATAGTTTGAAGGCCAAGAAGAAGTCGGGCTCATCGTAGGCCTCCAAACACTAAGTCGGTACATGGTCGACATTTATCCGAGAGAAGGAAGTCAAAGCGAGGATGGACCACCCTCGTAGAGGAGATCAAGGACATCCAGACGGGCCGTTACCCTCGCTGTGTCACCCATCCGGGACCCATTAACAAAGGAGGAGGAGACCGAGATAGTCCAAAGAAGGCATTTAGACCTTTCGCTTTGAAACCGTCGATATGCCGCATCGACCCAGATCATGTGTCACCATTTACCATTAATCCCGGGTCAAGCCGGTGATCACAAAGGAAGCGGAAGATGGAGAAGAAAGGGACAGTTGCCTCGTAAGAAGTAGGAAAGCTATTAAAAGTCGGTTTCATCATGAGGTGCAGTACCCAACTTGGCTATCCAACGGGCGGTTAAGAAGAAGAACAGGCGGAAAACGTGACTTAATGACCAACAGAATGTCCAGTGATTCCTTCTTCCTCACATTGATCGATCGACGACGCTTCTTCCAATTTCATTTATTCGAAGCTTTTTATCGCATTTGGTACAACCAACCGATGAACCGGCGGATGCATCAAAAAATTTCTCGCGGATGTAGAAAGCTAAGAATTTTATTACAAAGTTATGCCGCTCGCCCGAAGAACGCCGCGCCACCTTACCAAGAGGTCAAGGACATGGTGTTTGCACCCCGATCGGGCGAATATTGAGGTAATGTGATTATTAAGGGATCAAAACCACACAGCGGATCATGCGGGATAGAGACCTCACGGCAAGACGGAAACAATATGCCGAACCCGACAAATGCACGTCAGTGGTACAAGCGACAAGTTCCCTGGTTTAAAAGCTTACAAATCGAGGAATGGGCCAACCTTGATAAGTGTCACGTGATCATCGACATGCGAAGCTCCCGACTGCATTTGAAGTACAAAGAAATAATCAGCCGTCACCATTGTCTCGCTTTCCCATTCGGTGTGTCATAAGTCCATCCATTTCTTCTCGATAATTAAGAGAGCTCAATCTGAATGGACGGAAGAAGCGTACAAAGCTTTCAACGGTTTTGCAATCTATTGTCAAGACCTCCGTGGCATGACTGACCCAATGAAGGCCTATAAACACTATACTTAGCAAGAACGACAAGGCACCGGCCCGTATGGTCCAAAACACAAGAGGGAGCGTAATTGGATTTTATTTTGTAAGTAAGGTGTTAAAAGGGTAAAGTCGTTAATAAAGATTTTAAAACTAGCACTGCACTTGTGACGACCAACTAAAAGCTCTGCATTACTTCCTCGGGCATCCCGGCCCATGTGAAGACCAATTATGTGTATTCAAAAGCCGATTTGGTCGGAATGGTGTTCATTAGCGGAGTTATATATTATGAGAATGGCCAGTCCTCGTACTCAAAGATCAAATCCCAATCCTAGCCGATTACAGGATGGTTTCACGGAGAGATCCTTACCAAAATTGGATTCTTCGTCTGTTGATGGTCATTTAATCTTAAGGGCGTATGCAATGGATGGTCCGGGAGGAATGGTGTTAGAGTATTCTTCAAGGCTTTGGGTTCCCAACAAGTAACAATCAGCACACGAGGCTCACGCTGGTTTGCCAGCCTCGAGGTCGGATAGACCCACCCATAAGTTTGTACCGACTCAACAGGTCAAGTGGACGGATCGCTAAGCATTTAAGAACCCCATTAGCAAGTATGTAATGCAAGTCGCTTCACTAAGTCGGCGGTTCGAGGTCTTTGAAAATATGTCATATAGCCCATGAAAAATACCCGGCCGATCTCCTATCCGGTCAATAGTCAAGGATTCCTGTAAACAAGTCGTCATACGAGAAGCGCCTGCCCGCATTGAAAAGGAAGAGTCCCCGGCCGCTCATGAAGAGGAAGACGGTGGATGAGTCCGATCATTCGCTATTCACAACAGATACGCACCATGACAATGAGAAGGCCAAACGAATCAAGAAAGTTTCATCCGTGTATGCGGTGGAGTCCAGAAACTATCCGGCCGACTGCAGCCTATGCAATACTTGTGGGGAGAAGGATATAATTAGGGTGAAGGAGGTTCATGGCGGAGTCTGATAAATCATGGAGGGGAAGAGCCTAGCCATTTGGATTCATATCGTATATTACTACTTAACAAAGGATGTTCAGAATACATGGCACAGTTGCTCAAAGTGTCAAACATTCGCCTCGCCATTCACACCATCCATAAGTTCCATACACGCCTGCTCGCCCCGTGGCCTTTTATCGCTAACACATCTTAGGGCCGCTCGCGGCCCCGGACAATCAAGTTCCCGATCAGAAGCCAATGGACTATTTACTAAGTTAGAAGCAAGGTGCATCCCTGATCTCGCGGATCGAGTTCGCGCTATTGAGGAGTATCATTTGCAAGTTAAAATTACCCCAGTCATTGTCTCTCGACAACTGGCTCACCAATAAGTGTTTGGCAGATTTTTGCAAGGAGCTCGAATTCAAACAAATTTATATCTGTAGAAAGCATCCACAGAAAATGGACAAAGCGAGTCAATTAATAAGGTCATATTGAATGCTATAAAGAAGAATTAGATTCCGCTATAACAGGGCACAATATTTACATGAAGTATTATGGCATACTATACCACCTGCTCATTCCACGACTCCAAGTGACCCTTTTCGTGATGGTTTTTGGAGCCCATGCCATGATACCGGTGGAGGTAGTTTTGCCTGGGAGTAACCGGAGGAAAATCCAATAAGCAAGCTTTTGAATGAGGAATGCATATTTGTTGGATGCGAGATAAGGGACACCTAACATAATGTAGAAATGGAGGCAAAACAGAACACTGAATGCTTCTAACTTACGAGTGAAACAACGGGCTTCAAGGCCTAGATTTGTACTTAAAAAGTGACTGATCCCACCAAGAAGGGTAACTTAGATCCCAAATTGGAGGGACCGTCAAGTCTCGAGGAGTTACAAAATGGAGCCTATGTTGGAGACATTGAATTTAGATCATGCTGCTTTGAGGACATGGAACATTATAATCTTAAGTTTTATTTTAGTTACATTTTTATGTGAAGAACAACGGTGCACTCTTTTCCTTAGTAAGTACGGGTTTTTAATGAGGCACCTATATAATAAAATGTATTAAAAGATCTGATCCTTGAAAGAAATGGCGGAATCATTAGGTACGCATCGATGCTCATTCAGATCGCCTTCACCAGAAACCTCTTCTAAAAAGGCTCTGCTTTCCATTGGGAACAACCGTCAACCTCGGTGAATTCAACTCTCCGGTCAACCTCCAATAGCCTGAACCGTCAACCCTGGAAGAGCTTCAACCTCCGTCAACCTTGGAAGAGCTCAACCCTCTCTCGTCAACCCTAAGAAATTAACCTCCGTCAACCTCGGAAGAGGCTCAACCTTCCGATCAACTCGGTTGGGCTCTGATCCAGTTTATCAACCCTATAGAGGCTCAATGAAGTGCCTCGCTCCGCTTCTAACAACCTTCAAAACATGTAATGGCGAAAAAATCTTGATCGAGTTCTGGCTGTGCATTCTCCAAAGCTTTGCTAAAGTTGTAACGATTGTTATGTGGTCATCTCAAAACTATTAGGATTGCTCGTCGTAATCCAATAGCCTGGCCAGTAGTGCTACATAAAAGTTCACAACTATGCACGCAATAAACAATCATAGAATATTGATATCAATAGCAAAACATCAAAAATAATTAAAATAGTTAAATAGGCTTAATATTTGAGTACAAAATGCATCCGCTTAAAAGGGATGACTAACTATGTAAAATTTAAAACACAAACGGAAAAATCAAAGAATTCACGGGTCATATGGCATCCACATTAGCATTTTCTTCAATAATGTTGGCATCCTCGATATCAACCTCATCGACTTCCACCAGCTTCCCATCTACGATGGTCTTGAAGAAGTCAACTTCCTTGAGATGTCTATGTCGATACAGGCACGACTTGAGCTTTGCATCCGATCGGGCCAAGTCCCCTGCATCCAAAGATACCCATCCGAGATTTCTTCAATGCATCCTTTGTCCGAGCATGACTTCTCGTAGTTTGAAACTTGGTTGACATCTCGTGAGCTCGTTTCTAAAGCTTTTATCCGATTGAAAGTAGCTCAGTTATTCTTCTCAAGATTTGTAATGGTATCAACGGCTTCTAGGAGTTTGTTCTCGTACATTGTTGGAATCGAAAAGGAATTGTTCATTGTCGGCCAGTCTCTTGACCTCCGCCTCCAGCCCGGCTTTTTCTTCTCCACGTTATCACCGATTCAAAACAGATCACAGTGAGCACAACACACCTTCATCAGTACGAACTCACCGCCAGGATCCGTCAGGAACCTAGCTTGTCGCTTGTTCACGCCGGTGGTGGCGTTGAGATGGTCACTGAAATTTAAGACCATCAAAGTCGTGAGTCTGCAATCGATTCTCAGGAAGCTCGACCAAAACTATCACCGGCTCCTTTAATCAGCTTGAAATACCCAACTGTCGAGTTGTTCTCGCTTCCCAATGACGGTCTTCGCCTTCTTTGGGACAGACTCAACTGGTTCGTCGGCAGACGCCCAGGGAAGCGGTGATGATGTTTGTCTCAAGCGTGGTCACGGATCGGATGTTTTCTGACGTGATCGCCTCACTTAGTTTGATCATCTGAAGGACCGCCAACACCCATTCAGCAATGAGCTGCGCCATTAGCTTCTTCCTTTCACTGACATATCACCATTTTTGTCTATTGAAATAAAACAAAAGAAAGAGATTAAGCATACAATAAAGAGTAGCGTAGTAAAGCTAATTGAAAATCCTTACCTAGGAAGTCGGGGACTCTCGAGACAAGGGTAATCTCTTGACCCTGATCAAGGAATCCAAGACTTTAAAGAAAGGATCTCAAATCACTCGTGACTATCATAATCGAAGCCGGAATAAGGGTTATCACAAGTCCAAGAAAAGAATTTATGATGCCCATCAAAGACTATAATAACTTGAGGCACCGAGACCCACATTTACTCAATAAAACGCCTTGTAGCCTGTTGAGGTGTAGGCTTGGAGGAAACTTTTGGGATGCCACTAATGGCAACCCAGCCCGTGTTCGGCATTTTATTTTCAAAAGGAAAAGAAATGTGACCGATGGTGGGAGTTATTGATAAGGTCCAGAAATTATCAAGGTCCGGATAAAACCCCAAATTGCTTGGGCGGAGTTGGGAGGGTGCCAAGTTAATGGTTCGGAGGATGTCGGCCTAAAGTCGGAGAGGGAATTGAATGCCGAACCCCGATGACTCAAAGATAGAAGTAAAACCATTGTGATTCGACTCCTTTGGGACGGATCATACAAACACCTCCCGACTGTGATTCTGTATCACGTCATCCTCGCTTCCTCAGATCTAGACATTCTAGAGAGCGCAGAGCAAAATGATTTCATCCCGTATCGACTTCGCTAAAGCCTACTACCTTCTCCTTGATCAATCGGTGGTTTCCATTATCACCCACCAACCTGAAGAGTCAGGTCGTAATCAATACCATCGGGTAAATCTCAACAAACCCCGTCCTAAGAATCCTTTAGGTCAATTACCTCTGGGCATCACTCATCTCGCGATGCATTCCTCAAACAGTTTTACGCTCCTCGCTTCAAGGGATTTGCGACCGTAATCATCGCATTCCCTAATAACCATCATGTTTGGATTAAAACAAAAGCAATGAAAAGAAAAAGAGGATACCGAAAGTCATGATCGATTGATCGAAGAAGGTTTTGAAGTAATCACGGCAAGAATGCGTAGGTTTTGAAAATATGTAGAGGACACTGAGAGCTAATAAATGGATATAATGATTAGGAGGGAAAGAAGGCGTGAAATCGTTTCCCTATTTATAGGGTAACATTCTAGATACAGTGACCGCTGGGCTGAGGCACATGGGTCACGTACATTTAAAAAAAAGGTTTTAAATATGCATCTCGCTAAGGATTAAGAATTAACCGATTGGTCGACACGATTCAAGAAGCTTAAACCGTATTTGACTAAGGGGCTTATGATCATGCATAAACCACCGAGATGGATGTCCGGAGAAGGATTGCAGGGGTCCGATAGGTCTCTCGGCTCAAGGATGAGGTCCTTATCCGATATGGATCTCGGGAAGGGTATGAGGTCGGCCTGGATCCGAGGTGCAGCTCGTCGGTTAATTCAAAGTTAGAGGTTTGATAGAGGAGACGTTATCAACTATGAAGATGAAGAGTTCCAAGAGTCTTTTGAGACGTTACATAACGAATCAATACAAGTCGTAATGCTTAACTTCCCGCTTAAGCCATGGTTAATGCGCTACAAAAGGGAAGAATATTCCATGGATGGACAGATATAAATAGGGCTCCCGCCAGCGGGATAAGCAAGACAATCATAAGCTTGGAACTTAAGTTACGACACTTGAGCTTCCAAATCCCTAAAAATATCTTTAACGAGGTTTTTCCTGCAAGAACAATTATATAAAATAAATTTATTGGCATTTAACAAAAATCTCTATCAAAACTATAAAATAATGACTTCAAAACCTTCAACAAATTCTAAACTACAACCTCAACTTGTAGTTCCTTCCTTACTACACGTGAAAGGAAAAAATAAATAAATTAAAGAACCAACCTTAAATGCAATATCAAGGTAAGGTAAATTTGCAGTTAAAAATATAAGAAACATATTAATGCACTTTGAATGCACATTATATAAAACAACTTTCATTCAAATTTTAAATAAAATAAATAATTTATAATTTTTACACATGATTGTCATTTCCACAGGCAAGTGATTACACAAGTGATTAAAAGTTAACCAAGGAACAATGCAAAATATTATAAAATTTTGGGTGTTAAAAGATCATTTGCATTTATCGCATGAATGACAAACATAATGAGTAAATAGAAGAGTACAATTGCGATACATTTGTTTCTAAACTATTTTTCGCTTGTATGTAGGATTATATGTAAAATAATTTATTCAAAATTTTATATTTGATTGCATAAACAGTTTAAATGACAAAAGTTTATTTAATGAATGCTTAAATAAATTAGAAAACTACTCCACAATTTCCAAATAAATATATATATATATATATATATATATATATATATATATATATATATATATATATATTGAAATTTAATTTCAAGTATCATTTAAAAACTTTTTTGGATGTAAAATATTCATTTCTAAGATATGATCACTATGAAGGAATAAGAAGTAAAATTAATTAATTGTCATTGATTACCATTGAATCAAATTAATTGTTATTGACAATATTTAGTTAACATTATATAAAATAAATTTATTGGCATTTATCAAAATCTCTATCAAAACTATAAAATAATGACTTCAAAACCTTCAACAAATTTTAAACTACAACCTCAACTTGTAGTTCCTCCCTTACTACAGATGAAAGGAAAAAATAAATAAATTAAAGAACCAACCTAAAATGCAATATCAATGTAAGGTAAATTTGCAGATAAAAATATAAGAAACATATTAATCCGCTTTGAATGCTCATTGTATAAAACAACTTTCATTCAAATTTTAAATAAAATAAATAAAATAAATAATTTATAGTTTTTACACATGATTGTCGTTTCCATAGGCAAGTGATTACACAAGTGATTAAAAGTTAACCAAGGAACAATGCAAAAATATTATAAAACTTTTTGTGTTTAAAAGATCATTTGCATTTATCGCATGAATGACAAACATAATAAGTAAATAGAAGAGTACAATTGCGATACATTTGTTTCTAAACTATTTTCGCTTTGTTTAGGAATATATGTAAAATAATTTATTCAAAATTTTATATTTGATTGCATAAAGAGTTTAAATAACAAAAGTTTATTTAATGAATACTTATATAAATTAGAAAACTACTCCACAATTTCCATATAAATAAATTATATATATATATATATATATATATATATTTATATATATATTTATATATATATATATATCTATCAAATATAAAAATATATTTTGAAATTTAATTTCCAAGTATCATTTAAAAACTTTATTTTAGATGTAAAATATTCATTTCTAAGATATGATCACTAAGTGAAGCAAATAAGAAGTAAAATTACATTAATTTTCATTGATTACCATTGAATCAAATTAATTGTTATTGACAATATTTAGTTAACATTATATAAAATAAATTTATTGGCATTTATCCAAAATCTCTATCAAAACTATAAAATAATGACTTCAAAACCTTCAACAAATTCTAAACTACAACCTCAACTTGTAGTTCCTTCCTTACTACAGGTGAAAGCAAAAAAATAAATAAATTAAAGAACCAACCTAAAATGCAATATCAAGGTAAGGTAAATTTGCGATAAAATATAAGAAACATATTAATGCACTTTGAATGCTCATTATATAAAACAACTTTCAATCAAATTTTAAATAAAATAAATAATTTATAATTTTTACATGATTGTCATTAAATAATTTATAGTTTTACACATGATTGTCATTTCCATAGGCAAGTGATTACAAGTGATTAAAAGTTAACCAAGGAACAATGCAAAAATATTATAAAACTTTGGGTGTTTAAAAGATCATTTGCATTTATCACATGAATGACAAACATAATAAGTAAATAGAAGAGTACAATTATGATACATTTGTTTCTAAACTATTTTTCATTTGTATGTAGGATTATATGTAAAAATAATTTATTCAAAATTTTATATTTGATTGCATAAAGCTTTAAATGACAAAAGTTTATTTAATGAATGCTTAAATAAATTAGAAAACTACTCCACACAATAAATATTATATATATATATATATATATATATATATATATATATATATATATATATATATATATATATATATATCAATAAAATATATTTTGAAATTTAATTTCCAAGTATCATTTAAAAACTTTATTTTAGATGTAAAATATTCATTTCTAAGATATGATCACTAAGTGAAGGAAATAAGAAGTAAAATTAAATTAATTGTCATTGATTACCATTGAATCAAATTAATTGTTATTGACAATATTTAGTTAACATTATATAAAATAAATTTATTGGCATTTATCAAAAATCTCTATCAAAACTATAAAATAATGACTTCAAACCTTCAACAAATTCTAAACTACAACCTCAACTTGTAGTTCCTTCCTTACTACACGTGAAAGGAAAAAATAAATAAATTAAAGAACCAACCTTAAATGCAATATCAAGGTAAGGTAAATTTATGATAAAATATAAGAAACATATTAATGCACTTTGAATGCTCATTGTATAAAACAACTTTCATTCAAATTTTAAATAAAATAAATAATTTATAGTTTTTACACATGATTGTCGCTCCATAGGCAAGTGATTACACAAGTGATTAAAAGTTAACCAAGGAACAATGCAAAAATATTATAAAACTTTGGTGTTTAAAAGATCATTTGCATTTATCGCATGAATGACAAACATAATAAGTAAATAGAAGAGTACAATTGCGATACATTTGTTTCTAAACTATTTTTCGCTTGTATGTAGGAATATATGTAAAAATAATTTATTCAAAATTTTATATTTGATTGCATAAATGCTTTAAATAACAAAAGTTTATTTAATGAATACTTAAATAAATTAGAAAACTACTCCACAATTTCCATATAAATAAATTATATATATAAATATTTTATATATATATATATATATATCAAATATAAAAATATATTTTGAAATTTAATTTCCAAGTATCATTTAAAAACTTTATTTTAGATGTAAAATATTCATTTCTAAGATATGATCACTAAGTGAAGCAAATAAGAAGTAAAATTACATTAATTTTCATTGATTACCATTGAATCAAATTAATTGTTATTGACAATATTTAGTTAACATTATATAAAATAAATTTATTGGCATTTTTCAAGAATCTCTATCAAAACTATAAAATAATGACTTCAAAACCTTCAACAAATTCTAAACTACAACCTCAACTTGTAATTCCTTCCTTACTACACGTGAAAGGAAATAAATTAATTAAAGAACCAACCTTAAATGCAATATCAAGGTAAGGTAAATTTGCAGATAAAAATATAAGAAACATATTAATGCACTTTGAATGCTCATTATACAAAACAACTTTCAATCAAATTTTAAATAAAATAAATAATTTATAGTTTTTACACATGATTGTCATTAAATAATTTATAGTTTTTACACATGATTGTCATTTCCATAGGCAAGTGATTACACAAGTGATTAAAATTAACCAAGGAACAATGCAAAAATATTATAAAACATTGGGTGTTTAAAAGATCATTTGCATTAATCGCACGAATGACAAACATAATGAGTAAATAGAAAAGTACAATTGCGATACATTTGTTTCTAAACTATTTTTCGTTTGTATGTAGGATTATATGTAAAAATAATTTATTCAAAGTTTTATATTTGATTGCATAAACAGTTTAAATGACAAAAGTTTATTTAATGAATGCTTAAATAAGTTAGAAAACTACTCCACAATTTTAAATAAATAATATATATATATATATATATATATATATATATATATATATATATATATATATATATATATATATATATATATATCAACTATAAAATATATTTTGAAATTTAATTTCAAGTATCATTTAAAACTTTATTTTAGATGTAAATATTCATTTCTAAGATATGATCACTAAGTGAAGGAAATAAGAAGTAAAATTAAATTAATTGTCATTGATTACCATTGAATCAAATTAATTGTTATTGACAATATTTAGTTAACATTATATAAAATAAATTTATTGGCATTTATCAAAATCTCTATCAAAACTATAAAATAATGACTTCAAAACCTTCAACAAATTCTAAACTACAACCTCAACTTGTAGTTCCTTCCTTACTACACGTGAAAGGAAAAATAAATAAATTAAAGAACCAACCTTAAATGCAATATCAAGGTAAGGTAAATTTGCAGATAAAAATATAAGAAACATATTAATGCACTTTGAATGCTCATTGTATAAAACAACTTTCATTCAAATTATAAATAAAATAAATAATTTATAGTTTTTACATGATTGTCATTCCATAGGCAAGTGATTACACAAGTGATTAAAAGTTAACCAAGGAACATGCAAAATATTATAAAACTTTGGTGTTTAAAAGATCATTTGCATTTATCGCATGAATGACAAACATAATAAGTAAATAGAAGAGTACAATTCGATACATTTGTTTCTAAACTATTTTTCATTTGTATGTAGAATATATGTAAAAATAATTTATTCAAAATTTTATATTTGATTGCATAAACAGTTTAAATAACAAAAGTTTATTTAATGAATACTTAAATAAATTAGAAAACTCTCCACAATTTCCATATAAATAAATTATATATATAAATATTTTTATATATATATATATATATATCAAATATAAAAATATATTTTGAAATTTAATTTCCAAGTATCATTTAAAAACTTTATTTTAGATGTAAAATATTCATTTCTAAGATATGATCACTAAGTGAAGCAAATAAGAAGTAAAATTACATTAATTTTCATTGATTACCATTGAATCAAATTAATTGTTATTGACAATATTTAGTTAACATTATATAAAATAAATTTATTGGCATTTATCAAGAATCTCTATCAAAACTATAAAATAATGACTTCAAAACCTTCAACAAATTCTAAACTACAACCTCAACTTGTAGTTCCTTCCTTACTACACGTGAAAGGAAAAATAAATAAATTAAAGAACCAACCTTAAATGCAATATCAAGGTAAGGTAAATTTGCGATAAAAATATAAGAAACATATTAATGCACTTTGAATGCTCATTATATAAAACAACTTTCAATCAAATTTTAAATAAAATAAATAATTTATAGTTTTACACATGATTGTCATTAAATAATTTATAGTTTTTACATGATTGTCATTTCATAGGCAAGATTACAGAGTGATTAAAAGTTAACCAAGGAACAATGCAAAAATATTATAAAACTTTGGGTGTTTAAAAGATCATTTGCATTTATCGCATGAACAACAAACATAATAAGTAAATAGAAGACTACAATTGCGATACATTTGATTCTAAACTATTTTTCATTTGTATGTAGGATTATATGTAAAAATAATTTATTCAAAATTTTATAATTGATTGCATAAACAGTTTAAATGACAAAAGTTTATTTAATGAATGCTTAAATAAATTAGAAAACTACTCCACAATTTCCATATAAATAAATATATTTTGAAATTTAATTTCCAAGTATCATTTAAAAACTTTATTTTAGATGTAAAATATTCAGTTCTAAGATATGATCACTAAGTGAAGGAAATAAGAAGTAAAATTAAATTAATTTTCATTCATTACCATTGAATCAAATTAATTGTTATTGACAATATTTAGTTAAAATTATATAAAATAAATTTATTGGCATTTATCAAAAATCTCTATCAAAAATATATAATAATGACTTCAAAACCTTCAACAAATTCTAAACTACAACCTCAACTTGTAGTTCCTTCCTTACTACAGGTGAAAGGAAAAAATAAATAAATTAAAGAACCAACCTAAAATGCAATATCAATGTAAGGTAAATTTGCAGATAAAAATATAAGAAACATATTAATGCACTTTGAATGCTCATTGTATCAAACAACTTTCATTCAAATTTTAAATAAAATAAATAATTTATAGTTTTTACACATGATTGTCGTTTCCATAGGCAAGTGATTACACAAGTGATTAAAAGTTAACCATGGAACAATGCAAAAATATTATAAAACTTTTGGTGTTTAAAAGATCATTTGCATTTATCGCATGAATGACAAACATAATAAGTAAATAGAAGAGTACAATTGCGACACATTTGTTTCTAAACTATTTTTCGTTTGAATGTAGGATTATATTTAAAAATAATTTATACAAAATTTTATATTTGATTGCATAAACAGTTTAAATGACAAAAGTTGATTTAATGAATGCTTAAATAAATTAGAAAACGACTCCACAATTTCCATATAAAATATATATATATATATATCTATATATATATATATCAACTATAAAAATATATTTTGAAATTTAATTTCCAAGTATCATTTAAAAACTTTATTTTAGATGTAAAATATTCATTTCTAAGATATAATCACTAAGCGAAGCAAATAGGAAGTAAAATTAAATTAATTGTCATTGATTACCATTGAATCAAATTAATTGTTATTGACAATATTTAGTTAACATTATATAAAATAAATTTATTGGCATTTATCAAGAATCTCTATCAAAACTATAAAATAATGACTTCAAAACCTTCAACAAATTCTAAACTACAACCTCAACTTGTAGTTCCTTCCTTACTAGTGTGAAAAAAAAATAAATAAATTAAAGAACCAACCTTAAATGCAATATCAAGGTAAGGTAAATTTGCAGAAAATATAAGAAACATATTAATGCACTTTGAATGCTCATTGTATAAAACAACTTTCATTCAAATTTTAAATAAAATAAATAATTTATAGTTTTACACATGATTGTCAAGTCCATAGGCAAGTGATTACACAAGTGATTAAAAGTTAACCAAGGAACAATGCAAAAATATTATAAAACTTTTGGTGTTTAAAAGATCATTTGCATTTATCGCATGAATGACAAACATAATAAGTAAATAGAAGAGTACAATTGCGATACATTTGTTTCTAAACTATTTTTCGCTTGTATGTAGGATATATATGTAAAATAATTTATTCAAAATTTTATATTTGATTGCATAAAAAGTTTAAATAACAAAAGTTTATTTAATGAATACTTAAATAAATTAGAAAACTACTCCACAATTTCCATATAAATAAATTATATATATAAATATATTTATATATATATATATATATATATATATATATATATATATATATATATATATCAATATAAAAATATATTTTGAAATTTAATTTCCAAGTATCATTTAAAACTTTATTTTAGATGTAAAATATTCATTTCTAAGATATGATCACTAAAAGCAAATAAGAAGTAAAATTACATTAATTTTCATTGATTACCATTGAATCAAATTAATTGTTATTGACAATATTTAGTTAACATTATATAAAATAAATTTATTGGCATTTATCAAGAATCTCTATCAAAACTATAAAATAATGACTTCAAAACCTTCAACAAATTCTAAACTACAACCTCAACTTGTAGTTCCTTCCTTACTACACGTGAAAGGAAAAAATAAATAAATTAAAGAACCAACCTTAAATGCAATATCAAGGTAAGGTAAATTTGCATATAAAAATATAAGAAACATATTAATGCACTTTGAATGCTCATTGTATAAAACAACTTTCATTCAAATTATAAATAAAATAAATAATTTATAGTTTTTACACATGATTGTCGTTTCCATAGGCAAGTGATTACAGTAGTGATTAAAAGTTAACCAAGGAAAAATAAAAAAATATTATAAAACTTTGGGTGTTTAAAAGATCATTTGCATTTATCGCATGAATGACAAACATAATAAGTAAATAGAAGAGTACAATTGCGATACATTTGTTTCTAAACTATTTTTCGTTTGTATGTAGGAATATATGTAAAAAAAAAAATTTTCAAAATTTTATATTTGATTGCATAAACAGTTTAAATAACAAAAGTTTATTTAATGAATACTTAAAAAAATTAGAAAACTACTCCACAATTTCCATATAAATAAATTATATATATAAATATTTTTATATATATAGATATATATATCAAATATAAAAATATATTTTGAAATTTAATTTCCAAGTATCATTTAAAAACTTTATTTTAGATGTAAAATATTCATTTCTAAGATATGATCACTAAGTGAAGCAAATAAGAAGTAAAATTACATTAATTTTCATTGATTACCATTGAATCAAATTAATTGTTATTGACAATATTTAATTAACATTATATAAAATAAATTTATTGGCATTTATCAAGAATCTCTATCAAAACTATAAAATAATGACTTCAAAACCTTCAACAAATTCTAAACTACAACCTCAACTTGTAGTTCCTTCACTACACGTGAAAGGAAAATAAATAAATTAAAGAACCAACCTTAAATGCAATATCAAGGTAAGGTAAATTTGCATATAAAAATATAAGAAACATATTAATGCACTTTGAATGTTCATTGTATAAAACAACTTTCATTCAAATTTTAAATAAAATAAATAATTTATAGTTTTACACATGATTGTCAAGCCCATAGGCAAGTGATTACACAAGGATTAAAAGTTAACCAAGGAAAATAAAAATATTATAAAACTTTGGGTGTTTAAAAGATCATTTGCATTTATCGCATGAATGACAAACATAATAAGTAAATAGAAGAGTACAATTACATACATTTGTTTCTAAACTATTTTTCGTTTGTATGTAGGAATATATGTAAAAATAATTTATTCAAAATTTTATATTTGATTGCATAAACAGCTTAAATAACAAAAGTTTATTTAATGAATACTTAAATAAATTAGAAAACTACTCCACAATTTATATAAATAAATTATATATATAAATATATATATATATATATATATATATATATATATATATATATATATATATATATATATATATATATATATATATATATATATATCAAATATAAAATATATTTTGAAATTTCCAAGTATCATTTAAAACTTTATTTTAGATGTAAAATATTCATTTCTAAGATATGATCACTAAGTGAAGGAAATAAGAAGTAAATTAAATTAATTTTCATTGATTACCATTGAATCAAATTAATTGTTATTGACAATATTTAGTTAACATTATATAAAATAAATTTATTGGCATTTATCAAGAATCTCTATCAAAACTATAAAATAATGACTTCAAACCTTCAACAAATTCTAAACTACAACCTCAACTTGTAGTTCCTTCCTTACTACACGTGAAAGGAAAAAATAAATAAATTAAAGAACCAACCTAAAATGCAATATCAAGGTAAGGTAAATTTGCAGTATAAAATATAAGAAACATATTAATGCACTTTGAATGCTCATTGTATAAAACAACTTCATTCAAATTTTAAATAAAATAAATAATTTATAGTTTTTACACATGATTGTCATTAAATAATTTATAGTTTTACATGATTGTGGTTCCATAGTGGATTACAAAGTGATTAAAAGTTAACCAAGGAAAATGCAAAAATATTATAAAACTTGGGTGTTTAAAAGATCATTTGCATTTATCGCATGAATGACAAACATAATAAGTAAATAGAAGAGTACAATTATATACATTTGTTTCTAAACTATTTTTCATTTGTATGTAGGATTATATGTAAAATAATTTATTCAAAATTTTATATTTGATTGCATAAACAGTTTAAATGACAAAAGTTTATTTAATGAATGCTTAAATAAATTAGAAAACTACTCCACAATTTCCATATAAATAAATTATATATATATATATATATATATATATATATATATATATATATATATATATATATATATATATATATCAATATAAAATATATTTTGAAATTTAATTTCAAGTATCATTTAAAACTTTATTTTAGATGTAAAATATTCATTTCTAAGATATGATCACTAAGTGAAGCAAATAAGAAGTAAAATTAAATTAATTGTCATTTATTACCATTGAATCAAATTAATTGTTATTGACAATATTTAGTTAACATTATATAAAATAAATTTATTGGCATTTATCAAAAATCTCTATCAAAACTATAAAATAATGACTTCAAAACCTTCAACAAATTCTAAACTACAACCTCAACTTGTAGTTCCTTCCTTACTACACGTGAAAGGAAAAAATAAATAAATTAAAGAACCAACCTTAAATGCAATATCAAGGTAAGGTAAATTTGAGATAAAAATATAACATATTAATGCACTTTGAATGCTCATTATATAAAACAACTTTCAATCAAATTTTAAATAAAATAAATAATTTATAGTTTTTACATGATTGTCGTTTTCCATAGGCAAGTGATTACACAAGTGATTAAAATAACCAAGGAACAATGCAAAATATTATAAAACTTTGGTGTTTAAAAGATCATTTGCATTTATCGCATGAACAACAAACATAATAAGTAAATAGAAGAGTACAATCATGTATACATTTGTTTTAAACTATTTTCATTTGTATGTAGGATTATATGTAAAAATAATTTATTCAAAATTTTATATTTGATTGCATAAACAGTTTAAATGACAAAAGTTTATTTAATGAATGCTTAAATAAATTAGAAAAACTACTCCACAATTTTATATATAAATAAATTATATATATAAATATTATTTATATATATATATATATATATCAAATATAAAAATATATTTTGAAATTTAATTTCCAAGTATCATTTAAAACTTTATTTTAGATGTAAAATATTCATTTCTAAGATATGATCACTAAGTGAAGCAAATAAGAAGTAAAATTAAATTAATTGTCATTGATTACCATTGAATCAAATTAATTGTTATTGACATTTAGTTAACATTATATAAAATAAATTTATTGGCATTTATCAAAAATCTCTATCAAAACTATAAAATAATGACTTCAAACCTTCAACAAATTCTAAACTACAACCTCAACTTGTAGTTCCTTCCTTACTACACGTGAAAGGAAAAAATAAATAAATTAAAGAACCAACCTTAAATGCAATATCAAGGTAAGGTAATTTGTATAAAAATATAAGAAACATATTAATGCACTTTGAATGCTCATTGTATAAAACAACTTTCATTCAAATTTAAATAAAATAAATAATTTATAGTTTTACACATGATTGTCGCTTCCATAGGCAAGTGATTACACAAGTGATTAAAAGAACAAGGAACAATGCAAAATATTATAAAACTTTGGTGTTTAAAAGATCATTTGCATTTATCGCATGAATGACAAACATAATAAGTAAATAGAAGATACAATTGCGATACATTTGTTTCTAAACTATTTTTCATTTGTATGTAGGATTATATGTAAAAATAATTTATTCAAAATTTATATTTGATTGCATAAAAGTTTAAATGACAAAGTTTATTTAATGAATGCTTAAATAAATTAGAAAACTACTAACAATTTCCATATAAATAATTATATATATAAATATATATATATATATATATATATATATAATATAAAAATATATTTTGAAATTTAATTTCCAAGTATCATTTAAAAACTTTATTTTAGATGTAAAATATTCATTTCTAAGATATGATCACTAAGTGAAGGAAATAAGAAGTAAAATTAAATTAATTTTCATTGATTACCATTGAATCAAATTAATTGTTATTGACAATATTTAGTTAACATTATATAAAATAAATTTATTGGCATTTATCAAAATCTCTATCAAAACTATAAAATAATGACTTCAAAACCTTCAACAAATTCTAAACTACAACCTCAACTTGTAGTTCCTTCCTTACTACACGTGAAAGGAAAAATAAATAAATTAAAGAACCAACCTTAAATGCAATATCAAGGTAAGGTAAATTTGCATATAAAAATATAAGAAACATATTAATGCACTTTGAATGCTCATTGTATAAAACAACTTTCATTCAAATTTTAAATAAAATAAATAATTTATAGTTTTACACATGATTGTCGCTTCCATAGGCAAGTGATTACACAAGTGATTAAAAGTTAACCAAGGAACAATGCAAAATATTATAAAACTTTTGGTGTTTAAAAGATCATTTGCATTTATCGCATGAATGACAAACATAATAAGTAAATAGAAGAGCAATTCTTATACATTTGTTTCTAAACTATTTTTCGTTTGTATGTAGGAATATATGTAAAAATAATTTATTCAAAATTTTATATTTGATTGCATAAAGTTTAAATAACAAAAGTTTATTTAATGAATACTTAAATAAATTAGAAAACTACTCCACAATTTCCATATAAATAAATTATATATATAAATATATATATATATATATATATGTATGTATATATATATATATATATATATATATATATATATATATATATAAAATATAAAAATATATTTTGAAATTTAATTTCAAGTATCATTTAAAAACTTTATTTTATATGTAAAATATTCATTTCTAAGATATGATCACTAAGTGAAGGAAATAAGAAGTAAAATTACATTAATTTTCATTGATTACCATTGAATCAAATTAATTGTTATTGACAATATTTAGTTAACATTATATAAAATAAATTTATTGGCATTTATCAAGAATCTCTATCAAAACTATAAAATAATGACTTCAAAACCTTCAACAAATTCTAAACTACAACCTCAACTTGTAGTTCCTTCCTTACTACAGGTGAAAGCAGAAAAATAAATAAATTAAAGAACCAACCTTAAATGCAATATCAAGGTAAGGTAAATTTGCGATAAAAATATAAGAAACATATTAATGCACTTTGAATGTTCATTATATAAAACAACTTTCATTCAAATTTTAAATAAAATAAATAATTTATAGTTTTACATATGATTGTCATTAAATAATTTATAGTTTTTATTACATGATTGTCCATAGGCAAGTGATTACAGAGTGATTAAAAGTTAACCAAGGAACAATGCAAAAATATTATAAAACTTTGGGTTTAAAAGATCATTTGCATTTATCGCATGAACAACAAACATAATAAGTAAAAGAAGACTACAATTGCGATACATTTGTTTCTAAACTATTTTTCATTTGTATGTAGGATTATATGTAAAAATAATTTATTCAAAATTTTATATTTGATTGCATAAAATGTTTAAATGACAAAAGTTTATTTAATGAATGCTTAAATAAATTAGAAAACTACTCCACAATTTCCATATAAATAAATATATATATATATATATATATATATATCAACTATAAAATATATTTTGAAATTTAATTTCCAAGTATCATTTAAAAACTTTATTTTAGATGTAAAATATTCATTTCTAAGATATGATCACTAAGGAAGCAAATAAGAAGTAAAATTAAATTAATTGTCATTGATTACCATTGAATCAAATTAATTGTTATTGATAATATTTAGTTAACATTATATAAAATAAATTTATTGGCATTTATCAAAAATCTCTATCAAAACTATAAAATAATGACTTCAAAACCTTCAACAAATTCTAAACTACAACCTCAACTTGTAGTTCCTTCCTTACTACGTATGAAAGGAAAAATAAATAAATTAAAGAACCAACCTTAAATGCAATATCAAGGTAAGGTAATTTGTAGATAAAAATATAAGAAACATATTAATGCACTTTGAATGCTCATTGTATAAAACAACTTTCATTCAAATTTTAAATAAAATAAATAATTTATAGTTTTTACACATGATTGTCGTTTCCATAGGCAAGTGATTACACAAGTGATTAAAAGTTAACCAAGGAACAATGCAAAAATATTATAAAACTTTTGGTGTTTAAAAGATCATTTGCATTTATTGCATGAATGACAAACATAATAAGTAAATAGAAGAGTACAACAAGTACATTTGTTTCTAAACTATTTTTCGCTTGTATGTAGGAATATATGTAAAAAATAATTTATTCAAAATTTTATATTTGATTGCATAAACAGTTTAAATGACAAAAGTTTATTTAATGAATGCTTAAATAAATTAGAAAACTATATAATAATTTCCATATAAATAAATTATATATATATATTTTATATATATATATATATATATCAAATATAAAAATATATTTTGAAATTTAATTTTCAAGTATCATTTAAAAACTTTATTTTAGATGTAAAATATTCATTTCTAAGATATGATCACTAAGTGAAGCAAATAAGAAGTAAAATTAAATTAATTGTCATTGATTACCATTGAATCAAATTAATTGTTATTGACAATATTTAGTTAACATTATATAAAATAAATTTATTGGCATTTATCAAGAATCTCTATCAAAACTATAAAATAATGACTTCAAAACCTCAACAAATTCTAAACTACAACCTCAACTTGTAGTTCCTTCCTTATACACGTGAGAAAGGAAAAAATAAATAAATTAAAGAACCAACCTTAAATGCAATATCAAGGTAAATTTGCAGATAAAAATATAAGAAACATATTAATGCACTTTGAATGCTCATTATATAAACAACTTTCAATCAAATTTTAAATAAAATAAATAATTTATAGTTTTTACATGATTGTCGCTTCCATAGGCAAGTGATTACACAAGTGATTAAAAGTTAACCAAGGACAATGCAAAATATTATAAAACTTTGGTGTTTAAAAGATCATTTGCATTTATCGCATGAATGACAAACATAATAAGTAAATAGAAGAGTACAATTATGTATACATTTGTTTCTAAACTATTTTTCGTTTGTATGTAGGAATATATGTAAAAATAATTTATTCAAAATTTTATATTTGATTGCATAAATGCTTTAAATAACAAAAGTTTATTTAATGAATACTTAAATAAATTAGAAAACTACTCCACAATTTCCATATAAATAAATATATATATAAATATATTTTATATATATATATATATATCAAATATAAAAAATATATTTTGAAATTTAATTTCCAAGTATCATTTAAAACTTTATTTTAGATGTAAAATATTCATTTCAAGATATGATCACTAAGGAAGCA